>NIJG01000235.1:40086-53120 GCA_002201625.1 Euglossa dilemma
TAAAATTATGTAATTTATAGTATTAATATTAACATATGTAATATCCAAAATATTATAAAAATAATATCAAATAATGCAAAGACGATACTGTTTCCTTCAGAAGCAGTTTTCTTGAAACTAAAAACCTGAAGACTAACTCTAGCACAATTTTGCAATTTAAAAATCTAATATCACGTAAATATTACAGCCGAAACAATCGAAAACTTTGAACAATAGCTGCGACAAAGACAAACAAAGTATGCACCCTTGCTTTCGTTACAAAGCCTTCGTCAAAATTACCCGGTTAAAATTACCCGTATGACAATGGCGACAGTCCTACCACCGCCAAAAGCTTCACATCTCGAAACACGCGATCTCATTGCATCTCTCGACTCGTAGCTGCACGCGAGCCGCGTTTCTAAATAAATCAACGTATCAACCCCCAAAGGCTCGTAAAGCAAGTTTCTTCCGTAATCCAGCCGCGGAATGTAAATGCGGCAGCAGCTCGCGAAATGCTTCGTTTCGCATTCACGTGCAAGTTCGAAACGCAAATACGTCGAATACACCGCGGGAACAATAATTATCCGGCGACTCGTGCTTCTTCAGTTGCGCGTAATTTCGAAATGGAATCTGGTCGCGCGCAATTTTCAAATTGCATTCAATCGCACGGAAATTTAAAGTGACGACCGTTCCTGCGTAATTTTAAAATCACGGCCGATTTTCCGTGACGCCAAGATGGCGGTCGGTAGCGCAAAATTTCAAAGTGATAATTGTTGCCGCGTAATTTTAAAATTACTGCCGATCAGTCATGACCCCAAGATGGTGGTCAGTCGCGTGAAATTTCAAAGTGGAGATCGTTCCCGCGTAATTTTAAAATCTCGGCCGATCTCCCATGACACCAAGATGGCGGTCGGTCGCGCGAAATTTCAAAGTAGAGACCTTTCCCGCGTAATTCCGAAATCACGGCCGATTGCGCGAAATTTCAAAGTGATAACTGTTATTGCGTAATTTTAAAACCAAAACCGATCTTCCGTAACCCCAAGATGGCGGTCAGTCGCGTGAAATTTTAAAGCAGAGACCTTTCCCGCGTAATTTTAAAATCACGGCCGATCGCGCGAAATTTCAAAATGATAACCGTTGCCGCGTAATTTAAAAATCACAACCGATCTTCCGTGACGCCATGATAGCGATCAGTCCCGCGAAATATCAAAATGAAAACCGATACCGTGTAATTTTTAAATCACGACCGTTCTTCCGTGACACTAAGATGGCGGTCGGTCGCGCGAAATTTAAAAATAGCGATCGATTTTCCGTGACGCCAACATGGCGAGCAGTCGCGCGAAATTTCAAAACAGAAACCGTTTCTGCGTATTTTAAAAATCACAGCCGTTATCCCGTCCCGCTAAGATGGCGATCGGTTTCAAAATAAAAAACTTCAAAATAACAACCGCCTACACGTAATTTAAGAATAACGATAATTCCCATATATTTTTAAAAAGATACCACATCTCTCATAACATAAAGATGAAAACCAGGCGCGCGTAATTTAAAAACAGCAACCTTTCGCGCTTGATTTTAAAATTACAACATCAAAATGGCGACCAATCGATCCGCTATTATGTCGGCTGTTGTCAAAAAGAAACTCGCCGGGTATTATACATTCGATCGAGAGTCTGTTATCTGTGGGAAACGCTGCTGCGCGGTTTTTCCAATCCGATTGGCAAAGTCATGGCCCCGTCATTGAAAGAATGAGATATCGCTAGCGGATTTTTCTTTGTGGCGAAACCGGCAGAGATGGTAATACCGTGGGAAATTTATTAATTTTTTTGCACAGCTGCATGGGTGGCCTCTGGTTTCTTTTTAGGCGAGGTTCAAAGGAGCTTGGTCTGAGAGTAGATACGGGGTTTATGCATGCCGAGAGGCTTCATATTTTAGTGTTTATTTTACTCCAGTTTATTTTTTCATGAACACGTGTGTGTTTGCATGTAGATATTTGGCTGGAAGTAGAGAATGAAATTGGGTGGTGAGAACTATTTTTCTTGCACAGATTTTTCGTAAATGGATTATTTTATTTTATTCTACGACGAGTACGTGTTTTTATATTTACCAGTTTTCTAGTTGAAAATGATAATAGTTACGAGTGAGAGGATTATAAATTAAACGCTAAATTTCACTCTAATTGTACGTTATTATTAATATTTTTATAAGTATCGTAGAGTCTTTCAAAGCTGAAATTTCGACCTGTTTTATTTCATGATAGATATTGTATGTAACTATATCAATGTTTGGTTAGTAATGGAGGAAAATTGTAAAAGGGAGGATTAAACTGTATTATGAGATTTATTTTCCTTTCAGTGTATGTTAGTGTTCTAAAGTCTATATGTTGTACAGTCTGTTGGTTGAAATTTGAGATATTAAATTTCCCGTGATTATGTTATGATTCAGTGTTTAGAGAGTAAACACTTCGGAAGAGGTCTCGGGGTTTATATCTCTTTTATTAGAGGATTAAAGTATCGTGTGTAAACAGGTCGCTTTGAGTCATCGATTTGCATATATTTATTTTCGCAGGAAACAAGTACAAATGTAAAAGGAAAGTCCTGAATCATTGATCAGACTTTCCACTTGGCTGGAATTTACTATTATTTCATTCAGGCTTTATTTACACAGGTATCTCTAATTATTCATTACCAATAGGAAGCTTTATATTTTATTCAAATTTGCTCCATATACACCATTGCATGTACATACGTACGAATATTAACAGACTTCTATAATATTAATTAACCACAGAAAAGATGGTATCGTAAATGTAACAATCTTAAGCACGCATGAAGTTGTGCATGAAATTAAACTATCGCATCAGCGATCAATTCAATAAATATTTTTACCTCGGGTGAGATTGTAATTTTAGAAATGATCTCATGCATAAATGTATAGGCAATTACACCTTTTATTCTCGATTCCACGTTCTTTCTCACGCAATTTGCAAAAATAAACCGGCCACAATGAAAGGAACCTGCCGACGTAATACCAACGAAATAACATTCTGTCGTGTGAAATAAAATTCCCTTTCGATATTTTTCGCGCTGTGGAAATCGCCTTAATTTTAATGAAAAATTCCTCGATCATTTATTTCGAAATGAAAGTACGCCGGTGCTCTCGATGCTGCCGGATGGTTAATTATATTTCGATTCGTTTAAATTCAAATATCATACCACGCCGAGATTCGAAATACGAAATCGATTTCTCCCATTGAAGAATTCATTACTCTTTGAATATTGCTTGCTCGAGTTTCTATAAACGCGAGATTCTCCTCGTTCGACGATTGTTGTCAGCTATAAAATGACCCACGTCCCGAAGGTCTTCCCGTAGAAATTGCCAATAGCGGGTCGCCAGCGTTGTCACTGATTCCCGTGTTTCTCTTCGACCTTGAGCGTTTATTAGAAATTCCAACCGGGTGTAAAATTATGGAAAATTGGACATTATGCGGAGGAATAGAACCTGGAAGATTGAAAATTAAAATCTAGTAAACATGTACTCGTGAATTATGGAATTATTTATCTATCTTATCGAATTTTTTAATGCTAAACGTGGAAGACAAAAATCCGTTGTGTAAATAAACGCATTATAATATTATGCTTGTGATAATGTAAGGATACATAAACATATAGAAATAAAATAAAATATGTGAATTTATACACGATTTCTTTTTATCTTATTGCGAGAAAGAATTATAACTTCTCCATACGATAATTATTGTAGAAAATTTAATTAACGATATTAAAAAGTAATAAGAGAGATAATAATATCAGAACTAATTTTAAGTTCGAATTGATGCTACTTCAAAATAGTTTAAAATTTGCTAAACGAGGAGATAGCATATTACTGATAGAACTACCACGATTAAATATTAAATTCCAGCCAAACGCTATGCAGATGCAGAGGATTTCAACCACAAAGGGAAAGACAGGATATAAATCCAGATATTACTCTTACATCATAGGAATATAGAAGTAGTGCCATTAAATTTCCCAAAGGTGCAAATCTTCATTTAAAAATTTAGCTACTAGTATGTTATTATTAGTTGATGAAATCTAGTACAACCCTTATACAAGAAAAACAATAGATTCAATAATTCATATATTTATTACATTTATATGCATTATATATTTTATATTTCCTTCATCCCAATCTAGTAATAATCTAGTAACAAATATGATATGAGGAGTATGTTATTCTTCCAGACACTACAGAACAGAGCTTAAATTTTTATTTCGATAAAATATCGTCATAATTACGTACTTTAATACAAAAAAAGAAACTACTATAATAAAAATTACTCAATAAAAATTATTTCCATAACGAAGGACAAATTTCATTAATACATATAAAAATTGATCTCATCCAGTCTTCAAATCAGAAGAAAACCGAAATAGCATATGAAGAAGTATTTAAAATAAAGAAGAAGCATTCTAAACTACCACAAACCTCCCAAAATTAAATATTTACATTATCAAATTCACAGCCAAATACTTCAAAAATCATGAATCTCAAAAATAAAAGGAAGATAGAAAAGAATAGACCTAAAGACTGAAAGTAATTTTCCTTTCATTTCCATCTTTCATGTAAATAAAAGAAACAAACAAAAAAAATAAAGGAAGAATATTATCTATATAATATTATCGATCATTAGCATCAACCAAGAATTATCGAAATTAGAAAATAGCCGAGACACCTATGGAGGAAATATCTAAAAATTAACAAGGCTCCCTCCGTGTCACCGCGGAACCGGGTAAAATGAAGATTAAAAATCAAAATCAAGCTCACTCGCAGATGCTTAAAAAAATCGCGGAGCTCAAAGAACCGGCAAACGTCAAACCCAATCGCTGAAAGTGCTCTCGCTCTCGCCCCATCCTTCGCGACTGCGAGAAAGGAGGGAAAAATGAATGGAAAAGCAGAGTTAATGATCGCTGGCGCCGAAAATGGGACTGCGAGGTCTGGTCTATCGGGAAAAAGTTAAACGGAGGTGGCTTTTTTTTTTTTTTTTTTTCTTTTTTATTTCGCCTCGGCTAAATATCCGGCTGGCTTGGGATTCAAAGAGAGACGAGACAGCTGACGAGAGAATCGGGAGAGGAAAAAGCCGGCGAAGCCTCTTTGTGCACTACCGTGGCGATAACACCGAATCATCCCGAAGAGTTTTAAAATTCTAAAAAGCTAAACGTCTCGGCGTCTCTCCAGGGTGGTTCCGGGGTGGGAAGATAAATGATTCGGCTCGCAAGAAGAAGCTGGAAGAAGCTGGAATTAAAGCGACCGATTCCGCCGTCCCCCGAAAAGCGAACGCTTCAACCTCGTGACAGGAGATAACGTCGCGGTACTGTTGCAAAAAGCAAACGAACGGTAGAATTCGTGGATGGAATTCAGCGTGGGCAAAAAACCGGGGGGATATCGACGCGAATTTGCGCGGAGAAGTTGGAATTATTGGAATACCGGGCAGGTCGTGTTTGGCCCGTGTTGTGATTCCGGGGAGAGCACTTGGGTGTTTAAAATAAAGTCGGCGGTGAGAATATTTCGGCGGCTTGTGTTGCAGAATTTCATTTTCAGTTTATAGTCGGTTTTCAGGTATGCTGCGGTTCCAGTGGGGATTTCCATATGTTTAAAGTGTAATCGATTGCGGGAATATTTCGGTACGCGCGTTGTTGAATTTATTTTTCAGCTTGTAGTCGGTTCTCGGGTGTAGTATGATACTAGTGGGAATTTCTAGGATGAGAATGTTTAAGTACGCGTGTCGTGGAATTTATTCCGAAATTTATAGTCAGTTTTGGGGTACGTGATGGTTCTAGTGGGGATTTCCAGATGGTGAGAGTATTTCGGTGCGTGTGTTGCAGAATTTATTTTTGAATTTATTGCTGATTTAATAGAGATTTCTAGGTGTTTGAAATACTATTAATAGTGAGATTGTTTTGGTACGTAGGTTGTAGGATGTACTTCTAAATTTGTAATTCATTTTTGAGTATACTATGCTTCGAATGAGTTGAAAGTACTATTTGTATTGAGAATATTTAGATTGTTTCAATTCGAGTGAGGAGTTTTTAGTATTTAAAATACATAAGTATATATCATATCAGTCATGTACATTTATAAATTATTATGTAATATAATAAGGCAACAACGTGATATTTTATTATATTATTATAATTATGTTAATATTAATGTAATGAATTTTGAATTAGTCGTAAAATTTTCATATGACTCTCGTCTCAATTTTTGTTTCAATTCTGTGGAATATGTCATGATTTTAACTTTCTAAAATATTTTTAAATCCATCTAAAACACTTCCATTTCCCTAAAATCCAGTCATATTAAAATATAATATTTTTTTCTGAAACAATCGCCAAATTGACAAATAATCGATCGACAATCTTTGTCATTAAGTAAATAAAACACATAAGTCATTAATTACCATTACAATCCTATTTTCTTGCAACTAAAGTGCATTAAAAAAAAAAAAAAACCTATAACAAAGGCGTATTCGTAAACGCAAACATTCTGAAGTACTAAAAAAAGACCCTCTCCTATCTTGTACTCGAACACTTCTTTCACCGTTTATTCAACTGATACAACAACGAAGAAAGGCCATAACCGTAAGTCTCTCATGGCGCTTAAAACATTTAACCAGGATTAGATAAGTCGTTTTATAGCCACTGAAAAAGTCGTTCCAACAAACTCTGCTTCAAACTGTAATAGCATGTAAATCAATGAATATTTCTCACCGGCTGTATGCAAAGTACCTTATGGTCGGTATAAAAGCAAAAAAAGAAAAAGGTCGAAAAGTAAAAAGCAAAAAAAGAAAAAACACTACACTCGTGCGAGAAGTTCGAACGTTTTCAAAAAACTGGGACAAACCTTCGTCCTTAATTTCTCTTTCTCGTTTTCGTCTTTTTTTCCCAGATACGTTACAAACGTGTGAAAAAAATATAAATAAAAAAATAAGAAAGAATACGAGATTTCGTTATACCAGGTGTGGAAACGTCGAGGAAATGGCGTTAACAACGCTAATAGAAAATGGCTGTACGTGTTAGAATACAACGCGAAGAATGGGAAACGCTGAAAGCAAATGGGGTAATTGAATGATCCTGCTGGAATATTCAAGCGTTCAGGCACTCTGTTAAACGTACTCGCGTTAGGTGCAGTAAAGGTTCCAGATAAAAATGCAAAAGCGATGCAATTCGCAAATACGATGGAATTGTTGAGGGTTCGTTAAGAGGAGCCTTGTGTCCTCGACCGTGATCGAAATTTTTATGCCACGCGTGTTCCGTTCAGATTAGGAATACATATTTACGTTAATGTGCAGTGACGTTATTAATGGGTACGATTTCATGCGATATTTCATATCGCTAATTTATATGGAAATTAAAACAATTCGTAATACGAGGTGCAATTACGAATTTTCTATTTTGTAAGCATTGAATTTAATTAAAAGATTCTTGTCTATTCATAAATATTCTTTAATTTCAAATTAAATCGCGTGCATAAATTATTATGCAAATTTTATTGTGACATCTGACTGCTTGGAAGTGGTATATAATTATATATTAGGTTGGGGAAAAATAAATCCATTTAAGATTATAAAAATAATGAATTTCTTTTACCCGAACCTAATATATTCTTAGAGTATACCACTGTGTTTTTCATTTTTATTTTATTTATTTTTCACTGTAATATTATAAACGCTGTATTGTTGTATTGGTATTAGAATAATTAATTGCATTTCCCTTTTAACAGCCAATTAAATTAAAATAAAATTCACGTTACAAGCTGTTGGCTAATTAATTAGCCTTCTTGTGGTGTCAGCAGGCTATAAATAGAATTATTTCTTTAAGAAATCTGTTCATGATGGATTATTAACATCAAATATAAAAATCCTATAATTAATTCATAGTTTATAAATTCCCCAAGACATTTTTGAAAAGGAAAAAAGCCGTGTCTCGTAGCGGCTGAATTTATCCTAAGCAATTATTCAAATTTATTTTTCCTTTAAGGAAATAAAATAAAAAAGAAAATTCACTTAACTTAACAAATCGTCGATTCGCAAAAAAATATTCTGATCAAATTCCAGCCTTTCAAAAGTTAATAAGTAAAAATTTTAATAAGAGGCACGAATTCTTTCCTTACAAGAAAGCAAATAAAAAGAGAAAAAAGCTAACCAAAGAATTCGTCGATCCACAACATTCTTATCAAGTAGTATCTCATCCCCTCCAACTCCGCCAAGACAAACGTTCGCCAACCGGTTAAACAATCAAGGCGCTCCAGTTCCCATCGTAAACTTTAAAATGTAAAATTCCATTAACCAAAGAAGGAAAGTTTCCTCGGTCGACGATAGCCTCGAAAATCGCGACGAATCTCGTTCCCGCGAACACGCCGGAAGGTAATCCGTTTTAATTTTCCCTTACGTCGCGCGGTACCACGTAACACGGCGGACACTGCCGAACCGCGACGGACACTGCCGAACCGCGTCGGACATTGCCGAATCGCGGCCGAAGCGGCGAGTGGTGGGGGTAGCTGGGAGTGCAGAACGCGGCCGACTTCGTAGCTGGAAGAGTTAAACTTCCATCTAATTGGTAATCAAAGGGTCGTGGGGAGTAAGACAGCCGGGAACAAAGTTTCGCGGCGGCCCTCGGGCTATTCCCTAGCCGATGGAAAATTATTAAGCGCCAACCGACATTGTTCCTATAATGGGTGCGTGCCTGCACCGAGTCGGATAATTAATCGCAGCCCTCGCGGAAAATTGCACCTCGATGAGCTGCTTCTCTCGAGTCGAATTGCCACGTATCTGCTCGAGGTGCTTTATTAATTGGTTTCCGACAAATTCCATTTTCTTTCCTTCCTTTTTCTGTGTGATTTTGGAGAGTTTGAGTCTGTTAGTTTGAAGTAATTATGGTATATCAATATAGGTATATAGAGAAGAGAATAACAATTCCATCAAAATATACAATATTTAAATAATCAACAATTAAGTATATTTACTCTAAAAAATTGCTTTTTGGACCTGGGTATATCAACATCATCTGCGTTCTTTTCCAAAGAAAAAGAGAATAACTAGTATAAAACAGTTCTCTTTACTTGTATGACTGCTTGTCTGACTCTTTACTTGTGTGACTACTTGTCTGACACAATAACCTTATTAAGACAGATCTAAATAGCTCCAGATACCAAGAAAAGATTAGCAATTGTTTCAAACGTAATTAAATATATTTATTCCATAAAACTGCATTTCCTAAACACACCAATCTCATCTCTAGTTCTCTTGCCCAGTTTGATTCTTGATGTCTATGTTAGTACAGTAATTCTACTAATACCATTTAACCAAAAATCCAAACTCCTCCAATATCTTCCTCATTACTCCAACCAAGAACTATATATTGTATATCTGTACGTATAAATAATAGCTGAAACCCCATCCACAAGAAAACAGGGGCAACTAGTTTGACTAGTAGTTCCCTTCGTTAATTCCCTTGACACCTCCGTTAGTACAGTAACTCTACTATTACCATTTAAATAAAATATTTCCCTTGCTACAAGCAACCTTTCACAACCAACAATCCTACCAGAAATTTTCACACAGTAAAAAATTAAATCTATTTACTCCGATGACACACTTTTTAAACCTGAACACATTAACCCCATCCACGTTCCCTCGCAAGAAAAAAGAAGCAACGTTTAATTGAACGTAATCGATACACAGGGTTTGAAGAAAAGAAAAATGCTTGATAAATGATCGAATCACCTACGAGATTAATTAAACAGAACTAATCGTAAATCACGCTTTACCAACGTTTGGAGCCTCGAGAGGGTTCGTCCATTGCTGGAAGTTCCACTAGGATATATTCGGGATCGACGAACGTGAAGTGCGATCCTAAGTAACGACTCTTGCCTCCTGAAAGCTTTGGATCTTCCGAACGCCTTCAAACTTTAAAGCCAGCTTTCGCGTTTTCCGCGCCTCGCGATGGGATCATCGGTCTTCGTGGACACTTTGTAGCTGCATGGCGAGTCGTGCAGGAAGAACCTTGCATTAAGTTGCAAGTGGTATTAACCCTTTCCTTAACTTGGTATACCGTTGATGTATATGGGATGGCTGACTTTAGGCGGATCCGCGAGTTTAAGCTGCGCCGGAATCTTGCCAATTCGGTATTCGCAGTGATTATGGTTTGTGGATGTGATTTGGCAATCGACTGAATCATGGCGTGTGCTGAATTTGGATAGTTAAGGAATCGATTTTAACGCGTCATAGCATAACGTTGTATAAGAATAATATTTGCGATAATATGATGAGTCGATTTTAACGCGTTATAGCACAAAATTGTATAACAATAATATTTGTGATAATAAATTGTTAAGTGTTTCGGCAGTTTTAATCTCTAAGATTTAAACTCTGATAGTACGTACCGTAATCAACGTTGATCACAGGTCAAGCCAGTTCATGCGAATGCAGCCTGGAATAATAGGTAATTGAAAAACATTGGCGAAAATTAGCAACGAGCCTAAGCCATGTTGTTTACGTTAGGCCCTATCTACAAACCATAGGTCTCACCCGTGATATTCGTGTTTAAATCGAGTTCCTTGCCACGAATCTCAAGTGATTTTGTAGGCAAAAGAAACAAGACGATTTTCCATTTAACTCACTAGTATCACCACAACTCATATCTGCAATAAAGGCTTATCGTAAATGACGTGTATATCGTTGAATTATTTTCTAATTTTACCGATATAATCTTGGAATTTTCATAATTGTTTTCGTATATTTGAAAAAGGAAGGTTTCGGTGACTATTTAGTAACGCTATGATATCTTCAGGTGATATTTTTAAAAAACTGTTAACTGTTGCTAGTATTATTAATTATAGTGTAGCAATTTTGTTGATATATTTTTAGCATGGTCAGAAATTTGTCTTTTTCACGATATACAGAAACTCATCGTTCTATGGATTTTCGGTGTCCTTCATACACCAATCTACATATTCACCAGACGTATTTTCAATCGCAGAACGGTCTACCTACCATAAATCTCTCCCCTACGTTCCCATTCATAACCATTCCAAAAATTCATACCTCGCTCCCTCTGACAAATCTCGAACCTCGCTACACGCAGTTAAATTGAAATTCCACGATATTTTCTCTGAAATTATCCCCCCAAAAAAAAGAAAAATCAAATGAAACAATTCTTAAAATAAAATCACTCGTAATTAAGAAAACATGAAATCTTTAAAATTCGTCAAGAGAAAAGTTTCGAGTTTTAAAAATTTTGAACCTTAAACTATTCGTTTGTCTACGATCAATACGACTTATCCAAAAATTATTCCGAGACTCTCGTTCTTAAAATCGAAATAAGACTATAATTGCTAAGAGTGAAAATAGAAATCGATCCCGGAAAAGCTCTAATATGCTATTTTTAATCGGGAACCTGAATAAGATATTCTTTATAGCATCGTATAATAATAACCAATCTAATAATAATCCGCTGCTATAATTACATTCCTGTTTTTCCGAACGATAACAATAACAGTCGTGACCCGAAAAGAAATTTCTCTCGCAACTTCTATCACGAAACAAAAAATCATCCCCTGAAACTTCCAAGGCTTGCGCGAACCAGCCGAACCTTGAAACCCTCGCGAACTCGAGATCGGACTTTCAAAAATTCTAAAATTACCATCGAACCTAGCCGAACCCTCAATCAAACCTCCTTATCAACAATTCCATCCGACACTCTGACCCGACCTCCTTGCACCGTGCACCATCGAGCCATCAAACCACCCCTCGGAGCAGTTGACGAATAATCCCCGAACACGAAGGTCCACGTACTCTTTCTTCGCTTTCTCCGCTCTCTCCGCTCACGAACAAGCCACGTGTGTGTAGTCCATCCGCGAATGCGAAGGCGAGAGCGGCCAGAGGGGTTGGTCTAATGGCGGGTGGAAGCGGAAGGAAGGTGGCTCCGGGGTCGAATGCAAATACGCTGGCGCGTAATTGCAATCTACATGTTTATAAACCTCTTTTGCATGTGATGCGGCTCCTTTTTATCCTCTCCGTGGCCGTTCCGAGACGGGTCGAGCCCTTGTTAACAGGCCTCGCGTCAGTGACGTCAGAGCCACTCGGGTTCGTTATAATTAAGCCTAAATTTAGCCGATGCGACGATAATTGAGCGCATAATCGCGGAAAACAGGTTATCACGAGGGGAGGGGCAATAGTGGGAACGTCTTTTATCGGTGCAGTTGCTGAGCTCGATTTTCAGGGCTGAGGGGTGAGTTCGAGTGCATGAGTTCGATTCGACGATGTTGTTTGTTATATATTTCCATTATGAAATTATATTTTTCACAGAAATATATACTCATAACGGGTCTGTCGTATTTTTCTAGGAAATGGAATTATATGTTTATAGTGTTGCGTACGATATGTGCAAACCATGCAATATAAAATACTAATACGGTATAAAAGGAAGTATATATTATTGTCTTCATGTGACGTATGCATATGACACATGATTGTGAAATTATATTTTTTCTGAAGAAGGTAATATATACATAATATATATGGAAAGAAAATTATATGTATATGTATATATTTTTTCTATATGATTTATGTAAAGCATATATTATAAAATATTTGTATACGTATGTATTATCTTCTTTACATAAATATATTATACATATATTTATATACATATGTGCATTGAATTATATATGATATTAGGAAAATAATAAGAGTAATTCAAAATGGAAATAAAATTAATCTTACTTTTTATTCATTTAATTTATCAGTACTACTAATAAAATGGTAGATTGTACTTTTTTTTAAATAATTTCGTTAATAGTGGGAATAAAATTTATCTTTTTCTTTATTTTATTCGTCTATTTTCTTTTTAATCTTTATAAAATTTGCCATTTTAATAAATTTATTAAATAATTTCATTAAAAATCGATGGTTTCCTTCTTTACGTAGTTTCATAAAGATCCAACTATAAATTAAAAAATCTACATTACAGAAAAATTCAACAAACAAAAATATT
>NIJG01000235.1:55565-82267 GCA_002201625.1 Euglossa dilemma
AAAAAAAAAAAAAAAAAAAAAAAAACCATAGCAGGAAATCGGGCTTCATCTTTGCTTTTCCGTTTGTCGTCGAGTCCGCTTCGTACGATCGCATAGCATCCTTTTGCTGATCCCTCGATATTCCATGGCATTTGTTTCATCTCCGAACCTGCGCCACAATTACACGAAATCGTACGTTCCGTCGAGATTTGTTTGAAAACTTCGAAGTTCGCATAAACTACAACACGGATAATCATCATCGAACAATTTTTGATCCGAATCGTACTTACGTGTTCTTCGTCCTTTCGAGAATATAGTATTACAAAGAATATCGATAGTATCTATTCTGGTCATATAAAAGTCCAACCTCGAATTTGTAAAATTTATATTACGATACGTATGCACGGAGAAAGCGCGCCATGTCAAATCCAGATTCTCCTCGATTAACGTTTTAAGACGTATGCGTACGCTAGCTCCATCTGGAGTCGTTTGAACACCGATACCTAACCTGGGTACACGTCAATTGGCATTTCGTCGATATAGGACACGAACGCTGATATGGAGCCATCCAATTGGAAAATCGAACAAGCGATTAAAAAAAAAAAAAAAAAAAAAGAAAGATACGAAAATTAATGTAAAATGAGAAGCCACATTGCTTATTACAGCACTCGATAGACCACGTAATAGCACGTCGAATAGAACCGCGGTGAAGCATGAACGAAAAAAGAAACGCGACTGCTCGAAGAAGGTTGTTTGAGTTTCAGCCAATAGCCGGCCAAGGGAAGGAACGAAAAGGAGCTAGACGAAAGTAAAAGAAACGCGGCGGAATTAATTGGCTGGAGAGGTGGAGTGTGCGGCCTTTTCATAAATTCCAAAGGAAGCGCGGCGGGTAAGTGCGTTCCCTCGAGCAGATCCAATTACGTGGATCGATTTAATCGCTCGACCGCGTATTCGGTGCGAAAGTTTTCGTTTAATCAACCGGTACGCGCGTCACAAGATGAACGTGGGCAAGTGACCGATAAATTCGCGTGTGTCCGTCGCTAATGCGAAATTTATATCGACGGTCGATAACACTCGGAAAGGATTACCAAGATCACCGATATATCAAGGTTGATTAAAAATTCCGATTACATGGGGGCGCGGTGTGTCATGCTACAGTTACGCTCTGCTCCTCCCTCGTATAATTTTATTGTACGAACTCATCATCGAGGCTCGATGATCCGGCCACTCGTATCGAACGTCTCTAATTCGTACGTGAGTATTCGCGAAGCGGGAACAGTGAAAAAAATACGAAGGTTAATTGAAGTATCGAAAACGAATAATGGAACGAATATCAGACGAGCATTCTCGAAACGAGGAATCACGAATCCACTCTTCGCACGGGAACGGTAAATTCGTGTTGTCTGCAAGATTTTGTGCGAATCGAACCGAGAAGAAGACACAGAACGAATATAATAGTTGCAACGTTTGATAATCAATCGAAAGTCGAGCGTTTTTTTTTCTCCCCTCTTCAAGCGTGTACTTGTAATATCGTTCACATCGATAAACATAACCTATTTCCGCGTGCTATGACACGTCGATTGGAACTCGTCGATATTATTGTAACACTTAATGTAAGTGCAGTCGGATATAAAGGGGTATTATATGTATATGTGCGTATGATACTACGATCACGAAGAGGAATAGATCATTGGTCGAAAAAGCAAATTATCCATGGTAGGAGGGCGCATGCCTGAGCAAACAACATGTTTAATCGATAAACGTGTCGTCGGATTTACATAGTTCTAACGTTGAAAATGTCCATTCCGGCATGTCGGTACTGCGAATTATTTTTCAAAGACCAGATACAAATATTTTTACGCGTCACGTCGCACGTTATGACACACGATTACGGATACATACACGCATTCACGGATACATGTAAACACGTAATACACGAACACGAATGGTTTTACGACCCCGTAGACGCAATAATTCGACAGCAAAAAGGTCTCAACGACCCAGTCGGACTGCCATGTAACGGGTGCACGTTACGTATCGTTCTATTCTCATCTAGTCCGTTGTTTTACCTTCCTTCGGATTTCTTTCGATCGGTGGGAGAGTATACGTTGTTTTTAGCAGGCCTAAAAACGTTACGCCGCTTTTTACGATCGTCACGGGCACTCGTGTTAATTTTCTTCTGCTTTATTTCGCTCTTCTTGCCTTACTCTCCGGGACTTTTTGGTTTTTGGGTTCTCGATCTATTCAGCATGATCGTCGTAAAAGCTTATGGGAAAGCGTAAAGGAAATTAAGAGATATATTATAATTTATTTCAATTGCCGAAATTGTTAGAATTTCTGTTATTAAAAATATTTATTACTGTTATTTCCATCGAAAAATTGGAAAAGAAAATTATGCGTATATTGTAATTTAACGGTATTGCCTATAACAATGAAATTTTTGTAAATTCAAAGTTGTAATTCAAGGAAGTACCGAATATTTAAAAAATTTGATTTCTTTGATTCTTGATATCAATTCTTCGTTCGTTCTACTTAATTAATTAAGTTAGAAATTTCCAATTATTTCGAATATTATTTAATTGCAAAATATTGTAATATTTTCGTCCTATATCATACATTTTCGTTCTCAACAACGCGACATTCATATTAATTTGACTATCGGGATTCTCGAATACTTTGTGTACAATTTGTGTGTCTTATTTCATTTTTACTATACGTAAACGCTTAACCAACTACGTTCTTTGTTTCACGGGATTATCTACGAATGAAATGGAAAATAATCTTTTGAAGAATTATCGAACGGTTTCATTATGCATGTACTCTTGTTCTTGGAATTATTGCATAATTTATGACGTGCTGAGTCGACCGTGATAACATTAAATGTGCAGCTAGAGCTGTTATCGTTTTATCAGTCTCATTAACGACCTAACTGTTGACTTTGGTTGTCATTTGTTTCTCCTGTAAATATTTTCGATGTGCGTCACCGATTCCTGTCATGCATTGTCACGTACCACCGTGTCTCTAACGAATATTGCGCAAACGACGATTATATTTTCCAAAAACAATCCAACGTGCATATGCATGATTAAGACACATTTGAAAACACACGTTAAATGAATTTTCCCATTTCGTTCCGATGACTTTGATACAGAGATATTTTTGCGTGAAAATCTGTCGGGAAATTGTTCTAATCGTAAGCCAATTTCGAAAAATACGCCGAAATAAAATTAAAACGCGGCTGAGAAAAAAATTGAAAGTCCGCGAAGACCTCGACCCTGTACAGTATTCTCGTACTAAAAAGCACATTGTGAAGAAAACTCGAATATTATTCAGTATAGTATACATATATACAGCTATTATATTATTAGTAATACTTTATGTTGGAGGGACGAATCTTTAAAAATCTCTTCATTATTATAGACATTTTTCGACTCCATCCTGTTATATTTTCCAACACGATATCGATACTAAATCACTCGTTCTATTAACGGTAGATAAGAAAGAACCTCTGCACTTATCACTGTGCATGTGAAAAGTATTTTTCAACTTCTTACAACCTCCACTTCGTATATGTGTATTATTTTCGCTTTACCGTTAACCTAATAATCGGCGGAAAAGTATTGCAAGCTTGAATCACGCTTTTCGACTTTCTCGCATGTAATTCAACGTTTCCAAGTATCGTTCGTGGCTTTATCGATTCCGATTCTCTTGCATTTTCACGTTACCTCATAGGTTATCATTGATCGCTTGTAGAAAGCTGACGAAAATATTGCTATCGTTGAAAATGTCTATGAAAGTCGACGCATGGTCGATGATAATCGAATCGAACATCCAATGGGAACCGTAGAACCTATTTCTAACCACGAATAACCAAAGGTTACATTTGACGATACTAAAAGCCGATTCACACTGCGACACGTCGAGTCTCGGCAATGACACGCTAAAAGTCTATATAGAGAAAGATCTAATATATTGATTCTATTTATAATATTATATTCCTGTTATAATAATATTTGTATGCTAACTAAGAGGCTCCTGTATGAATATTATTATAATCCACACTGACATTCTATACATATACATATATTAATACTATTAATATATTGTATTTATATTATATATTATATGTGTATAATAATATTAATATTGTCAAATATATAAATATTTATAATGTCCATCAACGACACGATACGACAGCTGCACTTTTACTATCGCCGCCTAGTGGGGATCGGCTTTATATTTTCGCAAAGGAATTATTGTTTGTTTGCATAGAAATTCGTTTCGCAAATAATACTTCGACAAAACAAGAAAGAAATATCGCGGGTACTTTTTTAAATCGAGAATGTATGGTGCAAAATTGAAATCGGGCATTCTACAACGTTGTGTATTGAAACACAAAAATTATATATTTCCAGGATGATTTCTTGGAAGTAAATACATGGACAAATGACAGATAATTTTATTTGCTCTAAGCAAAATTGTTGTGTAAGAGGATTCGTACTATCAAAGGACGATTAAAAATATTTAAATATTTTGAAGCTTCTGTAGTTGCAATGGTGTCTCTACGCTGCGTATGATTAGCGATTACGAGGTCGAGATTAACGGAGAAGGTTGTTGTAATAAATTATAGGCATTTTCTTCGGTATGTGACGTTACCACACAGATATAGATTAGTAACGCACAAGATGTTGCGGTAAATTGTATTCTAAGGATGTAACAAACAATTGTAACGTTTAAACGAGCAGTATCATATATGTAATCTGTTTGTTTAAAATAAATACCCATTAAGTGTACAAACAACAATTCCGACCTATACTGTGAACAATTAATAGAAATACACCTTTAATTAAATTAACAATTTTGGACTAGTAATCTTTTTCTGTTCTCAGATAATTGTTCATACTAATAATTTATATATGCAACGTATTTACGATTAAATATAGAATAAAACTTTTTCTTTAATAAAAGGAATTAAAACGAAATAAAGTTACATATCGTGCTTAAAATTCTCTCTGGTTTATTTCCATAGCATATGACAGATGTCACTCCAATCGCCATGAAATCGATGTTTACTTCATGCACGCGCTTTGACAAGGTGTTCTACGTTATCAATATTATGTAGCTGGAATTTCGAGTTTTACGTTAGAACGCATAAAATATTCTGTATTTGAGATCTATGAAGATTAATTAATCATGGGAAAAAGATATTATTGTGCTTATTGTGACAGATCCTTTAAGGATGATCCAGAAGCCAGGAAAAAACATCTTTCCAGTTTGCAACATACGAAAAATCGTGCAGATCATTACAATATGTATAAAGGTGATTATTTAATGATTGTTTATTGATTTGTACATTTATTTTATTTTATACAGTTATGAAATGAAATATGTATCAAACATAACCTCAGAATTATTACACACTAGTTTTGATACAACATTCATACAAGATGTGATTTTATCTTTTTATGCTTTATAGATCCAGAAGTTATATTGAAGGAAGAAAGTACTAAGATACCGTGTAAATGGTATTTAAGTGTCGGTGATTGTGCATTTGGTCTTGGTTGCAGATATTCTCATTATACCCCTCCTATGATATGGGAACTTCAACGGCTTGGTAATAATTGTGATAAATCAAAGCAAATACAAAAAGAATATTACATTGCATATTTATATTATTTTTATTCACAGTTGCTATGAGAAATCAATCAAGATTGAACGTAACACCTGAAAATGGCTGGCCAAATCCTGATGACATAATCAAAGAATATTTTGAGACTAACACAAGCACAAGCAGTACAGATGATTTTGTTTATCCTACTTGGCATAGACCAATGGAACTACACGATTATGCTATGTTACCACCATCAATGTGGCCTATTACGGCTGAAAGCTTAGCAAATACCACGACTTTTAAAGAATGGGGTTAAAAACATAAGCAATGTAGAATTTCTTAATAAACGAAATTGAGATACATATTCGAAAATTAATCGTAATCCAAAACGAAAGTACATAATACATGTAAATAATTCAAAAAATACAAATTAATCTATATATAAGAAAAAAAAATTAGTTTCATTTAAAACAAAAATATGTTCAATTTTCTTAAAGTAATACTAACGAAATACTCTAAGTTATGTAATAATTTAAATAAAAATTAAAAAGTTCAGTAAATAATAGTTCTGTGAATAAACTGATACACCATCTTACGAGGCAAGCATGAATCAGACTCGGTGTCGGTCGGTTCTTGTCGGTAACCTTCGTGACTACCATCTGTCCTCCATCATCCCCTCCACCAATCACCAACCAGAAAGGCGAGCACACAATGAACCCCGGCACACCGTCACACAGTAGCGAAGCACCCGTTGCCACGATAGTTTGGCGTTTCAGCGTCGTGTTCGGCGCGCCGCCGTGTCGTTTCGATTTGAAAACGAATTCAGTGTACGTTCGCAGTCGAGGCCCGTGTTGCGATTATGAAATTGACTCAATCGCGTGACTCGTGTGAATTTACGCTAGTGTGCCACTCAAAAAGTGTTTGAAACTTCTCAGTGCGTTGGCACGGCGGGACGCCGGCCCTCGATCAGCCGACTGGATTTTCGATTGCCGCTTCGGATCATCTCGATCGCACCGGTGAGTCTTCACGAATATATCTCTTTCCCAACATGCATGTCGTATTGTTACCGAAATCATAACCTTGTTATTTCATAAATAATACAAAATAGTACCGCTTAAACTGGGCACGTGATTTGGTTGAGAGCGAAAACGTACATAGCTATAAGAGGTCGTGATTTCTTGCGACCATAAATAGAGATAGAGATAGTACGAGGAAAGTGTTCAGGTGTACGGAAAATATTACGCAGCGAGAATTCTCAAACACATTTAGCGAAGCAGGAAAAGGTGGTCGTAAAATCGTAAACAGAGACGGGCAGATCGTACAGTTTTCAATATAAACGCGTGACTTTGCTTTGACAAGAACGAAGTGTCATTCGAGAATAAATCGTTCTATGAACATTGTTTTGTACATATCTTCGCCTGTTTACATAGATTATGCTCGATTTGTTTGCGCAATCAGATCAATATTATCGTCACTAACGATATATAGTATTACCATGTTGAGATAAGATTTTTCTTTTTTTCATTTCTTTTGTATCGTAAGGTCTTTATTCGTTTTTTTTTTCATATTGTAAGGCTGTCTGAGCTTTAAATCGTATAACGGTGTGCATAAAGGAATCGTTTCGCTTCGTATAAAAGGGGGCTCTGAATTAATCCTCCAACATGCATCGTGTGAATCTTTGCATGCGTTATTTACGTTTTATTATTTATCGGTAACTAAGGAAGTTATTTCATCGCTAAATTATATTTACCAACCCTTATATAATTATCAATTATTGCAACAAATTCGATCGCGATTTCAAAGTATAATATTATTAGTTAAATGTGCCCATTATAATAATCGGCAAAACCAATATTTCACCATCATCATGGTATCATATTTTCTCGTTTAAACGCTTTCAGACTCGATACTCGTGCGCTGTTATAGCAAGGGAAATCGGTTCATACTTACGTATGATGATACCCTTTGATAATGTATGCATTATCGTCGATACGATAACATACTGATTGTGAGTATCCCATTGATTTTAACCAAACATTCTTCCCTTTAATATAGCCATAAAATGACCTACAATTTCTACAACCTATTATTACACACTTTTCGAACATTACATGTAAATTTCGCTTCTTTGTAAACACGCCAAATTACCGGTACTTGTGAATTTAAATATTAAAAAAAAACGATTATCGGTCAAGTGAAATAAGAGTAAAATAATGTCTCGAGTGAGGAATAAGAATTTGAAATAAATAATTCTTATTAAAAAAATGAATACAGTCACGTTTAATACGCACACGCGCGCGTAGAGCCAGCACGAACTTGAACGATACCGTGAAAGTGACTCGGGCAGTGAATACAAATTCGCAGATATTACATCACTGATATCTTTTCCGCCATAATGTCTACGGAATCTCGTTGTTGCAAAAAGGTTAAATGTAGTGTGACGACCGGGTGGCAACGACCTGCCCGCCATAGACGAGAGAGTGGAGCTACGTGTAGTCGCGTCACGATTCTTGCCGGAGGTCGTGACCTTGTCGATATGGGGAATAATGCGCGTTCGCCTGCACCCGGGCAGCAGGATCGTCCCCGTGAGTCAGTTTTCCGATCGATTTCGCGCATGCACGCACGTACACTGATCACCGCCATTGTCGCGTTCCGCGCGCAGCACAATGGACTTGTCTATTTTCGAGCAGCTGCGCTGCCCTCTTCCGAACAATGCGGCCCAGAGAGCGCAACGTGCATGCGCCAAACCGGTCGCTTTTCGATCCTACTTTTCGTAGAATCACCACGAGCGCTGGACATCCCAGTCGGCCATTGCGATCGATATTTCTGGCCTCATAGGACACTCCGCGAAACGTGTATTTCGTGAAATTCGATTCTCCGCTGCGTACGTGTCAACGCGTTTGGAGGTTATGTTGCTCGCATGAATGATTCGCGACGAATTATCGAATATGAAAATCGATGCTTCGATTATATATGTATATATTACTTTCGCGGAGGATTCACGTGTTTATGAAGGACTTTTGCGTGTAAGTTTTGTTATTTTAACGTTGATAAAGTATTACGCGGTAGGTTAATCTTTGACGATTTAATATGGAAATAATATATTATAGAGTTCGTGGAAATTTCGAAGTGTAGTTGTTAAATTTTTTAGATACGAATGTTTATTTTCGTTGAATTTGTTTTGAATAAAATAAACGTTCTGGAAACTTTTTCAAGTGTATAAAACAATAAAGTACATGAATACATGAACAGTGTGCAAACTGTGAAGACATTATTGTCTAGTACTTTCTAAAGAATCGTAAAAAAGGATGAATAAATTCAGTATATAATTCAAGATCTAGTTTTCTTCTAATTTTTATCGTGAATTATCGAAGCCGTGGTAGGTTGTAGTTTTATTCTATCTTTCCACTATAATAGTAGAAGATACGAGGAAATAATTACAGGTTGTAAAAAAAGCATGTTTAATATTAACGAGGCATTACGTTTCAAGTCATTAAATTTTATTACGTTATGTTAATTGAAAGTTATGGTAGGGTTATTTTGTTTCAAATGCTTATAACATTGTCGTGTTATGTGTATACATTAAATATTAAAGTATTATTCGTGTTAACGCGAATTAAGCAATTAACACCGTATGAAATTAAATTTTTAACTTGACAGAATCAAAATTCCGATAATATCTAACAATGGTTTTATGCGACACTTCACACACTCATTTACATTTCTCTAATTTTCTGTCAATTAACCCTTTGCACTCGATGATTTTTTCGTTACAAAAAAATAGTAATTCGAAGATCTTTTACCATAAAGTTAACGATATTTTTAAAATGGTAAATAAGAAATCCTCTGAAAATTAAGACATAAAATTATTTTATCCCGGCATTCCACGCATCGGTGAGTAATTTTAAATTTGATATATCAATTAATATAGATCTTTAGAATCTGATTAAATGCGAGAGTCGCCTCTCGAGTGCAAAGATTTAAATAGGAGAAAAAATTGCAGTTCTTCATACCAGAAAAGATTTTTTAAAGATTAATCCTTCAACAATTATTTACAATATCGTTTACCAAAAAATTCCTCGACTTTAAATTACCAGTACCACGCAAAGAAGTACCTAATATACTAATCAAAATCTCACCAAGAAAAGCCAAAGCAAACAACGCTAATCCGATCCACTGGGCTAAAAATCAGCCTGTAAAGACATGCTAAATCAAAGCTAATTTCTTGCATGACGTCTGCGGTGGAACTAATTCCCCTTCGACACGCGGTAGTACATCTAATCGACGACTAATCTTCGCAAGGACAATAGCGATCTTCGTTTCACGATCGATAACGCGCGATCGGCCGGTCGGCCATTTTCATTCCCCGCCAACGTCAGGGCGTAGTCGATGTTCGCAGATTTAATTCGTCGCGAGGCATTTCGTTCGACCGTTCCACGAGCATGAGCTGCTAAAAACCAGCCACCCAGCAATTTAACGTCATTTATTTCTATTGCCTTTATGTGGGCCTATTACGTCACGCGATTCCTCGCCGCCCTTTATCGCGTGACAAGTCGGCGCTGGTCGCGTGTAACACGATCGTCTCGCGATTCTTTTACGAGTGCCAATCGCGCGGCAATTTTCGAAATTGCCAAACATCGAGATCGATGAATGTCACGGGATGGTCGATCGTTTCGCCACCGACCCGCCATTGTCTTGCGCCATTCGATATAAAATCGATGTGAGGCTATAAAAGCGATCCATAAACACCGGTGTTCATAGAAATATTTCCTCTTCTTACATACACACTCACAGACGGTGTTTTTATCGGTATTCCTAGACATTATGACTTTTTATGTAGCATTTTTTGTTTATGTATATATACTATAGCTGTTTTCGACTGGGTTATTTTTATTTGTAATTTTATTTAATTCGTTGTATAGGTTTGTTTAAGAGAATAACTTTGACAGCTTCGAAATGAATTTATTTTCATTTTTGAAAATTTAAAAGCACGGTTAAGTAGATGCCAGGGACTCTGATAATGTTTTGAATTTTAATTAGGCAATTTGAGTCGATGGGCATAATATGATTTTCTGTATGTAGAGTTAAATCCGAGGGAGCGTGTTGAAGTATTTTAAATTGTACACACTCATAGACAGTATTTTTACCGGTATTCGTAGACATTATGACTTCTTTTGTAGCTTAAAATATTCTTTGTTTATGTATATATATTATAGCTTTTTTCGACTGGGTTATTTCTTATTTCTAATTTTATTTAATTCGTTGTATAGGTTTGTTTAAAAGAATAACTTTGACAGCTTCGAAATGAATATTTTATTTTCATTTTTGAAAATTTAAAAGCATGGTTATGTAGATGCCAGGGACTCTGATAATGCTCTGAATTTTAATTAGGCAATTTGAGTCGATGGGCATAATATGATTTTCTGTATGTAGAGTTAAATCCGAGGGAGTGTGTTGAAGTATTTTAAATTGTACAGATTGAAGACCCACGTCGATGAGATTTAAATTGTTTCTGTCCTGTGGTTACCACTGTTATGCAATGCATTACTACAGAAATCGCGTAATGTATCCGCATAAGTATAATATGTAATACAATTTTTATTGTTTTTGTTTCTTTTTTTTTATTGTCACATGATTTGTATTCTTGTATCTATGTGTCTTGTAACATTTTACTTTATTTATTAATCCTGGTGTTTCTTATAATTGTAGTAGTTTATTTTTATTATCATCACAATAGTATTAACAGTAATTATTAAATTCTACATCTCGTATAAAATTGAAAAATTGTAAAAAATAATACTTTTCCTTTTTCTTATAAATAAAATTTTGTTTGTAGAGGATTGTATAGATATTTATGGAGGATTAGGGCTATATAGAATTTATTTTTTCAATGTAGAAACTGTTTTATAAAGTGATCACAGCATGTAATGGTGATCAAAATTTAATAACTTTTTCAAATTCTGTGCCACACGATTCCAAGGAAGCATTTTTTAAAAGAAGAGAACATTACCAATTGTATATTGCAGGCACGCGCAGACGCATGTTTCTACATGACTAAACAGATTCTTTTAAAATTAACTAACAATAAGAAACACCTTGGCCTGCAGAACGGCATACGTAAAATTCTGCGAAACTTGCGAAAAACTTTCTGGCTATTGTATGGATTATTTTTTTAAAAGTTTCTGGCTGTTGTATAGAAATTATTCTTTCACGCTGTTCCATGCGTACCATGTCAACATTTCTTCGCAGCTTCTTTTTGTGCCGCTGAGGAACTGACTTTCAAAAACGTTCAAATACAGCGAAGAAAATTCAATATAACTCGGATCCTAAATTTCTCATATTCTTATACAAAAACGTTCAAATACAGTAAAGAATATTCAGTATAACTCGGATCTTAAATTTCTTATATTCTTATATAAGAAACTGTACTTTTTCTAGTTAATAAAAAGACAATATATCAAGCAACGCTTTCACGTTGCTTTAACCTTTCAGTCTTCATAGGTATTTACAGGTGCCATGTTTTATTTGGCATGTTACATAAACGAATCAAAAGTTTACGATAGATTGTAATTTACGGTAGTGAATAAAAGTGAAAAAATTCCTGGATATTTATGAAAGTCTTTATTACACTGTTTGCACATTCGTTAAATCAGACGAATAAAATATTCTTCGATAAAAAAACAAATTCGATGGAAAATTGGAAGACAGTAGAATTTCACTTGAGTCATTAATATCCGATTCTAATCTTCCTCTCTTCGTCTTAAGTTCTCAAAAAACAATTCTCTATACCTGGTGTAGCCTTTATTGCACTATGTAATTGCTCGTGTAATGAAATATTTAGAATATTCCTCAGTAAAACAAGATTTCTCAAGAAAAATTAAATTAAACTAAGACTTGGGTTAACAATTGACATTCAGATTACTTACCTGGTCAACAATTACAATATCAAAACATAATTCTCTACTAGATTATACCATAGACCGTTTAATCATCGAATATTAAAAATATTTCTCGGTAAGAACCAGATTTCTCAAGAAAAACGAAACTAAACTAAGACCTGAATTACCAAAACATTCTATTCATCGCATAAATTAAACGAAACAAACGAAAAGCCGAGAGTCTGCTACCTGGAAGCACGACAAGCCATAAGTCTCAGCCATGAAAAGTGAAATTACATTAATCGACGCGGACATTCCAAAAATGCCAACCGGTTTTCATCATCTGCCCAAGACACGCGTGTCCCGGAAGAGCTAATAGAATCCGCAGACGACCCTGCATCCTCTTCCCTCATCCACCATCATCTCCACGAACCTGGAATCTCGAGGCATCCGTCGCGTAGCCAAAGCGGAAGTTCGTCTTTCAAGCAAACCTACCCGTCTCGAATGTACGCTGAAATAAATCAGCCTGGCCGCATCTTCCGGCCGATTTCACTATGTTTGACGATTTCACTGGATCCTTAGGCGTGACGAACGTGTTGCTGAACAGGTAGCCTCGAATCTTAGAGGTACAACGCGAAGTTAACGACCTTCGACCTCGTAGTGTGACAATCCATCCTGGTGATATCTCGTGGTATAGGCCAGCGTTTAGCTTTCGTTGGCGATAAAATATCGCCTCTACCGCGGTCGCAAATAAAAGCTATAAATCTCGCTAAAAGCTGCTGGCTGCTGGACAGAAATAATGGCGGGCTCGGATTCGCGATGGGTGAAAATTGAACTACTATTCGCGATAAAATATGACTTCCGTGATTACCGCCAGGTGAAGATGTAGATTTTATTGAGTCGCTGGTAGCGACTCGTTGCTCGTTTAGAGAAGGGTGATTAGCAAGTGGGTAATTAGCTTGGCCTGAACACGCGTTGCCCGAGGTTGCGTCAAAAGATAAACACTGTTTAGCCAGTTTACAAATTGGAAACGTTGGTTTCCTGATGTTACTTTGCTTTTTGCGCTTCGGGTATCGGTGGGATAATGTACTCGTTATTTATGAATAATTACCGGGGATCGCATGAGACCGTGTCATTGCTTGATGGGTATCAAAGAACTGCAGTTCGCTACGTTTTACGGTCTTGAGGCACAAGATGCGTTAAACGAGAAACCTTCGCATGATAATAAGCGGCCATGAATAAAAAGAGAAGCAAGAAACGAATAAGTTGTAATGAAACGGAAGAAAAAATATAATAGTATTGTACGAAGTTAGTTTGCACAAAGCAGTTCGAAGAAAGTGAAGATCTTTTCCCGTAGGTTTCATTCTTATAGTGTATTTAAAATTTTATAAATTCCAAAATTCTGATAATTTGGAGCATTCGTGATATTAATAACGAAATTATGTGAATAATAGTTCCAGTATCTTATTTTCCGATTTTAGAATAATTTCTCTAATTTTTAGATCGCGTTGCATCAAAATCGTTTTCTGAAAGTAGCGTATTCTACGATTTTGAGAGCTGTATTTTCGGAAAATTTCGTTTATAAAATATGCATTATAACAGTAGTACTTTTATTAGTTCAATTTCTTATAATCTTTTCGGATCTTTTAATTGAATAATTGTAATAATATTTCTTTGTAAAGAAATATGATACAAATTATCGTTATTATTATCGAATATATAGGAATAATGTTATACCTATAATTATTATTTTAATGTCAAGACCAAACCGAGTTCGAAAAATTCGATTCTCACAAGCATGCTCCAATTCCAGAGGAAAATATTCACCCCTTGATCGAATAAATTTTAATAAAAATATTTGATACACAGTCATCACGATCACTTATCTCTTCAATTAATCAAATAGTCCTCGTATACTGTAACGTATCCGAGTTGAAAGTAACGTCCAATGATTGATAGGGTCAGGAAAGACTCAATACGATTCTGCACACGTGTTTGCCTCTTTAAATTGCGTTTCGCACAAGGGTCAATCCGTTCGACTCAAGATTTGTCCTTTGCAGCCTGCTAAAAAATGGCCGCTGTGGCCAGCGTTCCTTTAATTTCTTTAACAACACCGAGACCAAGCTCTCGACGCGTGTTGCACGAATTAAAAGCAATAACGTCTCGCACAAAGCGCTCGTCGTGACATCGAGTTAATCTAAATTGCATTATAAATGGTCGAAAATAATCGACAGGCCTGTATCCGCGTGCCTTTTATAGTCGCCAAATATTTTTCCGCTTTAATCTCTCGCGTGACTCTGAACTCATCGTTTCAATATCACTTCAGAAATTCCAGTATTGCCAGATAAATTTATTTAAAATTGCACACGAAGCGTTAGCAATTTATTATATTTTAATTCTATATAAGCATCGACTATACTGAAACTCTGGGGAACGTCGAAAATATATTATACTTTCGTAGTACTGTATTTTTTTTTTTCATCTGATATTGCGTTATTATATTTTTATTTCATTTTCGTAATAATACAAGAATATATTATACCTGCTGTTTTGCTGCAACGTAAAAGAAATAGATGTAATTTTGATTGATTTACGGAAAATAGATAATAATAGTACTGGATTAAGAAATACTCGTAGAAAGTATAGTATTTACGGTGGAAGCATTATTGTGCCGTATCAGAGAATGTATCATAAAATATAGAGATAATAATTATGATATTCATTGATTCGCAAATGTATAAATAATAAAACCAGATGGTCAGGTATCGCGGGTTTAGAAAATTCTCGGTGGTATTCGTAAAAATTTCCGCGATGCACTGGTTGGAAGTCGCTGACCTAAGAAATAGGAATGAAATATCTTTCAACCATTTTTCACACTGTTCCTTCTCGCTCTTCTGGATGAATTCTCGTTCGTCACTGGTTGAAGCACGTTGAAACTCGGTCTACCGAGCTATTCGTTCTCGAGGATCAAATACCCCAGCGCTGATGTCAGACGGTTTAGGCATTGGAATAGAATAGAAAAATAATCGCGGCTACCATTTCCAATGCACGAGACGCGCCTTTCCAACATGCTTCACACCGTCTGACGATGAAAATTTATAACCAGAGGAGAACAGAGTGTCGGACGAATGTCTCTTTCCATCGGACTAACGATACGTTGTCTCATGCTCGTGTCGTGAAAGTGTTAGAAAAATTTACGAGTTCGGTGGAACATTATCCCGTTGACAATTAAAAGTTAATTCTGCCCCATTTTATCGTCTGTTTGTTTTTAGTAGATCAAATGTAAGTAAAAGTAGAAATGTAATTAGATATCTTACTGATTTTTAAAATGTAACGATACACCATGAAAGAAATTTGTAACATCGTTTTATCTTTTTATATATCTTGCTGGAGAAAATTATGGATGGGAGAAAAACTGATTGCATCTGTGTAATTGCTGGCGTATCTTAATTACTTTAGAAACAATAATTACTGGATGAGATATTCTGTGTTGCAAATGTAACGATTCTTTCATTGTAGAGTAGTAATTGTTCCATTTAACCTAAAGTAACATTAAGAAACTTCTTCAAACTATTAGATATTACCAAATTTTTGTATTTTAATCTTCAGTGTTCATTAAAGACACGTTATACCAAAACTAAAATCATCAAAAATACAAAATAGGAATAAAGCAGTAGGTTTCTTATATTTTCTTTAAAAAATGATCGAAAAATTCTCGAGTTTAAAATAGAATTCAAAGACCGTGGTACAGTCAGGCATAAGGGGCTGTACTGTACTGTACTAACCTTCACATCATTAATAAATCTCTCAACCTCGAAGCAATGCCTTGGAAATCACTCTCATTAAAATCACACTTCACCAAAACAAAACGTATAAAAAGAAAAAAGAAAATAAAAGAAAGAACAGAAGAGTAGTTTTCTGATTTTTATTAATTATTCACAAAAAATTTCCATCTCTGAAGTACAGTTTAAAAACGATATTGTCAGCTTACGAATCTGAGTTGTCAAATCATCTTCATTAAAAACATAAAACAAAACTGAACCTCTCGCTAAAATCAAAACAAAAATTTAAGAAAAGAACGAGAGAGCGGATTTTCAATTTTATATTTAAAATAGAATTCTCAACCTCAATCCACTACCTTACAAATAACTCTCATTAAAAACACACAATACCAAACCAAACCTCTCCAAAAATAAAAACCGGAACACAACTTTAAAAAGAAGATTTAAAATATTAAAAAATCTCAATTTAGAAATATACAAAGAGATTCCCAAATCTAAAGTAGAGTTCAAAAACGACATTATCAGGGTTAAAAAATCACCCGCATTAAAAACACTGAAATAAAACAAAACAAAAATTTAAGAAAAGAACAAAAGAGCACATTTCCCATTTTTATTGATTCCTCACAGAAAAATTCCTATATTTGAAATAGAATTATGAATCTCAAATCACAACCTTACAAATAACTCACATTAAAAACGCACAAAACCAAACCAAACCTCTCCAAAAATAAAAACCAGGACACAACTTTAAAAAAAAAGATTTAAAATATTTGAAACCTCTAATTCAAATCTGAAGCAGAGTCGAAAAACTACATTGTCAGCGTAAAAATCGACGCTATGCTAAATCTTTCAACTTGGAACGTGTAAAAATAAAAAAAAACTGGATTGGTAAATTCGCGAGAAGATGCCGAAACGCGAGGTAGAGTTGAAAGACCACGGGTACAGCCATGCGCAAGAGTGTAACACCGTTTCGGCCAGGCTTGCTCGCCTGCGCAATTTCCGTTTCGCGCAAAGGTCAATCCCGCCGACCACCCCCGATTTTTTCGCTCCGCACGCGAGATCTGCAGGCTGCGGTAAAATCTGTCAATAACCGTTAGCGTGCGGTTTCAGCTGTTTACCGAACAGGTTTGAATACGAGACGCCGTGTACGCCCTCGTTCCCCGGCTCGAATACCCTCGCGTATGCATATTTATGCAGGAGGAGCCAGCCGAACGGGCGGCCGAGCCTCGTGATTTATGGATATCGGGAAAAATTCGTGCGCGATTTAATGAGCCGACGTTTTACGGCCCCCGAGATAATGGCGGTAATAGTCGCGTGAACTCGACGCCGAGGCCAATAATTGCAACGTGCGAAAGACACGGATGGACTTGCTTGCGCCTGATGCGTATGTACAGTCGAAAAAGAAAACGTACATGTGTGAAGTACTTCGGTTTTTATTTCCCAGTGTTTTACGCTTTACATACCCGCTCTGAAATTTTCTTGCCAATCCGTGGGCGAGAAATATCGCATTTTTTGCTCGGTCTTCGGGTAATTTATCGGGGATTCTTTTCTTATAGGGAAACATAGTAATTTGAGATTTTTCTGCTCTATAGTCCATGGTAGTCTTTATCTCAAAGTGATTCGTGTTTTGTGCACCAGTTTTAAAGTTTTCTTGGGAACTTTTGGAGAGAGATTTTTTGGCGAGGTCTGGGGTAATTTATCGGAGATTCTTTTCTTACTGCAAAGTATAGTAATTTGAAATTTTTCTGCTTCAGAGTCGATGGTATTTTTATTTTAAAGTGCTTCGTGTGTTGTATACCAGTTTTGAAATTTCTTTGAGAATTTTTGGAGGGTGATACGGTANCGCTTTACATACCCGCTCTGAAATTTTCTTGCCAATCCGTGGGCGAGAAATATCGCATTTTTTGCTCGGTCTTCGGGTAATTTATCGGGGATTCTTTTCTTATAGGGAAACATAGTAATTTGAGATTTTTCTGCTCTATAGTCCATGGTAGTCTTTATCTCAAAGTGATTCGTGTTTTGTGCACCAGTTTTAAAGTTTTCTTGGGAACTTTTGGAGAGAGATTTTTTGGCGAGGTCTGGGATAATTTATCGGAGATTCTTACTGCAAAGTATAGTAATTTAAAAGTTTTCTGCTTCAAAGTCGAAGGTATTTTTATTTTAAAGTGCTTCGTTTGTTGTATACCAGTTTTGAAACTTCCTTGAGAATTTTTGGAGGGTGATACGGTATTTTTTGGTGAGTCTTGAGGTCCCTTATCGAAGATTCTTTTCTTATAGCGGAGTATAGTGATTTGAAACTTTTCTGTTCCAAAGTCGATGGTATTTTTCATGTTTCGTGTTTTATGTGACCTTTCTACAATTGTTTTAGGTATTTATAAATATATTTTGGTGAGTTTTGAGGTACAGAAGATAGCTTGAATAATTGAACATTGTAAGTTGGTGTCTTTAGAATTGCAACGCACAGTGTTCGATAGTTACACGCTTATTTTCGATACATAAGATGAAACCTTATTTATGACACGTACCCTTTTTGCTTCTTCTTCCATTACTACGATCCGAGTGAGATTCTCTTTGGTAAATCGAGGCTTCCGGTCGGCGAGAACCGACAGTCCTGTTTCCGCTCGGGACCCAAGTATTCCGCGAAATCTATTTACTGTTCGCAACACAATAATACAAAAGGCACATATGTAACATCGCCTTTCCTGTTTTAACATCTGTCCATTACATAAAGCAAATTGGAGCTTATTAAATTTCCGTCCCTTCAGCGGTATTTTAATTCAACCAACGAAGTTAGTATTCGGAAAAATAAATAAGAAGCGGTCAAAAGTAGGTTTCACTTAGAAAATAGAAACATGAGAAAATACGCAGGATTATTCGCAAATGATGTCCGCATTTATAGATTGACTCACAGATTAAACGAATGAATATTTATTATGAATAATGGATTAAATCATTGTAAATAAATTAAAAGAGATATCGAAGAAAAATTCAAATATCGAGGAATTTATGTACGATTTATAATTTCTCTGTGTATGCTTCGCGAGCAACCTGTTATACGTTCATAGTTAAACTCAGTTTATATCATACTTTCTCCAGCATCTCCTCGGCAATATTTATCATGGTTTCATTAATTTCTCTGAGGTTTCAGCTATCGTACATTATACGTTGCTATGATATAGTGTAATGTGGTATAATGTGGTACAGTTATTAAACGCTATTTAGTAATACTATTTCTGCTATTAGCTATCACTGATAATTATTAATTGCTAAGGTTTATCTTAGTTTTTACCTGCAATTTTTTATTTTCAAGCTATTAAACCATCACTATAAGGTACCGTAATAATAAATTTCAAGTTATATTCTTTCTTATCCATATTCAATTTCTAAAAATTTCGTGTTTCTATCTAATAAATTATCTTTCCATTGTATAGGTACTCTACATTATTATATTACACTTCTCACTAATTATTAAATCCCTAGTAATAATAAATTCAAAATAAAATTCATAATTCGTAAAAAATTCACAAAAATTTCCTAATTCGTAAAAAATTCACGATAAACTTCCTAACTCATAGAAAATTCTCGATAAAATTTATAATCCATAAAAAAATTCGCAACAAAATTCGTAATCCATAAAAAAAAATCACAACAAGATTTGTAATTCATATAAAATTCGGGATAATAATAAAATTAAGAAGAAAATTATCGACTTTTCGACTAATTCGTTATTTGTCCTGTCCATTGTATATCACGTATCTGCACGTGTCGTGTCGGAATATATATGTCTATAAGCTTGGCGAATGCAATTTCTACGATTTATTATACCTCGAGTGCCGTTAATTAAACGATCCCGAGCATGTCGGAAACACGACGTTTTCGCTCGAGAATGGTTTGGCTAATTGAGACGCGACGCCGATTTGCGATCCATAAAGGCCACGATGAATTTGATAATCACCCGTCGAAATACGGGGACACTAATTAGCGGTGTAATTAGGGTTCACCCGCGATAGCATCTGGGATAACTTCATTGATTGGAAGAACGGCGTGATCGTGAAAACGTTCGAAGGTGAAATGTAGGATGCGTGAAATGAATGCACCCGATTGTTTCGTGTGTGGTTTAATTACCGATGAATTTGTATACATAATGCAGCAGCAGCAAACGTGAAAGTAAAGGATGTTGGTTATTATTGTATATGAATACGCTTTTCACGGAGTATTGATTTTAATTAACTTATAATTAGGTAATTATCGCCGCGAGCAATTGTTGTGAAATTTGTTTAGTTTTAGATGTACTTGCTAATTTTTCACTGTTTACCGTAAGGGGAAAGTCGCATGATTTTTATACGCTTTTATTTGCCATATAAATCTACGATTATACTAATTGTGTAGTATTGTGTATTATACTGATATACTAATATAATATATCGAATTAAACAAATAGACTCACGTCGTAATAGAGAAGAATAAAATAAAAGTTATATTACAAATATTCGATAATAGATCATCGATAAAAATTGTTCTATCTAATTCGTTCTTACAAAAACCGAAATACAGTGAAAAATATATAATCCAATGTATAATATGTTCTATAATAAAATTTCCTGAAACGAATGTAATTTGTTCAAAATTTACACTTTTCAATTCGAATAATTAATTATTCTAAAATAATACTTCGCAGTTGAAATTGAATTAAATCTCAAATAATTTTTATAATATAATTTCTCTCAATTTACACCGTTCTGCACTAAATGGCCTTAAAAACAAATATAAAATAAAATATTCGCAATTAAAATTAAATCAATACAGTCCACAAATTAAAAAAAACTATTTATTTCCATTCACGCAATTTTTATAATAAAACTCATCACGATTCGTGATGAAATATTTTGCTTAAAACAGTGTTTCCAAAAATAACAAATTAAATGGAATCAATCGAGGAATCGGACAAAAAAAGGCAAAGGATACATTTCAATCTACCCTAAATGCGTCAGCCGATGGTCCGAAACGAATCCAGTGGAACAAATCTGGAGCAAACAAAACCGGTGACAATCTGCGAAGCGAATCCGTGGCGAAAAAAGCTCGCGCTGACTGACCTGCTGCAACGTCCATCCAGCTGGGCAAGCTTGCAAAAGCTCGGTTCATGGAAATCTCGCGACACCCGTCCAAGACAATAAACAACGCACACTTTTGTACCGCTATATCTGTGACGTGAGCGTAAACGTACACCACGGTGAGCCGTGAATTCCCGGGGAAAATCTTACCCGCGGGACCGTTACTTTAAAACGGTAACGTAGGATGTGTGTATCGTGTATCTGAAAGCGGATATAAATGGATTAACTGACTCACACTTGAGTCATCGCACTGATTTTCGGGGAATTTACGAGCCACCGTGCGCAGGAGGACCGGAGCCTAATGGGGGTTCCATCTCGACGAGTTTCCGGTACGACGAAGATTTTTCCTTTCGTAACTTCGACCAAGCCTCTTCTACCTGGGCCTAATGGTCGCGAGAAAATGCCCCTGGAAGGGGGACAGGTATGCCGGGGTTCCTTGGGAAACGGTGTCAAATTCTTCTTTCACGCTGAACTTTCCTTCGAAATTCCACGCACAACCTTATCCTCTTCGCTGTTTTTCTTTTGATGAATCACGAAAGCATTCTAATGGTATACTTCGAGAGAACCTCTGACCCAAAAATTTGGATTTTAATGAAAATTGTAAATTGATCGCCAGAAATTGATTTCGAAGGGATAATCGACAATTGAAGTTTTAACAATTTTTTGGATTCCTAAATGGGAGCTCACACGGAGAAATTTTTGCTATGGGATAATAGAGCGTCGGATGTTAAATTGTTTTTTACTTGACAAGTTTTTCTTTATCGTGCACCGTTATACGATTACGTTTAAAAAAATGAGATCGGATTGTAACTTTGAGTAACTATTTCACTCGCGTAAAGTGATAACTGTAAATAAAAAAAATTTTAACATGTGTAACTCGTTATGTATTAAATGTATTAAAATCGGAATGTTTGAGTTAAAGTACTACTCTGAAAATTTGTATAACGTTTGAATACTTTCGTGAGCCACTGTACGTGTAATCAGTCTTTCACTATCTCCCAATTATTCAAGTTTTTAAGATTCTACCGTTTTTTCATGCACTGGTCGTTTGACCATGGTGGGTTTAGTATCGAGGAACTGATATTTCCTTGAGATCTCCTTGGTGTGGATTTATCGAGGGTTTCTGGAAATAGAGTTACAGTTTGTTTGGGACCATTTTTTTTCTTTTTTATCAAGTTCTCTCAACACTCAATTTATCAGGGTTTAAATGGTATTTGTTTTTAGGTTTTTAAATAAATATTTCACATTCAAGCTTTGGGTGATTTTTGTTTTAATATACGTATGATCAGTTTTTCTTATTTTATTTTTTCGTCTATCGAGATCATTTAAATGATTATTAAGGATTTCTTATATTTATGATATGAAAATTGAAATGGACTCAGTTTGTGGATTGGATGAATTATTATATTTGGTTTGTATTTATTTTCATTTTTCGCATTTTCGTTTTATTTTCCTTAATTGAGATAATTGTCGGATAACGATTAATAATAAATTATTCGTCGCTAATTATAGACCAGCGTAGAAATTTAAATCAGCTATTTTCTCATTATATAACTTCAATAGCTTTTATTTTAATGGTTAATTTCGTCAGAAACAACCGCGTGCCTTGAGCAACTTCAAAATCATAAAATCTGAAACCAGTCATTTCAACTGGTTTGGTAGCTTTGATCTCGATTTATTAATTAAGATCTCCGATTAATTTCGAAATATTGTGAAAAATTAATTGAGCACATTATATTTCAAATACGATCTACAATAATTTATATATCGGATATTCTATATAACATAGCATCAGCTAGAAATTAATTAAAAAGGACTATCGATAAATTTATTAGATATAATTATTTAAATCAGCGGTTCTCAACTTGCAATACGTTTCACATCCCAGGTGACATATTATATTTAAATCGTGTCTAAAATACTACAATCAATACCTCGAATAATCACACATTGATTTCCGGAACATAAAACCAAAATTTTTAAGACTCTCTGACTTAATTTTAGTTTCTACGTGCGTTTATATAAAAAGATGGGGAATTTTGAAGTTCTCGAGAATATCCCACAAGACTGATCTTCGGGAATACTGAGAAAACACAGATCTTGAAGTCTGCAACCCCGAAACACGTCCATCAACGATCAGATCACGCGTATCGCTAGTAACCTTTAATCAACAACTGCGTAATGTGCACGTGTTACGAATGACGAGGTGGTTGAAATAAAATAATCAATCTCCAGACTCCATAAACATCACCTAGTTCCCAGTTCGTCTAATATTTATACTCCACCCGCGCGAATCCGCTCAAAAATAGCACTTTCTCTGAGCTAACTCGACGTTCGTTTTACCACGTTCCACCTATCAATATTCGATATCGACCTTCCCCGACTTTCGACAATCAATATCCGCTTAGAAAATCGCCACGAGCGATGTACGATCGATTCGATCCATGATCAACGGTGCATCGTGTGTGAAAATTCCGCGTGTTCCCGATTTTCGTCTCGTTTTCTGTTGTGCTTACTTCGATTACACGTCTCAGCCTGTTTACCTCTCGTTCCCAACGATTATGTTGATTTTCTAACGCGTGTGGACACGTGAGTTTCCCTCGTCGAATATGTAATGTCAGAAAGAAGCGTTTAAGAAGCGTTGTGTGCTAGGCTCTTTTGTAATTGGTATTGTTATCGTTATGTGTGGAAGTGGTACTGAACGTGTATTAATTGCAATGTATTTGATAATAAATATTGATATTACGATTTTTCATATTACCGTATTTTCTTTAATTAGAGTTAATATTGATATTTCGTACGAATTAAAATTTATATTAAATTAGTATTATAGTACCAGGGCAGTATTTTTTATTGATTAAAGTTAATATTATTATCTCGCATGAATTATAATTTATATTTATATTTAATTAGTACTGTTAATCTTGGTTCAGTATTATTACTAGTACCTTTCACACCATTGGTGTTCTTATTGGAATATTCGTAGTCTGCGATTAGTTGCAAAGATAAAAAATAACGAAAGGCTGTTATGGAATACAAATAAATTTACAATCTTTACAATTTTTTACATCTAAGAACGGAGTCTTTAATTTCGAGAAACTGTTTAATTTAAAAGTGTGTTGATAGAGTGAAAAAATTCAGTCAGGAAATTGCAGTTTGTCGAGTCCAGGGATCAACCTAATTAAATAAAATTAAATTAATAGCATAATCATAAAGGTGGAACACGCGAATTTTTGTTGCGTTTGTTATTGGACAGTTACATTTACAAATTGAGTGGTGCAGTGTCATTTGATACAGAAAACAAATGACAGTCATCAAGACCAAGCGATTGAGTCTTATGTGAGTCATTGGCATGGACGTTAACGTAGAATATTAAACCCTCAAGTATCCAGCCTATGAGAGCCATTGAGAATCACTGCGTTCGCGTATGAATATATGACTTGAATAAAATTTTACAAGTTTTTTTACCACACTCGTTTAGTAGCACGATAACAGCACATACATCACGTTTTCATGTGGTTTTAAGATGTCATGTTGCAATCGGCGTTACGCTGCAATAATGTATTATGTACATGATTCTAAACTTACTTCTCTTCGTATTTCTCCTGTTAGAAAAAATTCCCATTTATTTCTCGTTTTCACATTTTCGATTTAGAACGTAACACGAGGAAACAAAATAGAGTAAAGAACAGATTAAATAACGAACTCGATTTAATATTCAATTCAACTTTTCTCACGCTTTTGACAAATTTATTCGAAATTTATATCAATCGTTTACGTAAAATACAACTTGAGTTATCTTAGTACTGAGACTTGGTCTGTATCAAATTTTTAATTTCTAAAATTCGAATTTAAAAATTCTCAAACTTTGCAATCCTAATTTTGACCCAAGAACACATTCTTTGCTATTTTTTGTAATAAATTTCAAACAAAACACGGTCATAGATTAAGGACTGCTAGATGTCGATACTCTGACTCGATTCTCTTCTGACAAATTTACTGCAAGTTATTTATTTCTGACAAATAAACGCAACGCGAGTTATCTTAGTACTGAGATTAGGTCTGTACCAAATTTTTAATTCCTAAAATTCGAATTTAAAAATTCTCAAACTTTGCAGTTCTAATGTTGTCCCAAGAACACAATCTTCGAAACTTTAAACTATTTTTTGTAGTTTAAAACAAAATACGACCACAGATAAGTGGCTGGTGAACCTTGATTCTCAGATTGGACTTTTAAAAGTCTCAAAACAGGGGCCAAAAACTTCAAAAGTTTCCTCGAAATATTCGATTTCACGACTAGATCAACAACTCAGGTCTGACACGCGTCGTTCACGTGCAGTTGTTTATATTTCCTGCGAATTCTCGTTGAACGGAGTACAATTCGATATAAGACAATGAAGGGTTGACCGAGACCCCGAGCCTAGGGATTTCGAGCGAAACGCTCTCCTTCTCCCCACCACTCTAGGGACTTATCCGCGACTAGCGCGTTCTAGCGCCATCTGCGAAGATCCCAACGCGACTGTGCATCGCGCATGGAACCCGCACGGGCAATGAGAGAGAATATAAATCGTAACGAGCACCTTTCATGCCTGAACGGCCATAATGCACTAAATGATACGCTCGGGAGGTCTTTATGCTCAAGGTCGATTTTACCGGCATTATTCGCCTTTTATGAAACGACATGAAAAAGAGCCGTGGCCGCGGCGTGTGTAACAGGTTCCCTGTAATACACCGGCGCTCCTCGCGATGCGATGCATCGATTTGTATGGCCGTTCTACGTGCCAGCCTTTTATGCGTCGATTCAACGGGGATACAGCGGCGTACCGCGTTGCTTTATGGCGGAAAGGAAAATTAAGTGGTTGAAACGTGGCTGCGATCGCGGATGCTAATTACTTTGTGCGCTGATCAAAGACCCCTCGGTTTCTTGTCCCGGTGAGAACGCCGAACATGTGCTTTATTTCGCCTCGTCGCCGATGGGAATGGATAGTTTAGAGGGGATTGTGCTGTTTGGAAAAGCCAGACTCTTCGTCTCCAGTTTGTGGAGACAAAGTGTTTCGAAATGTTAACGACGAATTTTGTAACTTTATGAAAATTTTAATCAGCAGGATTTAATAACTTTGGGAAATATTAATAATTTTTAATAGTAACGACTGGTGAAAATTTACAATCTTTTCTAAATTATGTCTGGTTAAAAATTGTATGAGACTTTAAATTTATATTAACAAAAAGCAACTTTGAAAAATATTAATAACTTCTAATAATAATGGGTGGTGTAAATTTTTTCTAAATCAAGGGTGGTTAAAAATTTTATGAAATTTTGAATTGATAGAATTTCTATTAG
>NIJG01000235.1:163057-176814 GCA_002201625.1 Euglossa dilemma
TAAGAAATAACGCGTATTTGAATTATTTAGCATTATTAATAGAGTACTCATCTAAAATTGGAATTACTTGAGTGGCTTAGATGAAAATGGGTCATGAATTTCAGAAGTTCCCCATAAAGACTAGAGGCTTGGTTATATATTTTTTTAAAATTGTTTTACATTGTAATATACAGGGTGAATCACCTTAGTTATTTTTCATTATTTCATTATGAAACAAAATACCGATTAACCTTTAAAATAAAGACAGGTGAATTAAATTTTACAAAAATAAAAGAAATAATTATATTAGATAGTTCACCCTATACACGGAAATAATTATATAATTGAACAAATAATTTCTTCTTTCTTTTCTTTTGGCTAAGTATTCGAGATCTGTTCGTAAGAGATTGGGAAATTGAAATAAATTTAGATAGTGCTATATTAAAATGTTAAATTTTGATTTCCTATTTTTGTTTCATAAATATAGTTTTGTGACTTTTCACACGGTCAAATATAACGTATGAAGGAGGATAAAAATATAATGTAGAATTTCAGTAACCACGTTGAAATTTTTTATAGAGATATTACATATCAACTGTAATACATTTTTGGAATATTTTTACAACGATTTCTTTAGTTTAACACTAGGTTTACAGGACTCGTCGATTTGACGATTGATCCAATTACACGAAATTAACAGATTTAATTAACTTCCATTAAGTCTGTTAACATTGCGATTGTTTTCAAATTAGACTCATCCTTTGTTTTTTTTACAAGAAATACGTGGTTTCCTTTACCTTTAAATCTGATGGGTGTCCGTAAAAGTAGGTAAACGTTAATCTCACAAATTTGCAAATAAGTATTCACACGAGACTTCGAAGGTTAATAAACAAATTTTTAATTTTTCTCTCGAGTGTATACCACCACACCTCCCTAATTTCAAAATATACATAATATTGACTTTCATCCAAGTATCTAAATATTCAAACAATAATATCTACACAAACATTTTCCAAATATACCGCTTCATCCATATTCATGTTAAAATGAAACTAAATTTACTCAATGCTGCACATCCCCTAATCCTCTTACTCCCACCCTCGCAATAAACGCGCATCATTAATCTCTCTGTCAGCCGAGAAAATCATAAAAGCGAATTTAAACAGCAGCTAAAAAAAATCCCAATAAAATTATTAAACCAGTGACGTCACAGACCAAATATCCTCCCGGCTAATTATTTTTTCATTGATCTTTTCTCCCACGTCATTTCTCCGTTTCAACAAAAAACCAATTAACCACGTCCCGGCAAGTAATTCATAACATCCTTATGCGCCGGCTAATTGACCAATCAGGCCTGGTCCACCATTGAACTTCGTCTTCGGCTTCCTTCGTTTAACGCGTTGAACCGCTCTAACCCCATAATGCATCGTTGGGAAAACGAAATCGCGATGTGGCAATCCACGTGCAACTATCCGGCTAATACGTAACAACGAATTCCATTTATCGATGGAATATCGCGAGGAGATAGAGGTATACCGGGTCTGCTACCGTAATCCACGCTAAATAGCGATTTCGAGATAGCATCGATCGGACTTGCTCGTGGGAAGCTTTCGGGATTTCCGTTGATGCTTTAATGCACGTGAAAGCTACCATTTCTCGATAAATATGGTGCTCGGGAAATCTCTGAAATGTCTGAAATTTCTGGAACCTCTGAAATCTCCGAGATCCCTGAAATGCCGAGTCCGGGCTTGGTACTCTGCTTCAACGGTTTTGGGAAACGGAGATTTGTCGATTCGTTAAATTGCAGGCAAGAATAGTTCGAGCGGTGTGCATCTGCGAGTAAATGCCTGCAAAGTGGATGGTTCTTCTTTTTTTATTTTTTTCGCGATACCGTATTTTCTTGTAGTTGGTATTTAATTATGAAATTATATATCTGCTACTATATAATTTAATAGTTACGCATCTTTAGGATAATATTATAACGGTATAATTCTTATAACGATATTTGAACTAATATTTTATTATATTATTTGTCGCACTAATAATAGTCAACCCTTTGCACTCGGAATAATATTAATCACAGCTTTATTAATCTTAGTAATTTTACTATATCTTGACTTGAAGAGAAGTAGAAGAAACATACATTTCTCAAAAAGTTGTGCTGGAATAAGTTATTATTCGATTTTTTTATTACTATTCTTAATCGCTAATAAACTTTAATGTCCCCTGAGAGGGGACAACCGAGTGCAAAGGGTTAATATAGGAATATTACATGGTATATGTAATGTTGTGATAGTTAAAAATAAAAAAAGCTTATTTATGCTTTATGAAATTGCAGTATGTCACAAGGAAAAGGTATTGTCTTCTATTCGAAAGATCTGTTACCACGAATGTACGAATTCTTTGATCAACACTCTGTATACAGGGTGATTCAAATAACGTGTCATGAACAGTCTCCTCTAAAGCCATTGCAGTTATCTACGTCAATAATTTTTTAATTATTTTTTTATCGGATAATATCATTTTATAAAGTATTCAAAATACGGTGATCGAATTTTTAATTACTCATTAAACATGCCACGAGTATTGCTTCGAATATCTAATAAAATTATCATGACAACCGATGAATAAGCATTCTTATTTTCGTATCTTCCTTTGTTGTAGAAGCAATGGTCATCGCTTAACGTTTTATGTTAATCCATAAAAAGAAATCTAGCGACCACAATGCTCGGAGAACAATGAACATTTAATAAAACGATCCTCGAATCGATATATTATTATTCAGGGATCTTAAAATTTCTTCCGAGAATAGTATTCTTCGTTGTACCTGTTTAATCTTATGCAGGGTAAAAAATAAAATATCGCATAATTATTATTTAGGGATCTTAAACATTTTTTCGAGAGTGGTATTCTTCGTCGTACCTGTTTAATCTTATGCAAGGTAAAAAAGTAAAATATCGCGTAAGAATACTGGATGTATTAAAACTTGAGAAAATTCCTTCGTTACACTTTCCCAACTGTATAAAATAACAAAAAAATATACTGCACGTGAATATTCGACGTCTTAAAGTTCAGTCGACACTTTGTAAACTTTCTTCCGCGAAGGATGCTTTTCACCGTACTTTTGCTTCGCAACTGTGCAAAATGAAGGAAGGATATTACCCGCGGATATTCCGCGAGATCGGTCTATAGGAAGAAACTAAGGAAATAAGAAGAAGCATGCGCGGCTACAAAAGCAAATAAAATATCTACCTGGCAACGACTCGTGAAAACCGTATTTCATACTAACTGCCTAGCCTTTCTCTCCCAATTAGGAAGAAAAAACAAAAGAAAGAAGAAAATCGAAGTATCCATGCTAAATATCTATACTACATATCTACACTTGTCTAAGAGAAAATATCTCGTGACACTTACTTTGACGCGGCCTGTACAGGTAGCCTTTGGAAGCCAAGACCGTTAATTGCGAAGATGAAAGTGTGTACAAACACAGTTCCGCAAATGCTTTCGTTCCAAGTTAGTGTCTTTCGTCTCGTATCCGGCTGGCACTGGTTCCCCTGCCATCTAGAATAATAGTTAAAATCGCATCTCGGCTTCTCGAAAACCGAGTTACCACATTATTCTCAGATGTAGTGCACACGCTGTACTCCAGCTTATTTTCGTCACATGCTCTCCAGACCTCGATCTATTCGATCATCGTGCTCGAGGATCCCTCGAATAGCCTGTCTTCTTCGTGAAAAGTTGATCGTTAGGTGGATATACGCGAATAATTATCCTTTTAAGATCCTCGTTTTATCCTTTCTATTCTGAGCCTTCTTCGACTCCATCGACCACTCTGTGCATCGGAAAGTGTTTACAAAGGTTCCTTTTTGGTAAAAACAGAAATTATATATGGCTATAAGTTTATGTGTATATTGTGTAATTTTTCTTTTTTATTTTTCTCATGTTTTATCAAATTTTCATTAAAAAATTCCCTTTCGATGTAAAGTAAATTATATTTATAGAAATAACTTATATATGGCTATAGGTTTATATGTATATTATGTAATTTTTCTTTTTTATCTTTCTCATATTTTATCAAATTTTCATTGAAAAATTCCCTTTCGTAGTAAAGTAAATTATATTTAAAAAATAAATCATGGATGGCTATAAGTTTATGTGAATATTATATAATTGGTTTTCTTTTTTTCCATATTTTATTGAATTTTCTTTTTTGGAAAGTATCTTTTTGGAATATAAACTATTTTTTCATTTTTTAATCGGTAAAATTCGATATGAAAGATATGTTTAATGTTTTTAGATTATGTGTAATTATTTTAGAAATATAATAAGGGTATGTGTTTTTTCTTTTTGCAGGTAAATTAACCCTTGGATCGAGTCGAGATGCGGACATTTCTGTCGTTGGTACTGGCGTCGAGTCCATTCATTGCGCGATTGAAAACAATAACGGCGTGGTCACTCTTCACCCCATAAATGGAAGCACGGCAGTCGATGGCGTACCAATAAATTCGCCAGTGAGACTCGCTCAAGGTAAGACCTTGACTCAGATACCAATGGCCAAGTACAAATTTTCGTAAAGGTGCTACCCGGCCAATTTATTCCGCCGAAATTGAATTTCACGTTTTTGACACGCTGGCAATATTGAAATTCAAAGTATGGAGAACTTCCTCGCGAAACATGGCATGATTTCATCCCATTACCATTTTAATTTTTAACCGTAAGGGAATTTTAATTTCTATCCTTTTGGTTGTGAAAATACACCATTTTTTTTTAGCGTGATATTTCAATGAAATTTTATTGGAAAAGAATATTTTATTATTGCCATAGTATTTTAAATATCTCGAGAATATTTTGTTGGGTTTATAGAGACACTATAAAAATAAAAGTACTTAGATGTTTAGATTGGAAAAATATATTTCGAAATTCGTTTTCAAAAATAATGCAAAAGACGCTGGAAACGTCGTCAAACGATTTTACATGTAAGCTCAACGTTTCAGGTTGCATGCTGTCGATCGGTAGATCGAACTACATGCGCTTCAACCATCCAGCCGAGGCGAAACAATTACGTTCGGTACTGCCGCACTCGAGAATCTCCATGGCACCCATAAGCTTCTCCTTGCCGGAGAGCCAGCTCCAAGAGAACTACCATCTGGAAAGGAAGCCACCGGTTGCGCCGCGAAAATCGCCAAGAAATTCCTGCTCAGACGATGAAATCGGTTTCCTCGGCAAACTAACGAAATTCGAGATGCTAGCGAAGCAAAACAGAAACAACTGCGTTTCCCCGAAGGTATTTCCGGCAGGTGCCATTACTACGAACGTGCCTGCCGATCAGATTCTCGGTCATTCGAGATCCTCCAGCTTGATCTCTCTGAAAAACGGCAACAACAGCTCACTGCTGCAAAATTTAGCAAACCTGGAAAGAAGTCGTTCGAACACACCGTCTTTCAACTCATCCTCGCCTGCACATTTCCTCAATTCGTCCTCTCCAGCTAGCTGTTTCGCCTCTTCCTCGCCTAACTACTGCAGCGACGAGAGTCGTCAGAGATCGGACGTGAGGACGCCCAGTAGATCCAACACGCCTAACCTTCAGTACCAGAACACGTCGACGCCAAATCACAATCAGATCCAGATGTACTCGACCGCTGAGTCTTACCTGAAAACCTACAAGCCCTATTATCGAGATACCAACAACGAGAACAGCCAGGCTCCCCATAATCTGATGATGTCGAAGAACAACGTAAATCAGGGAGACCTAATGTCGCGAAGCTTCAACTGTCAAAGGGCGAACGACCTGGACGAATTGACTGCGAGAGATTTCGACATGAGCCAAAGCTTGATAGTCACCAAGACCACGACGACGGAGTACCTGCAGTTAGAAAAGTTCGGCTCGAACCCTAACATCTGTAACAGCCCGAACAATGGGAACTTTTGCGGTGGCAGCTTGAGGAATGTGTCCGTGACCCCGGGTTTCGGCTCGAATCCCAATATTAAGAGGATACAGCCGCCCAGTCCGGCGTTCAATCGCAATCCGAAGTACAGCGAGCCAAAGAGAGGCTTCGGACGGGTGAAGAGCCCAACTCCTAGCACCGGAAGCGGTTGCTCGCTGGAGGAGCTGAGGGAGAGACAGATTGACGCGGAGAATAAGCGGCGAGAGGCGGAGAACAAGAGGAAACAGGCGCAAGAGGAGAGGCTACGCGAGCAGGAGGTCGAGAGGCAGGAGAAAATGAGACTCGAGGAGATCCTTGCCATGTGCGCCGAGTACGAGAGGCAGAGCACTGTGGAGAAGCCGAGGCAACCTAACAGGTGAATGGGTTATTTGCATGCGAGAAGGTTGGAGCTTGACACGCAGCGTTTGCCGTCCTCTTTTGATACGTCGTCCACGATTGTAGTTGCGTTATATAGTGTACGTTATGCAGGAACCGCAGGCCTGTCCATTTTTTCCCATTCTATTTTTATGCAAGGGCACTCGTGTATTTTGGTTGCAGGTAAATAGGAAGTTGAGTGATTAAATTCTCCTTCAGAGATTGTATATCTTCCTCCTCTTGTAGCGGAATTATTTTCTTAATTTTATAAGTCTTCTCGTCGACTGTGATTGATTGTCGTTTGCATAAAATTATTTGCTTTTATAAGCTGCCGGTGAATTTGAGGAAAGAGTACATAGTGAAAATGAATTTAAACGTCCTGACTATTATTTATAGGTATTTGGTATTTTTAAACAAATATTATATTTTAGTAATGATTTTTGGCAATGATAGAGGATTATAAAACGCAGCTTTAAGTTTATTTCTGTTATATCCACTTTTGATTTGGATAGGTGAAAAAATTATCAGCTATAGAAAAATTTTGAACTTCATGATTCACTAATCGTTATTTTAACGCAGAAATGAACAATGTACTTTAAAATAATAATCAGGCAAGTATAGTACATAACTTCAAAGTCCAATATACTGGAATTATGGATATAATTGAAGTGGAATAAAGTGAAATTCAATAATCGTATAGCTAACTTGAATCTTAAAATTCCTAATATCTTTATTTACCTTCGCAGGATCAAAACGAATGGTTCGCTACCACGAGACAAACGACTTGGCTACAATTCACCCTTCGACAGCCCGAAGAGTCCATCGAAAAACCAACCGCACTTCTCGTTCGACACTGCCAAGCAATCAAACTCAGCGTCATACGAGAACGTCTGCGTGCAAAATTCGAAAGTCGTATTCCAAAACGGCAACTCGCCCAGTAACCGTCGAAACCAAACGACAAATCATCCGGACAATCAAACAGCGAGCATGCAGGATCACTCGCAATCGATCACGCCGAACAACAATAACAATAGCCAATCAACGATGTGGCCAAACGTTCATGGCAACGGGGAACATAGCTTTTCAGGTTCGATCTCGCAAGCTCGTAGCTCCGGATACGAGAATACGACGATCGAGGGTTCGATGTACAACAACAACAGTGGCAGTTACACGCAGCTGATCGACCCAACGAAGGAAAACTACGGAACGATCCAACTAAACGGGACGAGGATCAATGGCCAGCAGAATAAGCATTCTCGAAACTACGACAGTTCGATGAACGGGAATGTGAGTCTGTACGAGAACGTGGTGATCAGCTCAGTGCAGAACAACAATCAAAACAATCATTCCATGCCAAAGAAAAATGGCCAGCTGTCGAACTCGTGAGACATGATAGAGAATAAGCTGGCTATATCAAACGACGACCTTCTAGAGGCTATCGAGCAGCTTTCCATGCTTTCCAAATCCAAAGAAATTTGCACGATTCCCAAGAAAAACAATTCCGAGAAGGACAACGCGAAATCGAACGAGGCTAAGGCTGACAAAGAGAGGAAGGAGCTCGAACAGGAAGACAGAAAGAAGTACATAGAATTCCTCCAGAATGAGAAGCTGCATATCCTTAGTAATATGGATGCATTGAAGAGGAGCGTGGCTGACATCGAGATCCAGGAAGAGGAGATCAGCAGAGAGGTTGGTGATATGACTCCACCTTTCTTTACCGGATGATAGACACCGAGTTCTAAGCTGGATTTAGGGTAGTAGAGTATTGTTAGGAGACCTTAATATTTAATATCGAAGAACGAGAGTAATTTCGATCCGAGACACGGGAATGCATTCGATGGTAAGGATAAATCGACAAGTCGAGTCTTATCCTCTTATCTGAGTTTGTCTTCGAGTTAAATTTTGTTTACCTTCCTGCATTTCACGATAAGGCTCTACCCTTCGGGTGTCTCATGCAAGACTGTTCAGTCGTGTTTGATCATTCGTGCATCGAACATTTTCAACTACTAGATTCCTAAACGGTAGAAACGAATAAACATGAAGAATCTCATTCCCCTGTTTTCCCAGATCAGGAGTCTTAAACAGAGTTTAGAGCAGGTTATTATAGGATCGACACTGTCTTTTTTTCCACGGTATGTCTCGAGTTCTATTAATTTTCTAACCGAGTTTGAACTTCTGATTTGTGTAACAGCTCGAATTAGAGAAAGCACTGCTGTCTGCAGAGTACGAATCGGAGTCGTTGAAGCTCAGTCAGGACGAGGGTGAGAAGATAAAGGTACAGATGCGGATAAACGAACTCGAGAGACAGATGGCCGAGGATAACGCGAGCCAGGCGAATTTACAAGCGGAAGCGAAACAGAGAGTGCAAAGAGCCCAGCATGCTTGCAGTCGTTTGGAGGAAGAGCTGGCGATTTGCACAGACGAAGCCATGCAACAGGATATCGGCGAGAAGCTTATGGCTCAACAAGATGTTCTCGAGTCGGAAAGAAAGGCTTTCGAGGATTTGGAATTCCATCATCTCGAAGAGGAGGCCAGCAAACTGGCGACCAGAGAAGAATTACAGAGGTAATACTCCTTTGTGCACGGTTATACTGTTAAATCCCAACAAATCCTTGTTGGGTCTGCATCCTGGTTTTCATATATCATATTATAATCATTTCTGTCAGTGCAACTGTATTACTTGACACACTTTCTAGATTTACTTTTAGAAATTTAATATAGAAAATATTTGTGATTACAATATCTTGGAAAGGTTGTATTTATTCTAATATATGTTATATGTATGATTATGAAAATTATTTGCATATAAGAATCTTTTAAAAAGTTTTCTTAACTACCTTGTATTAATTTTAAATATATTTTTCTTATAATTCATTTTTTCTAAAGTCACTTTTTTTTATTTGCTTCTCTTTGTGAAGAATAATCCAGGATGCAGAGAAAGAGATCGTTTGCAAACTTTATCGAATGTAATATGAATTTTAATTCCAGATACTTAAGCGAACTGACGACCAAAATAGAGACCAGAAAGGCTCGGCTAAGCCACTTGGAATCTCAGAGATCTGAAGCGAAAAGCACAGCGACTAAAGATGCAAGAAGCCTCGAAAGGCAGAAGTTGACGCATTTGAAACGGTTGGAAGAAGTTAGTAAATTTCGAATATAAGTCACACATAGCTCATATTTGATATTTAATATTTGATATTTGCCTGATTATTGCCTGATCTTGATTACCTTATCATAATAGGGTCGAAACCGAGTTAGAGCGATCAACGATGAACTGACAAAGTTGGCGCAAAATTCTTGCGAGAAAAGCGACGAGAAACGATCTCCGAGCAGGGAAGACTTCGACAGGATCTCCAGGGTCACCACTGACTCTCCCATTGTAAACAATCAGGGCAGCTTGGGAAGGAAAACTATAGAGTCCCTCAAGGAAATTGAGAGAAATCGACAGCTCCATTTAGCGAAACAAGGTAAATATTATCAGGGATTTCTGTGTTATTATGTTAAATAAATATTATTAGTTGTCTTCTATCTCTTTGCACTAGTTAGAATACTTTATTTCCCTTATAATGTTTACAAACTAATTTTAGAGTGCAGGTGGCAGAATCTACAACGCTAAATAATTATCCTATAATAAAATCCTTATTATTAAACAGATTACTAGACTCGTGACACTTTTAAACTTATTTTTATTCTATTCATAGACAGTATATACTTATTTTTATTTTAGTCTTGTCATATAGTCTTGCCACTTTTTGACCAATTTCAATATAACAACAAAATTAAAGTATTTTCCTTATTTATTATAGTTACTAATATAAAAAAGATTGTATATAGTATAGTTACACAAAATTATTTTAATATCTCTTGGCCAATTCCGACATTTTAAAAGAATTAACTCCTTGCACTATGATTTAATCATGATGAACTGTGCATTATAGAATTATTTAATTTTGATTAGACACTAAGTAGCTAACTTATTTTCTCTATTTCAAATAAGAATCAAAATACTTCATATTATTATTATTAAGCAATCGTTGATAATTTATTATTAAACTTCAACGTAACCGACCGAATGAATTTTTATTAAAAATGGATATACTTCACATTGTTGCAGGCAGCCAAGTAATCTCCGAAGAAAGACGAAGAGTAGAGGAACTAAAACGACGAGTGCAAGACGAAGTTCGGTCGCAGTGGGAAGAAAGGAAGATGAACTGTACCTCTTTCAACAGCGTTGAATCAGGCGAAGAATCCTCCAGTTACTCAACGGGGCCAACGGAAAGGTGAGTCACGCGTTCAATCATTTTCCTTTTAAAATGCAAATCGTGCATTCTTCGCTTATTTTCGTAAGCAAGCGAAAACAGACGAAAATCGCATTGCATATCTCTGCATGCGTATACACGACAGGTTTATGAAATTTCCGCTCTGTGTTTAAACGTGAATTTCCTTCATAGAAACGTCCGTCGCCTTCTTGAAAGAAGCAACAAAGGAATCATCACGGTATTTCCCGTTTCTATCCTTCTGTCGTTGAAAGTCTTTGCTTTTGCAATGAAAATATTAATCGTAAAATATGTACGTCGAATTTAAAATGATTTTTGCAAATATTTGCAAAATTTATGATTCACTTAAACGACGGTTAACGCGAAATGAATGTATAGATATCAGCTGATAAAACATTTTTATACATAGATAGATAACTATGATTACATAACGTTTAATAAGAGCTGGAAATTTAAAAGTGCACATGGTGTTTCTGAGTAAGTGTACAGTAAATACATTCTTCGTGCTAGTGTTTGCACGAATGACGAAATTGCCTTGTCCTATGAGTGATCGGGCACGGTATCATTTTAGCAATAATGGCTAAACGTGTTTTATCTATAGGTTTAGTGATAGAAAAGCCATCGGTGCGTTTAGCATAAGTGTTTCTCGATTAAAGATTATCGCTTGTACACTTTGGAATAATTCAATTTATTATAGCCGTGATGGAACATATGATCCATCTGCATCGAATTAAAATAAAATATAGTAATTTAATAGTAATACAATTTTGCGTTAATTTCGATTGGAATTAATAAATCGAGGTATTTATAACTAACGTAGAATAATATTTTTTAATATCATAAAATTCGGCAAATATAGCATTTAGACTATTTATATATAGTTCCTTTAAAATTTAATTTGTTATACTTCTACGCAATCTAAGACGTATATAGTATAATTTTCGTCATTTTATTTTTAATATTTTGATATATACGTATTATTTTAATTTAATTGTTCCGTAGACAATTTAAGATCGTTTACATAGAAAATAGATTTCTTATTTCAATATTACATTTTAATATTATATAGTTGATTAATTAATATAGCTTCCATATAGCTGATTAATTATGAAAATTTTGTAGTAGGAATTTCAGTCCACTTTATTTTGCTTTTTTATTACTATTTTATTTCACGTGTTTATTACCATAACATCAAGTTATTAAGACGAAACAAACAGTTAAAATGAAAAAGAACCGGGAGATATATACTATCGTAATCAGTCTGAAATAAACTTTCAAACGCCATATCAATAAATTACACGCATACATTTCACTTTCGATAAACTGCTTAAAAATGACTGGAAATACCGATCAACGTTATGCAATATTTTCTGGAACATTTCAATGTAGCTGCAAAACGAATATACAATCCTATCGCTACCATGACAGCCACTTCGTCACGAATGTTAATCTCGTGTTCAATTGTTCGAAACGGACAATGAAAATACAAAATGTAAAACGTTAAATTTACAAGGAAAATGGAAGGTCTTTGTAGCGATTGACAGACGCTTCGTTGATTAATTATAAAAACATGACTCAGTGAAAGACGAAAGGCCACATAAATTAGAATAAAGAGAAATGAATGAGCGAAAACGTTAACCGATTACATATTCATACGACCTGTAAAGCTTGTTTTGCAATGTCTGACTTAAAAAATAGACATGTTGTACACCATTGGAAGTGACCTAAAAAGATTCTGTTAGTACTGAATAAGAAAATTCTGAGTTATATTTTGCAAACGTCGAAAAAATATCCTTTTAGTGTCATAGTCTTTTGAGGTATAAATTTACATTTCCTCAAGTTCAAAGCATATGTCTAGTTCTTTGTGATAATAAACAGAAAAATCCATTTTAAACGAAAATAGCATTGGACTGATTCACACCATCATGAATCTTTGCTTGTCATATCAACAAAGTATACGTTTAAATTTTACTTCTATATACGACTTAAAAATAATCGGGAACAGAGGCCAAGACTGCGAAATATTTTCTGAAAGCAGGGTTAGGGTCAAGATCCATCGTTCGTTCATTTTTGACTGAAAAGATTCTTCAAATAATCTAGAATATGATCTTCCACAGTAGTCCTCCATTTAAGGAAAAATAAATGAGTTCTGAAACTATAATATTAGGTATATTAAGTTATAAGGTAGTTACTGGTTCGTTCAGAGTTTGAATTCGTTATCATAATTGTGCTACAGATGTTTCAAAATTGATTAGATAATATAATCGATGTTCACACCGACAGATATTACGTTAGCACTACTTTACGAGATTTCGAAAATCGGGTTAGAACGAGGTGAGATCTTGAAAATGTTCGAGGTTCCTAAAAATGTTAAAGGTTCTTCGAAGTATTCATGATTCCAAATATATCAAGGAATCCTGAAAACACCTAAGATCTCAATAATGTTGGACGGTTCTTAAAAATCTCCAAAATTCCAAAAATCTCAAGGAATCCCAAAAGCACTCGAGACCCCAAAAATCTTAGAGAACACGAAAATGCTTGAAATTTCAACAATGTTGGACGTTCTCAAAAATATCCAAGCTTCCAAAAATCTCAGAAATTCCCCAAAATATCAGAGAATCCTGAAGACATCCGATATTCCAAAAATCTTAGAGAACACGAAAACGCTTGAAATTTCAACAATGTTGGACGTTCTCCAAAATATCCAAGATTCCAAAAATGTCAGAGATTCGCAAAAATATCAAAGAATCCCGAAGACATGTCCCAAAAATCTTAGAGAACCCGAAAATGCTTGAAATCTCAACAATGTTGGACGTTCTCCAAAATATCCATGATTCCAAAAATCTCAGAAATTCCTCAAAGTATCTGGGAATCCCGAAAGCACTCGAGACCCCAAAACAACCGCTCTTTCAAAAATTTCAGAGAATTCCGAAATTATCCAAGATTCTGTCCATCGTGCTATCCAAAACCCAAAAATCCTCCATTTTCGTGACCTAGCATCTGGTGACCTTTGGATCCCACCGTAAAACGCGAGAAATCTCATGAATCATCTCGTCAAGATCCTCGTCCGCCGAATTTCGTGAAACGGAACGGGTTGTTCAAGCTCGCGAGTACATATGACGCCTGATCTTTATAAACCTTTCGCTACGGAGAACTTTTCCAAAAAATGTGATTATGAATTTACGATATATAGTTTAAGTTC
>NIJG01000236.1:88257-109775 GCA_002201625.1 Euglossa dilemma
TAAATCCGTTGAACGGTATTGGCAATGGACACATTAATTCTCGGTATGAGTATTGAAGTAGAAAGTTAAACCTTTGGAGAGCATTATCAATTGGTACGAAGTCATTCGGACTACCGTAGTTCTTACACTACGAGGAGCTAACCCGCTCTATCGAGCGTATAACATCGTGTTTAGAGACACAAATTGCGATACATTTTAGTGTCGGCACCGTAAATTCGTGTATGAATTAGAATATCGATGGTTAAATCGATCGAGAATGTAGCCACTCCCTCTGAGGGTCGAACGGAAAAGTCAATAGCCCCACCTATCCTGTGTTTCCGAGTGTAAAGCCAGGTATTCCGAAAATAAATCCACTGACGGGTGTTGGCAATTGGCACCTTAATTCCCGGTTTGAATATTATAGCAGGCCGTCAAGCCGTTGTAGAACATTATCCATGCGTGTAGGGTCAAATTTCTTACAGAATGCCTCACCCTCCGAAAAACAGACCCGATGGGTATACAGTATAACATCGTGCTCAGAGGGACAAATTGGTATAAATATTAGCGACCGGCACCTTGACTTCATGTATGAATCTTAAGATTCATGGCCAAACCGCTCGAGAACGATGCCAACATCTGTGCGACACGAAGGACCATATCAATAGCTTCAGCTATCCAGTGATTCCGAGAGTCATACCTGGTAATACGGGAGTATATCCGCTGAACTGTATTGGCAATAGACAACATAAATCACAGTTTCAATATTGTTGTAGAGCGTCAAACCATTCGAGATCGTTTCCAACTGATACAAAGTCTTGCGTTTCATCGAATAACTTATCATCCTAGAACCAACGCCCAACTAGCGATTGTCTATTTTAGTGTTGCAGGAATGAGATTAGTGAACACTTTAGAAGAGGGTCAACATACTTACATGTATGAATAGGAAAATCCAGAGTCAATGCGTTCGAGAACGATACCATCCATTTTAAGAGCCGAGCGTCTAAGTCAATGGTTTCACAGATCTTGTTATTCCGTTGGCCAAACCAGCAATTCCCGGAATCAGTCCATTGTGCAGCATAACCAATCAACATCTTAATTCATGGTACGAATATTGATATCGAGAGTGTAAACCTTCGAGAACGTGATCACTTTCTATGGTGTCGAAGCTTACACGATAGATATTCCCCATCCGAGAAACAACATCCTCTGTAACGAGAGTAAAACTTGGAGTCCAGAGAAACACATTGGTATACATTTTGGAGAGGAACACCATATATTCGTGCATAAAATACAAGATCGAGGATCCAACCGCTGGAGAATGATGCCACCTACTGTGGGAGCAGAACGGCATAGCCAATGGCTTCACCTATCCTGTGACTGCGATAAGAAATCCAGGTATTCCGGAAGTAAATCCGCAGAACGGTATTGGCAGTATACACCTAAGAGCACGGTTTCAATATTAAAATGGAACGTCACTCCGTTAGAGAAGGTTACAAACTGCTGTAATTTCAAGCGTATTACCGGAGACTCAACCTCCGGCGAAACTCAGCGACTTCAGCGAGAGTATAAGTTTGTGATAGGAGAAACCTTTGATTTGAATGACAGTACCTCATATTCATGTATGTATTGGAATACCGATGGTGAAATCGTTCGCGGACGTTACCTCCCTCTAAGAGGGTTGCTATGACTTTTGCTTCACCTATCTTGTGATTCCGAGAGTCAAATAACGTAATCCGGGAGTATGAACAGTGACAAATTTTGGCAATAGACGCCTTAATTCAGGGTTTTAATATTGCAGTAGAGCGATAAACCATTTGAGGGCGTTCCAAATTGGTATAAAGCCAAACGTTTTTACGACGGTCGCACCTTTCGCGAACCACACAGCCTTCATAGAGAGTATATGTTCGTGTTCAAAGAATGAAATTAGTATTTATATCTCTGACGGCACCGTAACATCATGTACGAAACAGCAGATCGAGTATCAAACCGCTCGATAACGTTGCCACTTTCTTTGAGAGACGAATGGCTAAGTCCATAGCTGCACCAATCCTCTGATTCCGAGCATCAAACCAGGTATTCCGGCAATATATCCGCTGAACATTATTGGTAATTGGCTCCTTAATTCACGGTTTGAATATTAAAATAGAGAATCAAATCGTTGTGATCGTTACTAATTGCTATAAGGTCAAACGTTTTACCGGATTCCTTCCCGTCCGAGAAGCCAATCCGCCCAATCGACATTCTTGTTCAGGGAAACGCATTAGCACCATTTTAGTGACAGGGACAATAATTTCTGTATGAACACGAAGATCGGGGGTCAAACCGTTCGAGAACGTTACTACCGTCTTTGAGAGTCGAACGGATAAGTTAATAGCGTCACCTGTCCTGTGATTCCTAGAGTCATACCATGTACTCCGAGAGCAAATACTCAGGGCAGTATTGGCAATGGACACCTAAATTAACGCCATAAATATTAAAGCAGACAGTCATACTGCTGTAGAACGTTGCATATTGCTATACAGTCAAACTATCTGCCGAGGACCTCACCTGCCGAGATGCTAACCGGCTGTACCGAGTGTATAGCCTCGTGTCCTCACGGACGGATTAGTATAAATTTTAGTGACTCGCACCTTAATTTCATGTATCAATAATATGGCCGAGAGGCAACCCTTTCCAAAACTGTACCAGCTTCATTGAGAGTCGCACAGCTAAGTCAATAGCTTCACATATCATGTGATTCCGGGAGTCAAGCCAGGTACAGCATGAGTAAATCATCTGAACAGCGTTGGAAATAAACGTGCTCAATCAAATGGTATGAATATTAAGCTAGACAGTCAAACCGTCGGTGAACATTTCCAATTTGTATATGGTCAATCATCATACGGTAGACCTTGCTGTCCGAGAACCTAACCCGCTATATTGAGGGTACTACTCCGTGATCTGAGAAGCAAGTTAGTTTTCATTTTAGTGACGGGAAACTTTATTTCAAGCATGCATTAGACGGTCGAAGTGTCAAACCGTTCGTGAACGTTACAACCGTCTTTGAGAGACGAACGGCTATGTCGATAACTTCACCTATGCCAAGGTTCAAAGAGTCAAATGAGTTATTTCAGGAGTAAATCCTCGCAACAATATTAGCAAAAAACGCCTTAATTCACGGGTTGAATTTTTGAAGTAGGGCGCCAAACCGTTTGAGAACGTTTCCAAATTGAATTAGGTTAAACGTTTTACTGATGACCTTGCCCTGCGAAAGCCAAACGCGCTGTATCGACAGTATGATAAGGTGTTCAGACATTAAGTTAGTTTACATATTAGGACCGCGCACCTTAATTTCAAGCATGAAGTAGATGATTGTGTGTTAAACCGTTCGAGATCGCTACCTTCTTCCTTGGGAATCGAACGGCTAACTTAATAGCTTCACCTATCCCGTGATTCTGAGAGGCCAACCAGATATTGCGTGAGTCAATCTGTTGCCCCGAATTGGCAATGAACACCTTTATTCACGGCTTTAGTATTAAGGTAGTGCGTCAAGCCGTTTAAGAATGTTACCAATTGGTATAAATTGAAATGGATTACTGATGACCATACATTCCGCGAACCTCACCTGCTTCATCAAGAGAATTACTTCGTGTTCAAAGAAAAAAAAAAATTAGTACTCATTTCGGTGACGAGCACCTTAACTTCATGTACGAGTAAGAAGATCGAGGGTCAATCGTTTCGAGAACGTAGCCACCATCATTGAGAGTCGAGCAGCTAAGATTATAGCTCCTCCCATCCAGTGCTTACGAGGTTCATATCAGATAATACGGGAGTAAATACGCTGTACAGAATTCGCATTAGACACCATATTTCACGGTATATATACTACAGTGCAGAGTCCATTCGTTGTTGAACGATACTAATTAGTAGAGTGTCGAACTTATTACCGAATACCATACCCTCCGAGAACTTATCTGGATGCATGTAGAGTATTACTCTATTAAATTAGTAAACATTGCAGTGAGGGGCACCTTAATTTCATGTATGAATTAGAAGAATGAGGGCCGAAACGCTCGAGAAATTTGCCAGCTTGTGTGAGCTACGAACGGCTAAGTTAATAGCTTCACATATCCCGAGATTCCGGGAATCAAACCAGGTATAACTAGAGTACATTCGCTGAAACGTACTGTCAATGCACACCATGAATCACGGTTTGAATATTAATATAGAGCGTCACGCCGTTAGAATACGTTACCAGTTGCTATAAAGTCAAGCGATTTACGGGTGGCCTTGCATTCGGAGTTGCTAACCCGCCGTATCGAGAGAATAACTTATTTTCGGGGAACGAAATTAGTCATCCTTTCTGTGACGAGCGCCTTAATTTCATGTATATATTAGAAGATCGTGCGCACAAACTGTTCGAGAACGCTGTCACCATCTTTAAATGTCGCACTTCTACGTCAATAGCTGCACCTACCCTGCGATTCCGAGAGGCAGATCAGGTATTCCGGAGTAAATGCGCTGAACAGTATTGGCAACAGAGATCTGGAATCACGGTATGAATATTATAGAACAGAGTCAAACAGCTGCAGAACAAAACAAATTGCTATAACGTCATATTACATAGAGGATACCTTACCTTTCTAGAACATAATTCGCTGAATCGTGTCTATAACTTCGGTTTCAGGGAAATAAATTAGTAGATATATTGGTAGTCGGACACCTCAATTTTATGAATGAATTGGAAGATACAGGGGCACACCGAACGGGAACTATACCACCTTCCTTGACAGTCGAGCGGCTACGTCAATAGCTTCAACTATCCTGTGATTCCGAGCCTCAAACCAGGTATTCCGTGTGTAAATCCGCAAAACAGTATTGGGTATAGACACCTTATTTCACGGTATGAATATTAAATTAGAACGTAAAACCGTTTGTGAACGTGACCAATTGGCATAACGACATACTATTTACATGATACCTCACCTACAGAGAACATAATCCGCTGTATCGAGGGTATAACTTCGTGATCAGCGATACAAATTAGAAGACATTTTAGTAACGGGCACCTTTACACTTCGGGATAGAGTTTGAATATATAGCATTAGGTAACGTTATACAACGGTTTGACTGAGAACATTAATATCTATACCGTGCAATAGGGTGTAAAAGGCCAATACTGTACAGCGTACCTACGGCCGGAATACCTGGTTTAACTCTCGGAGCAATGGGAGCGGTGAAGCATTTGGCATAGCCTTCCGATTCCCAATGAAAGTGGTAACGTTTTCCAACGGGTTGACACTCGATATTCGAATTCATTCATGAAATGATGGTGCTCGTCACTAAAATGTATAGTAATTTGGTCCACTGAATACGATGTTATACTCTCGATACGGCGGGATAGGTCTTCGCAAGGTAAGGCTTTCGATAAAACGTTTGACTGCACAGCAAGAAGCGTTCTACACTGGCTATATCTGTTCCCTTATATTTGTATTGTGAAATTGCGTGTCTAATTCCAATACTGTACTGTGGGATAAGTCGCGGAATACATGGTCTGCCTCTAGGAATCGCAGGATAGCTGAAGCTATAGGCGTATCTGTGCGACTCTCAAAGAAGGTGGGTACGCCCTAGAACGGTTTGACCCTTGATCTTCTATGCCACACATGAAATTGGGGCGCCCATCTCTAAAATGTATACTAATGTGTTTTTCTGAACACAAAGCTATACTCTAGATATAGCGGGTTAGCTTATCGGAAGGTAAGGTCTTCGGTAAAGAAGATGAATTCATACCAATATGTAACGATCTTGAACAGCTTGACATTCAACTTTAATATTCAATACGTGAATTAAGGTCGCACGTACCAACACTGTTCAGCGAAGTCACTCCTGGAATGCCTGGTTCGACTCTCGGAATCACGAGATAAGTGAAGCTAGTGACATAGCTGTGCGGCTCCAAAGCTAGTGGTAACGACCTGAAACAGTTTGCCACTCGATCTACTATATCATACATGAAATTAAGGTGTGCGCCACAATAATGTATACCAATTTGTTTCTCTGAACACGAAGATGTACCCACGATATGGCGGCTTATGTTCTCAGAAGATAAAGTATTGTGTAAAAAGAATGCCTTTATACAATTCGGTAACGTCCTCAATCGGTTTGACGCTCTACTGTGAGATACAATCTGTGAATTATGGTATCCTTTGTCAATGCTATTCAGCAGATTTACTCCAGGAATACCAGGCTTGACTCTCGGAATCAAAACTACGTGTAATGTTACTGACACAGCCGCTCGAATCTCAAAGAAGGTGGTAACGATCTAGAACGGTTTGACTCTCAATCCTCTAATTCATATTTGAAAATATGGTGTGCTTCAGCTACAACTTCTGCTAATATTTTCCGATAACCACTAAACAAGCCAATCGCTACAGCGGGATGGGTTCTCGGAAGGTAATGCCGTCGGTAAACAGTTTGTCTCTATGCCAGTTCGTAATGTTCTACGACGGTTTGACTCTGCACTTTATTTATACCTGGAGGTATGGTGTAATTTACTCTCGCATTTACTCCCGCATTTACTCCCGCATTTATTCCTGTACTATGATTCTGAAAATCAAACCCGGTACTCCGCAAGTTATTCCGCTTTACAGCATTGGCAATAGGCACTTTAGTTCACGACTTCAATATTAAGGCAGGCCGTCAAACCGTCGGAGAACGTTACCAATTGGTATAAAGTCATTCTACTTACCGAATACCTAACTAAGCGAGAAGCTAACCCGCTGGATCGTGAACATAATTTCGAGTTCGAAGCTGCAAATTAGTATGCATTTTAGTGACGAGCACCTTGGTTTCAAGTATGAATTGGAAGATCGTGTGTCAAACCGTCCCAGAATGTTACCACCTTCGTGGAGAATCGCACAGCTATGTGAGTCGAACCAGGTAGTCCGCGTCTGAACCCACTGAACAGTATTGGCATTAGGCACGCAATTTCATGGTATGGATATTAATTCACAGAGTCGAACCGTTGATGAAAGTTCCCTACTGCTATATATTCAACCTTTTTACCGAGGGCCTTACTTTCGGAGAACCTAACCCGCTGCATCGAGAGTGTATCGTCGGGTTCTGAGAAAGATGTCAGTCTTCGTTTCAGTGGCGGGCACCTTAACTTCATGTATGAATTAGAAGATAGGGGGTCAACCGTTCGAGAATGTTACCACCTACCATGAGAGACGACCGGATAATTCGATAGCTACACCAGTCCTGTGATTCCGAGCGCAAAACCAGTTATTCCGGGAGGAAATCCGCTGTTCAGTATTGACAAAAGACACCATAATTCACGGTATGAGTATTAAATTACAGCGTAAAACCGTTATAGATCGTTACATATTGGTATACGGTCAAACGTTTTTCCGAAGTCCTTACCTTCATGGAACATATCCCGCTATATCGAGAGTATAACTTCGTGTTTATACAAAGAAATTACTATACATATTAGTGACAGGCACCTCAACTACATGTGTGAATTGCATGATCGAGGGTCAAACTTTTCGGTACCGTTACCACATTCCTAAGAACCGTAAGGCTATGACAATAATTTCACCTATCCCGTGATTCCGCGAGTCAAACCAGGTATTCCGGGAGTAGGCCCATTGTACAGGATTGGCATTATACAATCTATTTTACAGTATAGGTATTAAAGCATATATTCGATCAGCAGTGGAACGTTACCTATTGGTATAGAGTCGATATCCTTACCGAAGGCCTTACCTTTCGCGAACATCACCCTCTTCACCTAGAGTATTGCTTCGGGTTCAGAGAAACACATTAGTACACATTTTAGTGACGAGCACATTAATTTCATGAATGAATTTGAATGTCGAGTGTCAAATCGATCAAGATCGATACCACCTTCTTTGAGATTCGCACAGCTAAGTCAATAGCTTCACATATCCTGTGGTTCCGAGATTAAAACTAGGTACTCCTGCATTAAGTCCGCTGAAAAAGTATTGGCAATAGACATGTTCGTTCACGGTTCGAATATTAGAGTCGCACGTCGGACTAAGGTGTCTGTTTCCGGTACTTTACAGTGTATTTAATTCCGTAGTACTCGGATCGACTCACGGAATCACAGGATAGGCGAACATATTGACTTAGCCGTACGACTCGCAAAGATGGTGGTAACCATATCGAACAGTTTGACAATCGATCTCGTAACTCATACATGAAGTTAACGTTCGTGTGACTGAAATGAATACTAATATTTTTCTAAGAACACGAATTTATACTCTCGTGAAGCGGGTGATGTTCGCGGAAGGAAAGGCCTTCTGTAATACATTTGACTTTATACCAATTGGTAACGATATCGAACGGTTTGACGAACTACATTAATATCAAACCGCCATTCAAGCTGTGTATTGCTAATACTGCCAGCGGATTTACTCCCCGAATACCTGGATTAACTTTAGGAATCACAAGATAGCAGAAGCTATTGTCTCAGCCGTTCGACTTAAGCGAACGTGATAAAGTTCTGCAACGGTTTGACACTCGATCTCCTAATTCGTACATGAAGTTACGGTTCCCGTCATTGAAAAGTATAGTAATTTGTTTCTCTGAGCTCTATATTATACTCTCGATGCAGCGGGTGTGGTACTCGGATCGTAAGGCCTTCTGTAGAATGTTTGACTCTATCCGAACAGGTAACGATCTACAACTGTTTGACCCTTTACGTTGGTATTAATACTACGTTGAATTAAATGTATTGCTAATACTGGTTAGCGGATTAAATCTCGGTATCCTTGGTTTGACTCTCGGTAGCACAGGACAGGTGAAGCTATAGTCTTGGCCGTTCGACTATCATTGAAACTGGTGACGTTCTTGTGAGATTTGACACTTGACCTTCTATGCCATACATGGAGTAAAGGTGCCGGTCACAGAAATGTATACTAAACTGCATCTCTGAACACGAAGTTATACTCTCGATGGAGCGGGTGATGTTCCCGGAAAGGAATGCCTTCTGAAAGAATTTGACTATACTATCTATACTATCCTATCCAGTTTAATATTCATACCGTGAACTATGGTGTCTATTGCCAAGACTGTTCAGCAGATTTACTCGAGGCATACCCGCTATGACTCTCCAAATTACAGGATAGGTGAAGCTATTCACTGGGCCGTTCGACTCTCAAAGAAGGTGGTATCGCTCTCGTACGGTTTCACTGCCCATTTTTCCATTGGCACATGAAAATGAGGCATCCGTTTGCAAAATTTCTCCTAATTTGCTTCCGTGAGCACTAGGAATGACACTCGCTACAGCGAGTTTTGCACTTGGAAGGTAATGTATTCGGTGAAAAGGATGACTCTATAGCAATTGGTAGTGTTCTGTGACGGATTGACATTCGACGTTAATATTCGTACCTTGAATTAAGGTGTCAATTGCCAATGCTCTCCAGCGATATAACTCTCGGCTTTCCCTGGTTGCCTCTCGGAATCACGGGATAGGCGAAGCCACTGACTTAGCATTTCGACTCTCAAAGAAGGTGGTAATCATCTCGAGAGGTTTGACTCTCGATTTTGATATTCACATATAAAAATAATGTCACCATATTCTAAAATGTCTACTAATTTGTTTCCATGAACCGGAAGCATGACGCTCTATACAACGGGCTAGGATTTAGGAAGTTAAGGCCTTCGGTAAAGGTTAGACAATATACCAATAGGTATCGTTCCACAAAGGTTTTACGCCCTATCTTAATACGCATACCGTTAACTATCGTGTCCATTGACTATACTGCACTATAGATTAACTCTCGGAATACCAGCTTTCGATCACGGAATCACAGTACAGGTGTAGCTATTGATTTAGCGTTCGTCTCTATGAGAAGGTGGTAACGTTCTCAAGGGTTTGGCCCTCGAACTTCTAATATATACATGTAATGATGGCCTACATCACAAAAATGTCTACAACCCTGCATCGCGGAGAACGAAGTAATACCCTCAATATAGCGGGTCAGCTTCTCAGTAGGTAAAGCCTACGGTAAAGTGTTTGACGCTACACCAATCGGTAATAATCTACAGCGGCTTGACTGCCTGCTTTAATATTCAAACCTTGAATTAAGGTGTCTATTGCCCGTACCGTTCACGGGATGCACTTCCATAATACCCGGTTTGACTCTCGGTATCGCAGGATGGGTGAAGCTATTGACTTAGCGGTTCGTCTCTGACAGATGGTGGTAACGTTCTCAAACGGTTTGACGCTCTTCTTTACTGCTCAAACCGTGAATCTAGGTGTCTATTGTCAACACTCTCCAGAGCATTTACCCTCGGATTACCTGGCTAGAATCTTGGAATCACAGGATAGGTGGATCTATTGGCTTATCGGTTCGATTCTCAAAGAGGGAGATAACGTTCTCGATCGATTTGACCGTCGATCTTCTAATTCACACGAACTTAACGTTCCGACACTGAAATGAATACTAAATTCTTTCTCTCAACACGAACTTATACTCTCGATACAGCGGGTTAATTTCTCGGTGGGTATTGTCTTCGGTAAAGCGTTTCACTTTATAGGAATTGGTAACGTTCTCAATCGGACCTTCGCTTTACGTTAACATTAAAACAGAGAATTAAAGTGTCCGATCCCAACAGTGTCCAGAGAATTTACTCCCGGGATACCTGATTTGACCCTCGGAATCAGAGCATGTGTGAAGTTATTGACCTAGAAGTTCGAATCTCAAGGCGGGTGGTAACGTTCTCGTTTCGTTTGATCATCGATATTCTAATTCAAACATGTCACTAAAGTCCTCGTCATTAAAATGTGCATAAATTGGCTTCTCTGAACACGTAGTGATACTCTCAGTACAGCCGGTTATCTGCTCCGAATTTTAAGGCATTCGGTAAGATGTATGACAGTATAGCTATAGGTAACGTTCTACATAGGTCTGACTCTGTACTTTAATATTGATACCGTGAATTATGCTGTCTATTGCCAATAACATACAGGTAATATGCTCCTGTAGTACATGGTTTGACTCTTGGAATCACAGGATAGGTGTAGCAATTGACTCAGCCGTTCGAATCCCAAAGGAGGTGGTAACGCTCTTAAGGGGCTTGTCCTTCGATCTTCTAATTCGTACATGAAGTTAAAGTGCCCGTCGCTGTAAGGAATGCGACTTCCCTCCACTGAACGCGAAGTTATACTACCGATACAGAGGGTTAGATTTTCCGAGGGTATGATCTTCGGGAAAACGTTTGGCTTTATATCATCTGGTAACGCTCTCAAACGGTTTAACGATCGACTTTATTGTTGAAACCGAGAATAAAGGTTTCTAGTGCCAGTACTGTTCAGCTGCTTAACTTGCGGTACGCCTGGTTTGACTATCGGAATTACAGGATAGGTGAAGCTTTTGTCCCAGCTGTTCGATACTCAAATGTGGTAGGATCGTTTTCGTAGGGCCTGACTCTCGATTATTCTGTTCGTACATGAAAATAAGGTGTGCTTCTGCTATAATGTCTACTAATTTGTTCCCGTGTGCGTTGAGCATGACACTTGCTGCTGCGGCGAATGATCTTGGAAGGCAAGGTATCCGGTAAAATCTTGACTTTATCCCATTTGATAATGTTCTCCGGCGTATTCACTTTCTACTTTAATATTCAAATCGAGAATTGAGGTGCCGATTGTTAATACTGTCCAGCGGATTTACTCCCGGACTACCTGGTTTGCTTCTCGGAATCACATTATATGTGAAGTTATAGACTTAGCAGTTCGTGTCTCATAGAAGCTGGTATCCTACTCGAAAGGTTTGACACTCGACCTCCTAATACATGCGTAAAGTTACGGTACCCGCCACTGAAATGATCACCAATTTCTCTATCTGCATACGAAGTTATACCCTTGAATCGCCGAGGTTGCTTCACCGAGGGTACGGTCTTCGGTAAAGCCTTCGACTTTATTGCAATTGGTAACGTTCTCAAACGGTTTGCCTCACAAATTTATTATCCAAACCGTGAATTATAGTGTCCATTGCCCATACTGATCAGTGTAATTACTTCATGAAGACCTGGTTGGAATTTCGAAATCACAGGATACGTGAATCTGTTAACTTAGCCGCTCGACTGTTAAGGAAGGTGGTAACGTTCTTGAACGGTCTAAACCTCGAACTTCTATTTCGTACATGAATTAAAGATGCTAGTCGCTAACACGTATGCTATTTCGTCCCACTGAACACGGTGTTATACTATCGATACAGCGGGGTAAATTCACAGTCGGTAAGGTATTCGGTAATTGTTTGACTCGACAGAGGTTCTTATCGTTCTCAACTGGTTTGGCTCTCTTGTTTAATATTCATGCCATGATTTAAAGTGTCTAATCCCAATACTGTACAGCGGATATTCTCCAGGAATAACCAGTTTGACTCTCCGAATGTCGGGAGAGGTGAAGCAATTCACTTAGTCCTTCGTCTCTCACAGAAAGTGGCAACGTTCTCGAGCGGTTTGACCATCGATCTTATGATTCATACACGAAGTTAAGGTGCCCTTCTTTGAAATGGAGACTACCTTCATTCTCTGAACATGAAGTTATACTGTCGATACAGCCGGTTAGTTTTTCGGTCGATGAGGTCTTCGGTGAGACTTTTGACTGTATAGCAATTGGTGACGATCACAACCGGCTTGATGGGCTTCTTTAATATTGAAACCGTGAATTAAAGTGTCTACAGTCAATATTGTTCAGTGGATATACCCCAGGATTACCTGATTTCACTCTCAGAATCACAAGATAGGTGGAGCTATTGACTTAGCCGTTCGATTCTCACAGAAGCTTGTATCGTTCTCGAGCGGATTGGCGCGCAATATTCTAATTCACGCATGAAATTACGGTTCTCGTCACTAAATTGTATACGAATTGGATTCTCTGAACATGAAGCTATTCTCTTGATGCAACGGGTCAGGTACGCGGAAGGTACGGCCCACGGTAAAACATACGATTATTGTACCAGTTAGTTGCGATCATAAACGGTGTGTCGCTGTATCTAAATATGTAACCGTGATTTATGGTGTCAATTGCCAATACCGTTCTGCGGATTTCGTGTCCGGAATACCTGGCTTGACTCTCGAAATCGCAGGATACGTAAAGCTATTCACTTAGCCGCTCGTCTCCCGCAGAAGGTAGAATCGTTCTCGATTGGTTTGACCCTCTGTCTTCTAATTTATACATGAATGTAAGGAGCCCGTAGCTGATAATGAGTACTAATTTCTTTCTCTGAACACGAACTTATACTCTAGATGAAGGCGCTGTGGTTCGCGGAAGGTACGCCCTTACGGTAAAACCTTTGCCTTTATGATCATTGGTAACGTTCGCAAATGGATTGTCGCTCTACAGTAATATTGAAACCGTGAATTATGGTGTCTATTGCCAATACGCTTCAGGGTATTAACTCCCGGAATATCTGGTTCAACTTTCGGAATAGCAAGATATGTGAAGCAATTGACTTAGCCGTTGGTCGCTCACAGAATGTGGTAACTCTCTCGAACGCATTGGCCGTTCATATTGATATTTACCAGCAAACATGTGTTGCCCGTCCGTTAAAATATCTACTAAGTTATTTCCGTGTACAGTAAACGGGACACTCGATACAGCGTGTTAGGTTTTCGGAAGGTATGGTATTCGGTAAATGTATGACTTTATGCGTATTGATAATGTCCTCCGCCGGTTTGGATCTCTACATTAATATTCATATCTTCAATTAAGTTGTCAGTTGCCAATAGCGTACAGCGGAATGAGTCCCGTAATTCCTGGTTTGAATGTCGAAATAACAGCATAGGAGGTGCTTTTGACTTAAATGCTAGACCCTCAAAGAAGGCGGGATTGTTCTCGAAAAGTTTGAGCATCGTTATTCTAATTCATACATGAATTTACAGTGCCGTCACTAAAACGAGTACTTACGTGTTTCTCTTGGCACGAAGTTATTCCCTCGATACGGCGGATCAGCTTCTCGGACGGTAAGGTATTCTGTAAAACGTTTGACATTATAGCCACTAGTAACGATATGCAACTGGGTGACACCCTGTTCTAATATTCAAACCGAATGTTAATCTGTCAAATTCCAATACTGTTCAGAGGATTTACTCCTGGACATGCAGGCCTGGCACCCGGAATCTCAATTATAGGGGATGCTATTGACGCAGCCTTTCGACTCTCCAAGGAAGTGGTAATGATCATGACCGGTATGACACTTCTTCTAATTCATATATCAAAGTAAGGTATGCCTCTGCCGTATTATCTACTAATATGTTTCCGTGAGCACTAAGCATGACACTCGCTATTGCGCGTTATGTTCTAGGAAGGTAACGTATTCGGTAAAGAGAATGACACTATACCACTTGGTAATGTTCTCCAACGGATTGACCTTCTATTTTAATGTTCATAACGCAAATTGAGGTGTCAATTGCCAATGATTGTAAGGAGATTTCCTCCCGGACTACCTGATTTGACTCTCAGAACCAAAGGACAGGTGAAGCTATTGACTTTGCCGTTCAACTATCAAAGAAGGTGGTCACGTTTTGGATCTGTCCGTTTTCCGATCTTCTTATTCATACATGAAATTAACGTGCCCGTCAATAAAATGTCTCCTTAGTTGCTTCTCGGAACACGAAGCAGTACCCTCGATATGGCGGGTCAGCTTCACGGAAAGTAAGGCCCACGATAATGAGTTACACCCTATACGAATAGGTAAAGTTCTACGACGGTTTAGCGCCGGACTTCAATATTTGAACACTGAATGATAGTATCTACTGTCAATAACGTTCCGGGGATTTTCTTCCGGATTACCTGATATGACTCCCAGAATTACAGGATATGTGAAGCTATTGAACTAGCTCTCCTGCTCTCAAAGAGGTTGGTATCGTTCTCGAAAGATTTGACCGATATTTGATCGATACCTTAATTCATACATGCAGTTAAGGGGCTCAAAACTGAAATGGTGTCTAATTTCTTTCTCTGTTCTTAATGATATACTCTTGATACGGCGGCTAAGCTTCTCCACAGGTAAGGTTATCAGTAAAGTGTTTGACACTATACCAATAGGTAATGTTCTACACGGGATACACTCTGCACCTTAATATTCAAACCGTGAATTACGGTGTGCATTGCCAATAGTGTTCAGTTTATTGACTCTCGGAAAACCTGATTTGTCTTTCGGATTCACGGGATAGGAGCACCTGTTGATCTAGAAATTCGGCTCTCGAAGAAGATGGTATCGTCGTGGAACGGTTTGACGGTCGCTGTTCTAATTCGTGCATGAATTTAAGGTACCGTCACTACATTCTATAGAAATGTGGTTCCCCAAACTCGTAGCTATATTCTCGATACGGTGGGTTAGCTGCGCAGACGGTAAGGCATTCGTTAAAATGTTTGATTTTATAGCAATTGTAGAGTTCTCACACGGTGTAACGCTCTGTTTTAGTATTGAATCCGCGTATTAAGGTATCTACTCCCAACTGAAAAGGGCATTTACTCCTGGAGCATCACGATTGACTTTCTGTATCACAGGATAAATGATGCTACTGACTCTGACGTGCAACTCTCAATGAAGGTGGAAACGTTCTCGAGCGGCGTGACACTCGAACTTCTAATTCATACATCAAATTATGGTGCTCATCACTAAAGCGTATACTAGTTCGTACCTCTGATCTCGTTGTTATACTCACGATACAGCGGGCCAGTTGATCGGCGGATAAGTCATTCTGTAAGAAGTTTGACCCTCCACGAATAGGTTGTGTTCTGCAATGTCTTGACGGCCTGCTTTAATATCCAAACCATGAATTAAGTTGTCAATTGCCAATACTCTTCAGCGGATTTGCTCCTAGAGTACCAGGCTTGACTCTCGGAAACACAAATATCGATGAAGCTGTTGACTCAGCCGTTCGTCATAAAAAATAGCTGGTCACGATCTCGAACGGTTTGACAATCTATCTTCGAATTCATTCCTGAACCTAAGGTGGACGTCAGTAAAATGTATACTAATTTATTTCTCTGGACACGAAGATATACTCTCGATACAGCGGGGTACATTCTCGGATGATAAGGCCTTCGCTATACAGTTTGATTCTATGCCTATATGTACCGCTCTACGAAGCTTTGATTCCGAACTTCAACATTCATAGCGTTAACTCAGGTGTCGATTGCTAATACGGTACCGCGGAATTACTCTCAGAATACCTGGATTACCTTCGGAATCACATGACATGAGCAGCTATTCACTTAGCCGCTAGTCTCTCATAGAAGGTGGAAACATTTTCGAACGGTTCGACTCTCGATCTTCTTATTCATAATGGAATTAAGCTCCCCATCACTAAAATGATTACTAGTGTGAATACCATAACTCGTAGCCATACTCTCGATACGGCGGGTTGGGTTCTCAGACTGGAAGGCACTCTGTAAAACGTTTGACGCTATGCATGTAGGAAACGTTCTCAAACGGTTTGACGATCTACTTTAATATTGAAGCCGAGGAATAAGGTGTCTATTGTTAATACTTTTCAGCGGATGAACTCCTAGAATGCGTGGTTTGACTCCGGCTTCCCAGGATATGTAAATGTATTGATTTAGGCGTTCGACACTCAAGGATGGTGGTCACGTTGCCGAACCGTTGCACACTCGACCTTTTAATTCACAGATAAAATTATGGTGCCCGTCACTAAAATGGCTACTAACTGGCTTGTCTGGACACGAAGCTACATCACCGTACGGCGGGTTAGCTTCGCGGAAGGTAAGGGCTTCGGTAAAAAGTTTGACTCAATACCAATTCTTAACGTTCTAGAGTGGTTTAAATATGGTGTTTAATATTCATGCCTTGAAATAGGGTGTGTGATGCCAATACTTCGCAGCGAATTTACTCCTGGAATACCTGGTACGACTCTCGGAATCGCATGATAGGTGAAGCTGTTGACTTAGCCGATCAACTCTCAAACATGGTGCTAACGATCTCGGAAGGTTTGCCCTTCGATCATCAGATTCGTATATGGTACAAAGTTGCCCCTCACTAAAATTTATAACAATTTGATCCCCTCAACTGGAAGTTATACTCTGGATACAGCGGGTTTGGCTCTTGGAAGTAAAGTATTTGGGAAGAAGAATGACTATATACCATTCGACAATGCTGTCCTACGATTTGACTCCCATCCTGAATATTCATGCAGTGAATTACGATGTCTATTGCCAATTCTGTTCTGTGTATTTAATCACGGAATACCTGGCGTGACTCTCGCTGGCCCAGGATAGGTGAGGCTGTGGACTTACCTGTGCGACTCTCACGGGAGCTGGTATCGATCTCCGACGGCTTGACTCCCGACCATCTTATTCATACATGCAATTATGGTGCCAATGACTAAAATTTAAAGTTATATTTTCCCCTCAACACGATGTTATTCTCTCGATACAGCAGGTTAGGTTCACCGCAGGAAAGGCTTTCGGTAAAAGGTTTGACTCGATACGAATTGTTAACGTTTTCAAATAATTCGGCGCTCTACTTTAATATTGAGGCAGAGAAATAAGGTGCCTAATGTCAATTCTGTTCAGAGGATTTACTTCCGGAATGCCTTGATTGACTTTCGGAATAACGGAATAGTTGTATCTAGTGATTTATCCGTTCGACCCTCAAACAACCAGCTCAAATAAATCGACTCTATACGTTACTATACAAACCGTGAATTAAGATGCCTATTTCCAAATACTCTCCAGAGGATTTACTCCCAGAATACCTGGGTTGACTCTCCGAGTCACAGAATGGTTGAAGCTATTGACTTATCTTTCGCCTCCCACAGAATGTGGTAACGATTTCGAACAGTTTGACACTCGATCTAGTTATTCATTCGTGAAATTTACGGGCCCACCACTAAAATGTATACTAATTTGTATCTCTGATCCCGAAGTTATACTTTCGGTACAGCGGGTTAACATCTCTGAAGATATGGCACCGGTAAAAAGCTTGAGTCTATACCAATAAGGAGCGTACTACAACGGACGGACCTTGTACATTAATATTCGCAACGTGAATTCGGGTGTACCTAATGCAAATGCTGTTCTGCGCATTTGTTCCCGGGTAACCTGGTTTGTCTCGCCGTATAATAGGTTAGGTGGTGCTGATGATTTAGTTTTGTGCCTCTCAAAGAACGGGGTAACGTTCTGGAACGGTTTCACTATCGATCTTGTAATTCATACATGAAACTATGGTGCCCATTACTAAAATGAATACTAACGTGCTTCACTGAACATGAAGTTGTACTCTCGGTACAGCGGGATACGTTCTCGGAAGGAAACTTAATCTGTGAATAGAATGTCCTTATATCAATTGGTGATGTTCTCCAACGATTTGACTCCCTACTTTAATGCTCATGCAGACAATTCAGGTGTTAATTGACAATGCTGTGCAGCGGATGTGCTCCTAATATTCCTGGTTTGACTCTCGGCATCCCAGGATAGGTGAAGGTATTCACTTAGCCGTTCGACTCTCAAAGAAGGTGGTATCGTTCTCGAACGGTTTGACACTTGATCTTCTAATTAATACATGAAATAAAGGAGGCCGCCAATAAAATGTAAATTAATTTCTTCATCTGAACACCACGTTATACTCCCGATAGAGCCGGATAGGCCTTCGGTGGGTGTGGACATCAGTATGACGTTTGACTTTGTATCCATTGGTGACGTTCTCAAAATTATTGACCATCTAGTTTAAATCAAACCGTGAATTATGGTGTCCATTGCCAATACTGTCCTGCGGATTCACTCCAGGAATACGTGGTATGACTCTCGGAATCGCATGATATATGAGGCAGCTGACTTAGCCGTTCGCCTCTCACAGAAGCTGGCAACTTCCTCGTGCGATTTAATCCTCATTCATCTAATTCATACCTGAAGTTAAGGTGCCCGACTCTCAAGTAAACACTAGAATCGTACCTTGAACACGACATTATACTCTCGATTCAGCGGGTTAGTTTTTCAGAAGGTAAGGCTTCTTGGGAAAAGTTCGACTTTATACCAGTTGGTAACGCTTTCAATCAGCTTCGCGGTATAATTTAATATTGAGACGGTCAACTAAGGTGTCCATTGACAAAACTCTTCAGCGGATATACTCCTGGTATACCTAGTGTGAAGCTGTTGTGCTGTATGTGGGATTCCACGAAGAAGGTGATAAAGTTATCGAATGGTTTCGCGCTCGATATTCTCATTCATACATGAAATTAAGGTGCGCATCTCTGCAATGTATACTAATTTGCATCTCTGTGTACGAAGTAATACTCTACATGCATCGGGATAAGTTCCCGGAGGGTAAGGTTTTCTGTAAAACTTTTGACATTATTCCAATATGTAACCGTCTACAAATGTTTGACTCTGCACATTAATATTCTGGCCGTGAACTATGGTGCCCACTGGCAATAGTGTACAACGTATTTACTCGCAGAATACCTGGTTTGACTCTAGGAACCGCAGGATGGGTGAAGCTATTTTCTTAACCGTACATCACTCACAGAATGTGCCAACGATCTCGAACAGTTTGTCCCTCCATCTTGTAATTCATGCATGAAGTCAAGGTGCGCGTCACTGAATTGAATAATGGCTTCTCACTCTCATCATAAAGTTATATTCTCTATGAAGCGGGTGAGGTTCTCGGAATTTAACGCGATCCGTAAGCGTTTGACAATATATCATTTGGCCACGCCCTAAAACAGGTTGTCGCGCTACTTTAATATTCAAACCGCGAATTATGGTGTCCATTGCCAATACTGTGTGCCCGATTTACTCCTGGAATGCTTTATTTGAATCTCGGAATCACAGGGGAGCTGAGGCTATTGACTTAGCCGTTCAGCTCTCACAGAAGGTGGCATCGCTCCTGAACGGTTTGTCCCTCGGTAATTCAATTCATGTACGAAATTAAGGTGCTCTTCACTAAAATTTATACTCACTTGTTCATTTGAACACGACGATATACTCTCGATACAGTAGGTTAGATTCTCGGGCGGTAATGCTTTCGGTAATACGTATGACTATATTGGCAATTGGTAACGTTCTCAAACTGTTTGGCGCTCTACGCTAACTTTCAAAGCGTAAATTACGGTGTCTATTGGCAATATGTTTCTGCGTATTTTCTCCAGGAATGCCAAGTTTGACACTCGGGATCGAGGGATATGTAAAACTACTGACTAAGCCGTTCTCCTCTCACAGAAGGTGGTTACGTTCTGCAGAGGATTGGACACTCGATCTTCTAATTCATACATGAAATTAATGTGACACACATTAAAATGTATACTAATTTACTCCTCCGAACACGAAGATATAATTCCGATACAGCTGGTTAGCTCATCGAAACGAAAGGCCATCGGTTGAATGTTTGATTATATAGTAATACGGATCATCCTACAACGGTTTGACTCTGATCACTAATATTTATACATTGAAATTGCCTGTCTAATACCAATACTGTTCAGCCGATTTACTCCCGGAATTCTAGCTTTGACATTCGGAATCACAGGATAGGTGAAGCTATTGACTTAGCCGGACCGCCCACAAACAGGGTGGTAATGCTCTCTATCGGTTCCATCCTCCATCTGCCAATTAGTACATGAAACGAAGGAGCCCGTCACTCAATTGCATAATAGTTTGTTTCTTCTTACACGAAGTTGTACCCTCGATAAAGCGGGTGACGATGGCAGTACGTGCGGCCTTGGGTAAAACCATCGACTATATAACAATTGGTAACGTAGTACAACGATTTGATACTGTACATTAATGTTCATACAGTGAAATAAGTTGTCCATTGCCAAGACTGTTCAACGGATTTACTTCAAAAGTACCTGGTATGAGTACGGAAACAAGTGACATCAGTAGCTATTGGCATAGCCAATCGAATGTCATAAGAGGTGATAACGGTGTCGCACGGTTTGACCCACGAGCTTCTAATCGATGCATGTAATTAAGGTGCTCGTCGCTAAAATGCATACCAGTAGGTAACTCCGAACACGGTGTTATACTTCAGATACGGCGGGTTAGTGTCCCGCAGGGTAAGGTCTTCGGTAAAGCGTTTCGCCTTATTAGAATAGGTAACGTTCTCAAACGGTGTGATGCTCTATTTGAATAATCAAACCGTGGAGAAAGAAGTATATTGCCAATACTATTCAGCCGATTTAGGCCCAATACTGTACAGCGGATTTTCCTCAGGAATGCCTGGTTTGATTCTGGGAATCACAGGATAGCCGATGCTATTGGCGCTTAATTCAGGCATGAAATAAAGGTGCCCGTCTCTATAATGTATAGTACTATGTTCCTCTGTACCCGATGTTACACTCGAGATACAGCAGGTTATGCTTTCGGTGGGTATGGTCTTCGATAAAGCGTTTGACAATATACCAATTCGAAACGACATAAAACCTAATTACGGTACACTTTAGCAATCAAACCATGCAATGAAGTGTCTAATGCCAATCCTGTTAATCGGATTCTATCCCGGAATACCTGGTTAGACCCTCGGAATGAAAGGATAGGTAAAGCCATTGACTTAGCCGCCCGACCCCCA
>NIJG01000236.1:110577-134471 GCA_002201625.1 Euglossa dilemma
CTAAATCATACATGACATGAGGGTGTATGGATTTTGCTCCCTGAACACGAAGTTACACCCTCGATACTGCTGGTTATCTTCTCGGATGCAACGACCTTCGGTAAAGAGTTTGACTCTATACCAATAAGTAGCATTCGACAACGGTTTGACTCTGCTCTCTAATATTTATACCGTGAGATAGGGAGTCTAATGCCAATAATGTACAGTGAATTTACTCCCATATCACCTGGCTTGACACTCGGAACCACAGGATATGTGAAGCTATTGACTCAGCCGATCGACTAGCAAGGAGGATGGAGACGTTGTCGAGCGGTTCGCAGTCCATCTAGTAATTCATGCATGAAATTAAAACTAAAATGTATGCTAATCGTTCCGCTGAAAACACTTGTATACTGTCGATGTAGCGGGCGATGTTTTCGTAGGTTGAGGTCTTCGGTGAAGCGATCAACTATCTACCAATAGGCAACGTTCTCCAACAGTTTGACGCTCGATCTTCTCATCCATACATAATATTGTGTTGCCCCAGACTAAAATGTATAGTTATTTGTATGAAACGCGAAGTTATACTCTCGATACAGCTGGTGTGTTTCTTGTTAGGCAAGGTATCCGGTAAAAAGTTTGACATTATACCAATAGGTAATGTGCTACAACGGTTTGACTGTCAGCTTTAATATTCAGACTGTGAATTAATGATTCTATTGCCAATACTGCTCAGCGGATTTATTCCCCGAATGCCAGGTTTGACTCTCGGCATCACGGGATAAGTGAAGCTACTTATATAGCCGTCCGTCTCTCACAGAAGGTAGCAACGTTCAAGAACGGTATGACCCCCGTTCTTCTAATGCATAAATGAACTTTTGGTCCCGGTTGCTGAAACGAATACTAATTTAAATCTCTGAGGACGGAGTTATAGCCTCGATGATGAGTGTGAAGTTTGCGGATAGGTAGGGTCGTCTGTAAGACGTTTGACCTTATTGCAATTGGTAACGTTCACAACAGTATGGCGAACTATTTTAATATTCAAACCGAGACATAAGGTGTGTATTGCCAAACTGTTGAGCGTATTTAGTCCCGGAACACATCGTTTCACTTTCGGAATCACTGGATAGGTGAAGCAATTGGATTGGTCCCACGAATGTCAAAGAAGGTGGAAACGTTCTCGGACGCTTTGACTCTCGATGTTGATATTTATACAAGAAGATTTATTGTCGGTCCGCTAAAATGTCTACTAATTTGTTTCCGTTAAAATTAAGCAGGATGCTTGCTACAGAAGGATTGGATCTCAGAAGGTAAAATATTCGAAAAAGGAATGGCTCTATACGAAATGGTATAGTTCTCCGAGGGTTTGACTCCCTACATTAATTTTGGTACCGTGAAATATGGTGTGAATTACCAATACTCCTCATCGGATTTACTCCTATTATTCCTGGTTTGGCTCTCGCATTCTCATAATAGGCAAAGCTATTGACTTATCCTTTCAATTTCCGAGGAAGGCGGCTTCGATTTCGAACGGTTTAAACCCCGATCTTCTAATACATGAAATTATTGTGCACATCACTAAAATGCATACTAAGTAGCTACTCTGAGCACGAAGTTATACCCTCGATACACCGGGAAAGGTTTTCGGAGTGTAGGGTCTTCAGTAAAACATTTAACATTTTACTAAACTAGTAACGCTCTCAAAAGATTTGAAGCTCTACTCCAATATTAAAACTGTGAATTAAGGTGTCTATTACCAATACTCATCAGCGGATTTACTGCCGGAACACCAGGCCTGACTCTCGGAATCACAGGATAGAGTAAGCTAATGATTTAGTCGTTCGACTCTCAAAGAAGGTTTCAACGTTCTCGGGCGATTTGACCATCGAACTTCCTATTAATACATGAAATTAAAATGTGCGTTTGCCAAAATGTCTACTGATTTATTTCTCTGAACACAAACTTATACCCACGATATAGCGGTCATGTTCTCGGAAGGTACGGTAACCGGTAATGAGTATGAGTTTGTGAGGGACGCACGGCTAAGTCAACACCTTCACCTATCCAGTCAATCGGAGAGTCAAACCAGGTATTCCAAGAGTACATTCGCTGGAGAGTCTTGCCAATAGACGCCATCATTCACGGTTTGAACATTAAAGCAGAGAGTCAATCCGTTGATGAACATAACCAATTGCTATAACGTCATACACTATGCCGCATACCCCACCTTCATGAACAAAATCCGCTGCATCAATAGCAGAACATCGTGTCCCGCGAAACAAATTAGTGGACATTTTAATGGAATATCGATGGTCAAACTGTAATGAAACGTATGCAACGACTTTGGGATTCGTACAACTATGAAAGGAGTCTCACCTATCCTGTAATTCAGAGTTTCAAACCAGGTCTTCCTGGAGTAAATCCGTTGAAGAGCATTGGTAGTATAGACTTTAGTTGAAGATATGAATACTATAGTAGAAAGTCCATCCGTCGGGGAACAGTACCAGTTCTTATAGAGAAAACTGTTACGGAGGGCACTTCATTCCGAGAACCAAACCGGCTGTATGAAGAGTATAACTTCGCGTTCGGAGAAAGCAATGGGTATACTTTTCAGCGACGAACAACGTAATTGCTTGCATGAATTAGAGGATCGGGCTTCAACTCCTTCCATAGCGTTACCACCTTCTGTTAGAGACGAACGCCTAAGTCAATAGCATCACCAATCCTGTGATTGCGAGTGTCAAACCAGGTATTCCTGGAGTAAATCCGCTGAACAGTGTTGGCAATTGACACTTTAATTCGCAACTTGAATATACTAATAGAGCGTCAACCCAATTGAGATCGTTACCAATTGCTATAAAGTCAAACGTTTTAGCGAAAACCTTACCCACCGAAAAAGAAACTAGCAGTATGGAGGGGATAACTTCGTGTTCTGAAGAGGAAATTAGTACTCATTTCAGTTTACGGGTACATTAACTTCATGTATGAATGAGATGATCGATGGTGAAACCGCTCGAGAACGTTGCCAACTTATGCAAGAGACGTTCGGCTACGTCAATAGCTTCACCTATCCTGCGATTCCGAGAGCCAAACCACGTATTGCTGGAGTATATCCAATGAACTCTATTGGCTATAGACACCATAATTCACGGTGTGAATATTAAAGTAGGGCGTCAAACTGTTTGAGAACGTTACCAATTGGTAGAAACACAAACATTATAGCGAAGACCTCCCCCCTCCCCCGCGCCTCTGAACTTAATCAATTGTATCCCGAGTATAATTTCGTGTTCAGAGACACAAATTTGTACTCCTCTTAGTGACGGCCACCATACTGTCATGTATGTATTAGAAGATCGAGAGTCAACCAGCTAGGTGATCGTTTCCAACTTTCTTGAGGGTCGCAAAGATAAGTGTGTACTCTCACCAATTCTGCGATACTGAGTGGCAAAACTGGTATTCCGGGCGCAAATGCTCTGAACAGTATTGGCATTAGACACCTTAATTCAATGTAGAAATATTAGAGTGCACAGTCAAACCGTTGTAGGACGTTACGAATTAGTAAAATGTCATTCTTCTTAACCAACTCCTTACCTTCCGTGAACCCAACCCGCTGTAGCAAGTGTCCTGCTCAGTGTTCACAGAAACAAATTAATACCCCTTTTAGAAGGCGGGCACTCTAATTTCGTTTATTAATACGACGATTGAGGATAAAACCGCTCGAGAACGTTACAACCTTCTTCGACAGCCGAACAGCTATGTCACTAGCATCACCTACCGCTTGATTTCGAGGGACAGACCAGGGGGTTCCAGGAGTAAATGCGCTCCATTCTATTAGGCATAGACACCATAATTAATTGAACATTAAATTAGAACGACAGGCCGTTTGAGAACGTTGCCAATTGGTTGAAGTCAAACGAATTACAGAAGATCTTACATTCCGAGATCAAAAGCCGCAGTACCGAGAATATAGCTTCCTGTTCACAGACACAAATTAGTAGAGATTTTAGCAAAATCTTTATGTCCTCAGCTTCAGCCATCCCGGGATTCCGAGTGCCAAAACGAGGTACATCGGGAGCAATTGCCCTGTACAGTACTGGCAATAGACACACTGAATCAGGGTATGAAAATGAAAGTACGGAGTCAAACCGCTGGGGAACGTTACCTATTCCTGTAGATTTAACTGTTTGCTGAAGGACTTACCTTCCGAGAAGCTAATCCGCTATATCGAGGGCATAACTTCGTGTTCAGAGAAGCAAATTAGTATACATTTTACTGACGGGCACCTTAGTTTGATGAATCAATACGATGATCGACTGTCAAACTGATCGAGAACCTTTCCACCTTCTGTGAGAGACGTATGGCTAAATCAATATCTTCACATATCTTGTGACTCCGAAAGTCAAAATATTCTGGGAGTAAATGCGCTGCACAGTATTGCCAATATTCACGATAATTCCAGGTTTTTATGCGAAAGTGGAGCATCAAACCGTTTGGGAGCGATAACAATTGGTATAAAGCCAAACGTGCTATCGAAGCTGGTAACTTCCGCGACACACATGAATGAATGTGTGTATGAATGAGAAGGTGGTGTGTCAAACATTCCGTGGATGTTGCCGCCCTCTTTGATGCTAAAACGGCTATGTCAATAGACTAGCATATCTAGTGATTCCGAGAATGAAACCAGGTATTCCAGGAGTAAATCCGCTGAAGGGTATTGGCAATTGACACATTAATTCTCGGTTTGAATATTAAAGCATCGCGTCAAATCATTGCAGAACTTTACCTATTTGTATACAGTAAATCCATTATCGAGAGCCTTTCCTTCCGCGAAATGTAACACGCTGTAGGGAGTGCCATGATTGTTGTTCACGGAAAAAAATTTGTGGACATTTCAGCAGGTAGGCACCTTATATTCATGTAGGTGTAGCAAAATCGTGAGTCAAGCCGTTCGAGAACGTTACCGCCATTCTTGAGAGCCGCACAGCTTAGTCAATAGCTCCACATATCCTGTCACTCCGAGACTCAGACCAGGTACTCTGGCAGTACCGAGTCACTGGCTGTAGCGAGTGAGTGTGTCAATAGGGAGATAGAGGGTCAATCCGTTGCAAGTACGTTACCATCTCATTCGAGAATCGAACTGCTGAATCCATAGCTACACCTGTCCTGTGATACCGAGGGCCAAACCAGGTATTCTGTGAGTAAATCCGCTGTACAGCATTAGCAATGGACACCCTGGCTCACGATATACATATTAAAGTACAGAGTAAAACCGTTGTAGAATGTTACTTATTGGTATAGTGTCAAATATTTGACCGAAGACCTTACCTACCGTGGACCAAATACCGCGGTATCGAGAGTATATCTTCGTGCCCAGAGAAAAAAATTAGTATACATTACAGTGACGGGCACCTTAACTTCATATCAGAATTAGAAAATGGAGGGTCAAACCATTCGAGACCGTTTCCACCTACTTTGTGGATCGATCGGCTAAGACAATGGCGACACCTACCTTGTGATTACGAATGTCAATCTCGGTATGCCGTCTGTAAATCCGCTGCACAATTTTGGCCCTACCTACATTTATTCATGGATTCCATACTCAGGTACACAGTCAATCGGTGGTTGATCGTTACTTATTGGTGTAGAGTCAAACTTTTCCCCGAAGGCCTTACCTTAGGAGATCCTAACCCGCTGTAGCGGGTGTCTTACTTATTGTTCACGGAGACAAATTAGTAGACGTTTTTGCAGTCGTAGAGAACATCTTCATGTATAAAAATCAAAATCGAGAGGCAAACCGTTCGAGAATGTTACCACCTTCTTTAAGAGTCGATCGGCCAATAGTTTGACCTATGCTGTGATTCCGAGAGCCAAAGCAGGTATTACTGGAGTACATCCACTCAATATTAATAGCAATAAACACATTAATTCACGACATGATTATTAAAGTGGGGAGTCACATCGTCGGAGAACATCACCAGTTGCTTTAAAGTCATTCTTTTTCTCGAATATGTTACCATCCCAGAAACTAATCCGCAGTACTGAGTGTCTTACCTAATGTTGACGGACGCAAATTGGAAGACATTTTATCACATGTACACATTATTTTCATGTGTGAATAGCAAGATCGAGATTTAAACCTTTCGAAATCGTGTCCACCATTTCTGTGTGTCACACAGGCGAGTCAATAGCTTCACCTACCCTATGATCCCGAGTGTCACACCAGATATTCCAGTTATAAATCCACTGCACAGTATTGGGAATAGACACCTTAACTCACATTATGAATAATAAGGTAGAGAGTCACAGCTTTGTATAACGGTACTTATTGGACACCTTAACTCACATTATGAATAATAAGATAGAGAGTCACAGCTTTGTATAACGGTACTTATTAGAATAGCGGCAAACATTTTAGCGATGGCCATACTGTCTTTGAAGTTAACCCGCTCTATCGAGAGTATAACTTCGTATTCAGAGAAGCAACTGAGTAAACATTTTAGTCACGAGAAACATCATTTCATGCATGAACTATAAAGCTCGAGGGTCAGACCGTTCGAAAACGTTAGCGCCTTATTTGAGAATCAAGTGACTAGGTCAATAGCTTCACCTATCCTTGTATTCCGAGAGTCATATCAATTAATACGGGAATAAATCCGCTGAACTGTGTTGACAATATACACCTTCGTTCACGGCATGAATATTAAGGTAGAGAGTAAATCAGCCGGAAGACATTACCAATTGTTATGAAGTCATTCTTTTTTCCGAATACTTTTCCTTCCGAGAACATAACATGCTGTAGGGAATATTTTGCTGAGTGTTCACAGAAACAAATTAGTAGTCATTTTATCTGACGGACACCATAATTTCATGTATCAACAAGAAGATCGAGACTCACCCGTTTGAGAACGTTACCACCTTTATTCAGATTCAAATAGCTGAGTGAATGGCATCACCTACCCTGCAATTACGAGGGCCAGACCAGGTCATGCGGGAGTCAATCCACATTGCAGTATTAACAGTATACACGTTAATTTTCCGTATTAATATTAAAGTAGAGCGTGAAACCTGTCGAGAACGTTACCTATTGGTATAGTGTGCAACTCTCATCGGAAGGCCTTATCTTACGAGAACAAATCCCTCTGTATCGAAAGTATAACTTCGTGATCAGAGAAACACAGTATTCTAGCTATCACTGGTGGGACCCCTAATTTCTTGTATAAATAAAGTGATCGCGGGACAATCAGTTTGATAACGATATCACCACCTTTGAGAGTCGAACAGCCAAGTTAATAGCGTCACCTATGCTGTGATAGCGAGAGTCAATCCAAGTATTCCAGGATTAAATCGACGGAAGAGTATTTGCAATACACACCATAACCCTCGACATGAATAATACAGTTGAGCGTCAAACCGTCGGGGAACATTACAAATTGGTATAACGTAATTCTATTAACTAATAACTTACCTTCCTGGAACCTAACCCGCTGGAGCGATTGTCTTGCTTAGTTCTCAAGGAAACAAATTTGTGGAGATTATAGCAGACGGACACCTTATATTTATGTGTCAATAGCATGATCGAGCGTCAATCCGTTGCGAGTACATTACCAACCTCTTCGAGAGTCGAACGACTAAGACAATCGCCTCACCTATCCTGTCGTTCGGAGAGTCAAACCAGGTACTCCGGGAGTAAGTGCCATGTACATTATGGACAATAGACACCTCAATTCTCGGTCTGAATATTACAGCAGACCGTCAAACCGATGTAGAACGTCACATATTGGTATAGAGCCTAACACTTTACGGACGGCCGTACCTTCGGTGAATCCATCCTGCCGTTTCGAGAGTGTAACGTCGTGTTCAGAGGACGAAATTAGTATTCATTTCAGTGAGGGGCATTTTATCTTCATGTATGAGTCAGAGCATCGAGTATCAAACCGCTCAAGAACTTTGCCACCTTCTGTGAGAGTCGAACGGCTGAGATATTAGATTCACCAATCCTGTGATTCCGTGTGCTAAACCATGTACACCGGGAGCAAATGCCTTGTGCGGAAGTGGCAATAAACAAATTAATTCACGGTATGAATATTAAAGTACAGGGTCAAACCGCTGTAGAACGTTGTCTATTCCTATAGATTTAACTTCTTACAGATGGCCTTACCTTCCATGAAGTCAATCCGCACTATCGGGTGTATAACTTCGCTTTCAAGGATGGAAATTTGAAGACATTTTAGTGACGGGCATCTTAATTACACGTACGAAATGTGAAAATCGAAGGCTATACCGTTGGAGAAGGTTTCCACCTTCTTTCAGGATAGATCGGCTGTGTTAATAGCGACACCTATCCTGTGATTCCGACAGTCAAATCAGATAATCAGGGAGCAAATCAGCTGAAGAGTATTGGCAATTGACACATTAATTCACGGTTTGTAAACTAATATAGAGCGTCAAAACGTATGAGAGTCATCAGTTGGCATAAAGTCAAACGCTTTGCCGAATACATTACCCACTGAAAAACTACCCGGCTACATCGAAAGCTTAAATTTGCGTGCAGATAAAGAAATTACTAATCATTTCAGTGACGGGCAAGTTAACTTCGTGTATGAAGAGAAGAAAGATGGTCAAACCGTCCGAGAACGTTACCAGCATCTTCGAGTATCGAAACGTTTGAGAATGGAACCAGTTGCTATAAAGTTAAACCCTTTAGTGAAGACTTTACCTTCGGAAAAACTAACCCTCTGCATCGGGAGTATATTATCGTCAGCTGCAAAATAAACGAGTATACATTTCAGTGACGGGCACATTAACTTTATGTATGAATTAGAAGATCGATGGACAATCCATTCGGGAACGTTACCACCCACTTGGAGATTCGAATGAATGAATCAATAGCTTCACCTATCTAGTTATTCGGAGATTCAAACCAGATATTCCTGGAGTAAATCCGCTGAAGTGTATAGCCAATTGACACCTTATTTCACGTTATGAATGTTAAAGTAGTGGTTCGAACTGCCGGAGAACTTTACCAATTGGTACAGCGTCATTCCACTTGCTGAGCACATTACCTTCATCGAACATAACCCGCTGTAGCGAGTTTCATGCTAAGTGCGTGCGGAAACGAATTAGTAGACACTATAACAGAGGCACGCCATATTATCACATATGAATCAGAAAGTCGGATGCCAAACTGTTCAAGATCGTTCCCACCTTTTTTGGGTCAAGCGTCTATGTCAATGACTTTACTTATCCTGAGATTCCGATTGTCAAGTCAGTAATTCCGGGAGTGAATCCGCTATACAGTATCGGCAATAGATAAGTTAATTGTCGGTATGAAAGTTAAAGTTGTAGCTCAATCCGTCGGAGAACATTACGTATTGGATCACAGATATTCTTTCTACCGAATGTATTACATTCCTACAACCTATTTCGCTGCAGCGAGCGTCATGCTTAGTGCTCACGGAAACATATATGTAGACATTATAGTAGAAGCACACCTTATTTTCATACATGAATTAGAGGACCATTGTGTCAAACCGTTCGAGAACGTTACCACCTTCCTTGAAACTCGATCGGCTAAGTCAATAGCTTCACCAATCCTGTGATTCCAAGCGGAAACAAGGTAATCCGGTGGTAAATACGCTGAACATTATAGGCAATGGGCACCATTATTCATGCAGTGAATATTAATGTAGAGAATCATACAGTCGAAGAACATTACCAATTCGTATAATTTTCTCCATTACCGAGTACCGTACCGTAAGAGAACATAACCCGATATAGCGAGTATCTCGCTTTATGTTGACGGAAACAAATTCGTAACCATTACAGCAGGCGGACACTTCATTTTAATATATAAATAGCAAAATGGAGAGTCAAACGGTCCGAGGACGTATCCACCCTCTTTTAGAGTCGACGGCGAAGTCAATAGCATGACCTATTCCAAGATTTCAAGAATCGAACCATGTATTCCGGGAGGAAATCCGCTGAGCAGTATTGCCAATGGACAGCTTAATTCGCGGCTTGAATATTAAAGTAGCGCTTCAAAGTGTTTTAGGGCGTTGGCAATTGGTTTAGAGTCAAACACATTATCGATGGCCTCATAATCGGTGATGCTATCCAGCGGTTTCGAGAGCATAATTTCGTGTTCAGGGAAAGAAATTTGTCTACATTTCTATGACGGGTGCCATAATTTCGTGTATGAATTAGAAGATTCAGTGTCAAACCGTTCGAGAACGTTACAACTTGCTGTGAATGACGAATGCCTACGTCAACAGCTTCACCCGGCGTGCGATTTCGAGTGTCAAACCAGGTATTCCGGGAGTAAATCCGCTAAAGAGTATTGGCAATAGACACCTTCATTCACGGTTTGAATATTAAATTTGAGCTTCGAACCGTTTGAGAACGTTTCCAATTGGAATAAAGTCAAACATTTTATTGGCGAGGATATCCTCCGAAAGCACAACGCGCGGTATCGTTAGTATAACAAGGCGTTCAGAGGAACCAACTAGTATACATTTTAGAGCCGGGCTCCTTAATTTCATGAATGAATTAAAAGATCGAGTGTCGAGCAGAGAGAAAGCGTAACCACGATCATTGAGAATAGTGCGGCTAGGTCAACAGCTTCACCTATCCTGCGATTCCTAGAGATATACGAGGTGTTCCAGGAGTAAATTCGGTATATAGTATTGGTAACAGACACCTTAATTCACGGTTTGAACGTTAATGTAGAGCATCAATTCTATTGTGAACGATACCAAATGCTGTAAAGTCAAACGTTTTACCCAAGACCTTACCATCTGAAAAACGATCTCGCTGCATCGAGAGTATAACTTCGAGATCCGAGGGATGAATTAGTATACATTTTAGTGACAAGCACATTCATATGATACATAAATTTGAAGATTGTGGGCCAAACCGCTTGAGAAGGATGACACCTTCAGTGAGAGACGAACCGCTAACTCAATAGCTTCACGTATCCAGTGATTCCGAGAGTCAAGCTGGGCATCCCAGGTGTAAATCACCTGAACAGTGTGGGCAATGAAGGGGCTTAATTAAACGGTACGAATATTCCTGATCCGAGGGATGAATTAGTATACATTTTAGTGACATGCACATTAATTTCATGCATAAATTTGATGATTGTGGGCCAAACCGCTTGAGAAGGTTGACGCCATCAGTGAGAGACGAACCGCTAACACAATAGCTTCACGTATCGAGTGATTCCGAGAGTCAAGCTGGGAATCCCAGGAGTAAATCACCTGAACAGCGTGGGCAATGAAGGGACTTAATCAAATGGTACGAATATTCCTGATCTGAGGGATGAATTAGTATACATTTTATTGACAAGCACATTATTTTCATGCATGAATTTGAAGATTAAGGGCCAAACCGCTTGAGAAAGTTGACACCTTCAGTGAGAGACGAACCGCTAAGTCAATTGCTTCACGTATCCTGTGATTCCGAGAGTCAAGCCAGGCATTCCAGGAGTAAATCACCTGAACTGTATTGGCAATGAACTGGCATAATCAAACGGAACGAATATTAAGGTAGATAGTCAACCGTCGGTGAACATGTCGCCATTGCATACGGTCAATCTTCGTACGGAAGGCCTCACCTTCCGGGAACCTAGCCCGCTGCATGCAGAGTATAACTTCGTGGTTCGAGAAGCAAATTGATATTCATTTTAGTGACAGGCATCCTAATTTCATCTACGAGTAAGAAGTTCGATTGTCAAACTATTGGAGGACGTTACCACCATATTTGAGAGTCGCTCGGTTAAGTCAATAGTTTCACCATTCCTGTTATTCCGAGAGACAAACCAGGATTTCCGGGAGTCTATCCGATGAAAGGGGTTAGAAATAGACACACTAATTCACGGTTTGCATATTATTGTCGCGAATCAAATCGTTGTAGAACGTTACCCATTCGTATGGAGTAAATCTTTCTACCGAAGGCCTTACCTTCCGAGAAGCTCTACCCGATAAAGGGACGCAATTCATAGTATTCAGTGAAATAAATTAGTAGACATTTTAGCAAACGGGCACATTATTTTTATGTAGCTACAGCCAAAGCGAGAGTTAAACCGTTCCAGAACGTTAACACTTTCCTTGACAGCAAACGTCAAAGTCAATAGCTTCACCTATCGTCTATTACCGAGAATCGATCCATGTATTCCGGGAGCAAATCCACTTGACAGCATTAGCAATGGACACCTTATTACACGGTATGGATTTTAAAGTAGAGATTCACGCCGATGAAGAACGTTATAACTTGGAATGGATTCAAACTTCTTGCCGACGGCATTACATTTCGAGAAGTTTAACCAGCTGTATCGAGAGCATAAAATTCTGTGCAGAGGAAGAAATTACTATATATTTTAGTGATTGGCACCTTAATTTCATGTATGAAATATAAAGATCGAGGCTCAAACCGAGTGAGAAGGTTGGCACCTTTTTTGAGGATGGAACAGCTGAGCCAATAGCGACACATACCCGGTGATTCCGAAAGTCAAACCCGGTATGCTGGGTGTAAATCCGAGGCACAGTTGTGGCCCTAAACACCTTAATTCATGGATTGAATACTAAAACAGAACGTCAACTCCTTTACGAACGTTACCATTTGGTATGAGGACAAACCTTTTAACGATTGCCTTACATTTCGAGAATCCTGCCCGCTGTATCGAGTGTATATCATCGTGTTCAGAGAAGCATATTAGGATACATTTTAATCGCGGTCACGTTGTTAACATATACAAATAGGAAAATCAGTAGTAAGACTTATCCAGAACGATACCACCTTCCTTACGACTCGAGCGTCAAAGTCAACAGCTTCACACATCCAGTGATTCCGAGAGTCGTACCAGGTAAGCCTGGAGTAAACCTTCTGAACAGTATTGAAAAGGGGCACCTATGTTCACGGCTTAAATATTAAAGCGGCATGTCTAAGCATTGTAGATCGATACCTATTGGCATAGAGTCCAGCGCTTTACCGAATGCCTTACCATACGAGAAGATATCCTGCCATATCGTATAGTTTCGTGTTTAGTGAAACACAGTAGTATACAATTTAGTGACGACACCTTAAATTCATGGTCGAATTGAAATATCGAAGGTCAAACAGTTTGAGAACGGTACCACCCACTTTGAGAATACAACGGCTAAGCCAATAGCTTCACCAATCAGGTGATCCACGGCGTAAACCAGGTAATCCGCGAGTAAATCCGCTGAACGCTATTGGTACTAGATGCAATAATTCACGGTATGAAAACAAAAGCACGCCGTCAAGTCGCTGTATAACAATTCCTATTGGTGTAGGGTCAAACTACTTACAGAATGCATTACCTTCCAAGCACCTAACCCGCTGTATCCAGAGTATAACTCCGCGTTCAGACAAGCAAACAAGTGTACACTTTAGGGACAAGCACCTCAATTTCAGGTATGAATAAGCAGATCTGGAGTTACACGGTTCGAAATCGTTTCCTCCTTCAATGGGAGTCACATGACTAGGGCAATAGCTTCACGTATCCTGCGATTCCGAGAGACTAATCAGTCATTACGAGAAAAAAACCACTAAATTACAATGGCAATTGACACGATAATTCACGACTTGAACATTAAGGAACAAAGACGAACTGTCGGTGATCATTACGAATTGGAATAGAGTGACACTTTACACAGTGGGCCTCAGTTTCTACGAAGCTAACCCGCTGTATCGAGGGAAGAACTACGTGTTCAGAGTGGGATATTAGTATTCCGTTCAGTGACGGGCACCTCATCCTCGTGTATGGATTAGAAAATCGAGAGTCAAACCGTTCGTGAACGTTACCACGGTCTGTGAGACTCGGAATGCCAAGTCAGCATCTTCAGTAATCCTGTGCTTGCGAGAGTCAAACCAGGTATTGAGGGAGTAGAATATACTGTTGAATATTGGCAATAGATTCCTTAATTCACGGTAAAACTATTTAGGTACTGAGTCAAGTCGCCGGAGAACGTTATCAATTAAAACAAAGTAATTCTCTTTACCCTATGAATTACCATCCGAGAACCTATCCCGCACAAGCGAGTGTCTAGCTCAGTGATCACAGAAACAAATGAGTAGACATTTCATGAGACAGGCACGTCTGCTTCATATATAGAAAGCAAAGTCGAGAGTCAGACTGTCCAAGAACGTTAGCACCTTTCTTGATAGTCGTACTCGTATTTCAATAGCTTCAACAACCCTGGTATTCCGAGAGTGAAACCACGAATTCCGAGAGTCTGTCCGCTGTATAGTATTGGCAGTAGACGCCTGAACTTACGGTATAAATAGTAATATACCGATTCGAGCCATCGAAGAATGTTATCTACTTGTATAGGCTCAAACATTTTACCGGATTCCTTACCCCCCGAGAACCAATACCGCGGCAGCAAGTGTCTTGGTTAGTGTAGAAGGAAACAAATTAGTAGACACTTTAGCAGGTGAACATTTTAATTGCATGTATCAATAGGAAGGTAGAGGGTCAAATCGCCCGAAAATGTTACAACCACTTTTGACAGACGCATGGCTAAGACAATAACTTCACTTTCCTGTGATATCGAGAGGCGAACCATGTATTCCGGGAGAAAATCCGATGAACAGTATTGGCAATTGACACCTTACTTCGTGGTATGAGTATTAAAGTAGCGAGACAAGCCGTAGGAAAACTTTACGAAATGGTATGACGACAAGAATGTTACCGTACACTGTACTTTCCGCCCACCTATCCCGCTCTACGGAAAGCATCAATTCAGAATCAGAGAAGTCAATTAGTAAACATTTTAGTGACGCGCTGCTTAATTTCATGTATGAATAATATGACCGAGAGTCAAACCGCTCGGGAACGCTTCCACCCTCTTTAAGAGTCGAATGGCTAAGTGAACAGCTTCACCTATCCTCTTGTACCGAGAGTCAAACCAGGTATTCCGAGTGAAGGTCCGCTGTAGAGTGTTGGCAATAGACATGACCAAATGGTATAAGTCATCCGTTTTGCCGGATACCTTGCCATCCAAGGTCTTAACTTCATTTATGAAATAGAAGATCGAGGGTCCAACCGTGCGAGAACGTTGCTACCTTCCCTGGGAGATGAACTGCAACGCGAACTGCTTCATATATCCTGCAATTCCGAGAGTCATATCAGGTAATACGGGAGTAATCCGCTGAAGAGTATTGGCAATTGACACATTAATTCACGGTTTGAATATTAAAGCAGAGCGACAAACCGCTAGAGATCATTTCCAATTGGTATAAAGTCACACATTTTCCTTTCCGTTGTGACGCCAGCCAAAATCCAGCCAACGCATCATTGTGTGACCCCCGCCAAAATCCAGCCTACGCATCAGCGGAAACCGCCCAAAAAATAACCGTAGCAATATTTGTCAAAATTCAGATATAGCATAACCGGAATCCGCTCATCATATCAACCGTGGCTAAATCAGCCCAAACCAGTCAACACGTGATCAGAAACCGCCTTCTCAACCAGAAAATTATAATATAAAACCCGAGCACAAACGAATAAATCAGTTCTACATTGTACCCCAAACCTGACGTTTGAACATTCGTATACCTACTTTGAAAACGAACATTAAATATTTAAAATTATTCAATATCTGTATTACACTTATTTTACGGAATAAGTATAAATATGGGATACCTAGTTTCTTCTAGAATGGATCTCCTCCACCAAGGTTGATGAGCCGTCCCTGTTTATTTTAGTTTAACACTTGTCACGAATTTCCTCGGAAAACCGTCCGATAGCTTAACGCGCTGTATCGAGAGTATAACAAGGTGTTCAGCGGTACAATGGAGTATACATTTTAGTGTCGAGCACCTTAATTTCATGTATGAACAAGAAACTCTGAGTCAAACCGGTAGAGTCCGGTGCAACCTTCTTTGGGAGTCAAACGGATAAGTGAGTACCTACATCGACCCTGTGATTGCGAGAGTCAAATAGGTATTCCGGGAGTAAATCCGCTTAACAGTATTGGTAATAGACACCTTGCTTCACGATTTGAATATTAAATATACAGCGTCAAACCGTTTGAGAACATTACCAATTCAGAGAAATTCAAAACTTTTACCGAAGGCCATGCCTTTCGAAAGCATATCCGTTGTTTCGAGTGTATACCTTCGTGTTCAGAAAAAGAAATTAGTATTCATTCCAGTGTCGGCCACCTTAATTTCATGTATGAACAGAATAATCGAGAGTCTAACGGCTCGAGATCGTTGCCACGTCCTTTCAGAGACGTATCGCTAAGTCAATAGGATCACCCATCCTGCGATTCCTACAGACAAACCATGTATTCCGGTAGCAAATTTGCTGAACAGTGTTGGCCATGGACTCCGTAATTCACGGTATAAATGCTAATGTACTGATCCAGAACGCCAGAGAATAATACCAATTTGAATAAAGTCATTCATCTCACGGAATACCTTACTTTCAACGAACCTAACCCGCTATAGCGACTGTCCTGCTTAATGTACACGGAAAAGAATTAGTAGACATTCTAACAGACGGACAACACATGTTTGTGTACAAATATCACTATCGAGACATACAGCGTTCAAGAACGTTTCCACCACCATTGAGATTCGTACGGCTGAGTCAATAGCTTCAGCTATCCTGTGATACCTCGATTCAAACCTGGTATTCCTGGAGTAAAACCGCTGAACGGTAATGGAAATAGTACTGGCAGTGTACAGAGTCGAACCGTTGTTGAAGTTTACTTCGTGGTATAATGTCAAAAGTTTTATCGAAGGCCTTACCCTCCAAGAATCTATCCCGCTCCATCGAGAGTTAGTATACATTTATATTTACATTTGTTATTATTAGTACACATTATAGCGGTGGCCACATTAATATCATGTATGAATTAAAAGATCGAGCGTCTTACCGTCGGAGAACTTTATCAATTGGTACAGTGTCAATCGCTACACCTTGCACTCCAAAAACCGAGATCTGTGTATCGAGAGTATAGCAGCGTGATCAAAGGAACGAATAAGCATACATTTTAGTGACGAGCACCATAATTTCATGCATGAAATAGAAGATTGAGAGTCAAACCGTTCGTCAACGTTGCCACCTTCTGCGAGAGACGAACGGCTACGTCAAAAGCTTCACTCAACTCGTGATTCCGAGAGACAAGCCTGGAAAACCGAAAGTAAGCCCGCTGAAGGGAATTGGCGATTGGCAGCTTAATTCACGGTTTAAACATTAAAGTGGAGCGCCAAACCGTTTGAGAACGGTACAAATTAATATAAAGTCAAACGCTTTACCGAAGTCGATACCCTCCGAATATCTAACCCGTCGTATCTAGAGTATAAGTTCGTGTTCAGAGAATGAAATAGCTATCCATTTCAGCGACGGGCACCATGGTTTCATGTGTGAAATAGAAGATTTGACGTCAAACCGCTCCAGGATGTTGCTACCGTCTGTGAGTGAAGAACGACTAAGTGAATTGCTTCACATATGCTGGTATACCGAGAGTCAACTGGATATTCCAGCAGTAAATCCTCTGAACATAATTGGCAACAGACACCTTAATACACGGTTCGAATATGAAAACAGGCCGTCAAACCATCGGTCAACATTACCAATTTGTGTAGAGCCGTCAAGGTGCTCGTCAGTGAAATGGATACCAATTTCGTTCTCAGAACACAAAGTTTACTCTCGATACAGCGGGTTTGTTTTTCGAACGGTAAGGCATTCTGAAAGAATATTGACCCTACACCTATAGGTATTATTGTACAACGGCTTGACGGTCTGCTTTAATATTCAAACCGAGAATTGAGGTGTCTATTGCCAATAATGTAAAGCGCATTTACACCCGGAATACCTGCTTTGACCTTCGGAATCATATGATGGGTGTAGCCATAGATTTATCAGTTCGAAGCTCGAAGATGGTGGTATCGCGATCGTACGGTTTGACCCTCCATCTTCCTACTCATACATGAAAATGAGATGCCCGCCTGCTAAAATGTCTACCCATTTGATCCTGTGAAAACAATGCAAGACAATTGCTATTGCGGGTTGGGTTCTCAGAAGGAACGGTACAGCGTAAATTTATTGACTTTATACCAATTGGTAATGTTCTCCTATGGCTTGACTCTCTACTTTATTTTCGAACGGTGAAATAACGTGTGTCTTGCCAATACAGTTCAGCGTATTTCCACACGGAATAACTGGTTTGACTCTCGGATTAACAGGATAGGTGAAGCAATTAACGCAGCCGATCGTCTCTCGCAGAAGGTGGCAACGTTGTCGAGGGGTTTGACCCTCGATTTTCTAATTCATATATGAAGATAAAGTTCCCGTACACTGAATTGAATACCAATTTCGTATTCTGAACACGAAGTTATACCCTCGATGATGCCGGAGAAGTTCGCAGACGGTATGGCCGTCGGTGGAATGTTTGACTTTATGCCAATTGCTAACGTTCTCGAACGACTTGAAGATCTACTGCGACCTTCAAACAGTGAAATAAAGTGTCTATTGCCAATACGCTTCAGCGGATTTACTTCCACAACACCTGGTTTGACTCTCGGAAACACAGCATAGCTGCAGCTGTTGACTTAGGTGTGCGACGTTCAATGATGGTTACAACGATCTCGAGCGGTCTGACCCTCGACCTTTATAGTTCATACATGGAACTAAGGTGCCAGTGACTAAAGTGTATACCAATTTGGGTCTCTGAATACGAAGTTGTACTCCTCAATACTGAGGGCTAGCTTCTCGGAAGTTGAGGCCTTCGGTTAAAGGTTTGAGTCTATGACAATTGATAATGATCTCCGAAGGTTTAGCTGTCCACGTTAATGGCGAAACCGTGAATAGAGGAGTCTATTGCACCTACAGTTCAGCGGATTTACACCGGCATGCCTGGATTCACTTTCGGTATTACAGGATACGTGAGGCTATTGGCTCAGCCGTGCGACCCTCAACGGAGGCCGTAATGTCACGAACGGTTTGATCATCGATCTCCTAATTCATACATGAATTTACTGTGCAGTCACTGAGGTGTATACTAATTTGCTTCTCTGAACACGAAGATATAATCTCGATAGAGGGGGTTAGCTACTCGGACAATAAGGTCTGGTGTATAAAGTCGGTGTAAAGAGCAATCAGTAACGTTCTACAATGCTTTGGCCCTGTCCCATAATATTCATACCGTGAAACTGCGTGACTAATGCCCACAATGTACAGCATGTTTAAACGCGGATTACCTGGCATGACTCTTGGGATCGCAGGTTCGGAGTAGCTGTTAACTTAGCCGATCGACTGTTAAAGAAGGTGGCAATGTTCTCGAACGGCCTGACCATAGATATTCCAATTCATACATGAATTTAATGATCCGGCACTAAAATGTATACCAATGTGTTTCCCATAACACGAAGTTATACCCTCAATACGGCGATTTTGCTACTCAGGCGTTAAGACTTTCGGTAAAGCGTATGACTTTACAACAGTTGGTATCGTTCTCAAACGGACTGACTCTGTACTTTAATATTCATACAGTGAGTTGAGGTGTTTATTGCCAATACTCTTCAGCGTATTTACTACCGGAATACCCGGTTTTACTCTCCTAACCACTAGAAAGGTGAAGCTATCGATTTAGCCGTTCGTCTCTCAAAGAGGGTGTATCGTGCTGGAACATGTTGCCTCCCGATCTTCTAATTCATACATGAAATTAACGTACTTGTCGTTAAAATGTATACCACTTTGCTTCGTTGATCACGAAATTATAATATCGGTACTGTGGGTTAGGTGTTCCGAGGGTAATGCCAATGATAAGGGGTTTGAGTCCATTCCATTAGGTGACACATCTACTCCGGTTTGACCCCGTACTTTTATATCTAAGCATGTAATAGGATGTCTAATGCCAATAGTGTTCAGCGGATTTGCGCCTGGAATACCAGGCTTGACTCACGGAATAACGAGAAAGGGTGAAGCTATTGACTTAGCCGGACGAATTTTACAGAAAGTGGTAACGATCTCGAGAGATTTGACACTCGATCTTCTAATTCGTTCATGAAGCTAAGGTACCCGACACTTAAATGTATTCTAATTTGTTCCTCTGAACACGATTTCATACTCTTGATACAGCTGGTTAGGCTTCTCAGAGGTAATGCCAACGGTAAAAAGGTTGCCTCTATACAAATTGTTTACGATACACATGGTTTGATGCAGTACATCTATATTTATACTTGGAATCAAGGTGCCTCTTGCCAATACTGTTCAGCGGATTTACTCGTGGAATACCTCCATCGTCTCAAGGATTCACAGGATAGGTGAAGCTATTGACCTTGCCGTTCGACTCTCGCAGAGGGCAGTAAAGTTCTCAAAAGGTTTGACTATGGAACTTCTAATTCATACCGGAAAATAGGGGTCCTGTCATTGAAATTAATGCTATTTTATTTCTCTGTCCACGAAGTTATTTTCTCGAAACAGCGGGTTATCCTCACGGACGGTATGGCCTGTGGGTGGAATTGTGGACTCTATACTAATAGGTAACCTTGTACAACTGTGTGACCCTGTACTTTGATATCTATACGGGGAAGTAGGGTTTTCAATGCCGATACTATACTGCGATTTTACTCCCAGAACCCTTCGCTTGACTCTCGGAATCACAGAATGGGTGAGGCTATTGGCTAAGCCATTCGACGCTCTAAGAAGCTAGTAACGTTCTCGAGCAGTTTATCTTTCGATTTTTCTATGCCTTCATGGAAGTTAAGAGTCCGTCTGCAAAAAGGTCTACTAATTTGTGTCTGTGAATACTAGGCAAGGCACTACGCACTGCGTGTTCGGTTTCTCGAAAGGTAAGGCCTTCGGTAAAAAGTTACACTTTATACGAATATGTAACATTCTGCAATGATTTATAGCGCGACCGTAGTATCCAAACCGTGAATTATTGTGTCTATAGCCAATAAAATCCAGCGGATGTACTGCTGAAATGCCTGGTTTGACTCTCGGCATTCCAGGAGAGGTGAAGCTATTCACTGAGCCGTTCGACCCTCAAAGAAGGTGGAAACGTTCCCGAACGGTTTGACGGTCGATTTTTCTATTCATACGAGAACATAAGGCTTCCGTCTGCTAAAATATCTACTAATTTGTTTCCGTGAGCACTAGGCATGACACTCGATACAGCGGGATAGGTTATTGGGAGGTAAGATATCCTGGAAAAATATTGACTTTAAGGCCTTCCGTACAAATTTTGATTCTTTACCAGTAGGTAACGTTCTACAAAGGTATGACGACTTACGATAGTATTCAAAGCGTGAATTAAGATGTTGCCCGATAACTCTAGTCAGCGGATTTACTCCCGTAATACATGGTTTCACTTCCGGAATCACAGGATGAGTGATGCGATTGACTTAGCCGTTCGTCTCTCACAGAAGGAGGTACCATTCCCTAATGGCTTGACCCCCGATTTTGAAATGTATACATGAAAATGTGGTGTCCGTCTGCTAACATAAAAACCAATTTTATTCCGTGAACATTAAGCTAGGCACATGCAACAGCGGGGTAGGTTCACGGAAGGTAAGGCTTTCTGTAATAGTAATTACATTATATGAATTTCTGTTTCAATTCCACGGTTTGACTCTCTCCTTTCTTATTTATACCGTGATTATTGGAAGGTGGGATATCCGGAAAAAATATTGACTTTATACCATATGGTAATGTTCTTCTACAATTTGACTTTCCACTTTAATATTTATGCCTTGAATTAGGATGTCTATAGCCAACACTGTGGTGCGGATTTCCTGCCGGAATACCTGGTTTGTCTCTCGGGATCATGGGATAGGTTAAACTATTGACTTAGCCGTTGATCTCTAAATGAAGGTGATAATTCTCCCGAACAGTTTGAAACTCGATATTCAAATTCATACATGCAATTAATGTGCCCGTCACTAAAATGTATACTACTACACTTCCCTGAACACGAGGATATAATCTCGATACAGTGGGTTAGCTTCTCGGAAAATAAGGTCCGCGGTGAAAAGTTTGTCTATTGAGCAATAGGTAACGTTCTACAAGGGTTTGTCTTTGTTCCTTAATATTCATATCATGAATTTGTGTGTCTAATGTCAATACTGTACAGCGGGCTTAGACGTGGACTATCTGGTTTGACTCTTGGACTCACAGTACAGGTGGAGCAATAGACTTAGATGTGCAACTGTCAAAGAAGGTGATAACACTCCCAAGCGCATATATGCTAGATTTCTATTTCCTACATGAAATTATGGTTTCCGTCACCAAAATTTATATTAATTTCTTCCTCTGTAGACGATATTATGCTCTCGATAAAGCAGGTTTGGATCTCCGAAGGGTAAGGTCTTCAGTAAAACGTATGACTTTATACAAATTCCTTATGTTCTCAAACGGTTTTACGCTATGCGTTAGTATCCAAACCCAGAATTAAGGTATCTATTGCCAATATTGTTCAGCGGATTAATCCCGGATTACATGGTTTGAGTATCAGAAGCACAGGATAGGTGAAGCTATTGAGTCAGCAGTGTGACCCTCAGAAGAGGTGGTAATCTTCTCAAACTATATGTCTCTCAACCTTCTGATTCATACGTGAAATTGAGTGGACCGTCACCAAAATGTTCACTTATTTGTATCTCTGATCACGAAGCTATACACTCGATACAGAGGGTTAGGTTCCCGGAATGTATAGTATCCGGCAAAGTGTATGACGTTATAACAATTGGTAATGCTCTTCGTCGATTGACCTGTGTACTATAATATTCAAACCGTGAATTGAGGTGTCTACTGCCAATACTGTTCAACAAATTAACTCCTGGAATATGTGGTTTTATTTCCGGAACCGCAAGATATGAGCAGTTACTGACATAGCCGTGCGACTCTCAGAGAAATTCGTCACGTTCTCGATTGGTTTGACCCTCGGACTCTTAATTAATACATGGAGCTATAGTANGGTTTGACTCTCGATGTTCTACTTCATACATGTATTTGATGTGCCCGTCATTAAAATTCATACTCATGTGTTCTACTGAACACGAAGTAATACTCTCGATACAGGGCGGGTTCGTTCTCGGAAGGTAAGGCATTCTGTGAATAGTTTTATACTATACTGAGCACAATATTATACTCCAAAATGCAGCGGGGTAGGTTTATGGATGGTAAGTTGTTCTATAAAAAGTAAGACTTTAAAACATTTGGTAATGTTCTGCAACGGCTTGACCGCCTGCTTTAGTATTCAAACCGTGAATTGAGGTGTCTACTGTCAATACTGTTCAACAAATTAACTCCTGGAATATCTGGTTTTATTTCCGGAACCGCAAGATATGAGCAGTTACTGACATAGCCGTGCGACTCTCAGAGAAATTCGTCACGTTCTCGATTTGTTTGACCCTCGGACTCTTAATTAATACATGGAGCTATAGTATCCGGCACTGCTATTTAGACCAATTTGGGTCTCAGTCATGAAGTTGACCTTCCGATACAGCTAGTGACGTTCTCGGAAGGTGAGGCCCAGGTAAAAAGTTTTACTCCATACCACTAGGCAACGTTATGCAACCGGTTGACTCCGTACTATAGTAACCAAACCGTGAGTTATGGTGTCCACTGCCAAAACAGTTCAGCGGATTTTCTCCCGCACCACCTGGTTTGACTCTCGGAAATACAGAATAGGTGAAGCTATTGACTTAGCGGAGCGACTATGAAAAAAGGACGTAACGTACTCAAGCGGTAGGACACTAGATCTTCTTATTCATTCGTGAAATTAATGTTTTCCTCACTAAAGTGTAAACAAATTCGACCGTCTGAACTCTATTTTATTCTCTCGATACAGCGGCTAAGTTCTTCGGAGGTAGGGTCTTCTGAAAAACGTGTGACTCAGTACCAATTGGTAACGCTGACAAACAGTTTGACGCTCTACTTTAAT
>NIJG01000236.1:134706-157862 GCA_002201625.1 Euglossa dilemma
GTAAGACCTTGGGATAAAGTTTGACACTATACCAATACGTAACGGTGTACAACTGTTTGACTCGGTACTTGAATGCTTATGCCGTGAATTATGGTATCTATTGTCTACACGGTAAACAGATATACTCCTCGAATACCTGGTTTGACTCTCGGAATCACAGGATAGGTGAAGCAATTGACTTAGACGCCCGATCATCAACGCGGGTAGTAACGTTCACGATCGGATTGACCATCGAGTTCTTGTTTCATACATGTTACGGTTTGAATACTAAAGTAACGCGACAATCCGTTCGAGATCGTTACAAATTGGTTTACAACTCAAACGTCTTACTGAAAACCTTACCTTGAGAGTTCCTCACCGCCTTCACCGACGGAATAAGTTCATGTTCAGAAAGGGAAATTGGTATTCATATCAGTGACCGGCACCTTAACGTCATGTATGAAGTAGAACATTGAGTGCCAACCCGCACGAGAACGTTACCACATTCTTTGAGAGTCGAACGGCAAAGTCAATAGCTTTACCTATCCTGTGATTCGGATAGACAAGCCAGGAGTTCCAGGAGTAAATCCGCTCAACAGTACTCCCTATAGTCACCTCAATTCAGGGTATAAATATTATGGTACTGAGTCCAACCGTCGGAAAACATTACCAAAGAGTATTGAGTCAAACTTTTTACGGGGAGCCTCACTATTCGCGAACCTAACCCGCTCTATCTAGTGTATATCATCGTGATTATCGAGAAAGATTAGTACAAATTTTTGGGACTTGCACTTTAATATTATATATGAACTAGAAGTGCGAGTGTCAAGCCGATCGAGAACGTTACCACCTATTTTTAGAGTCGTACAGTTAAGCAATGAATTCACTTATTGTGTGATTCCGAGTGTCGAAACAGGCATTTCGGGAGCCAGTCCACAATGCAGTATTATCAACACGCAAGTTAATTGTCGGTATAAATAATAAAGTAGATCGTCAAACCGTTGTAGAACGTTACCTACTGGTACAGTGTCAACATTTTTACGGAAGGCCTTACCATCTGAGAACCAAACACGCAGTATCGAGAGTATAACTTCGTGCTTGTAGAAGCAAATAAGTATTCATTCTTGTGAGGGGCCCCTTAATTTCATGTATGACTATGGTGATCGCGATTCAATGTGTTCGAGAACGTTATACCCATTTTTGATAGTCGCACAGCTAAGTCAATAGCTTATCCTATGCTGTGATACCGAGAGTCACATCGACGTATTCCGGGAGTAAATCGCCTGATCAGTTTTGGCACCGGGATCCTTAGTTCACGGTTTGATTTTTAAAGTTGGGTGGCAAAACGTCGGGGAATATTACTAATTGGTATAAAGTCATACTTTCTGCCGAATACCTTACCTTCCGTGAACCTAACCCGCTCTAGCGTGGGTCATGCTTGTTGCACACGAAAACCAATTAGTAGAGATTTTAGCAGACGGACATCTTACATTCATGTATGAATAGAATACTCCAGAGTGAAACGGTTCGAGATCGATCCCACCATCTCTGAAATTCGAAAGTCGTAGTCAATAGCTTCACTCATCCTGTGATTTCGAAAGTCAAACCACGTACTCCGGGGGTAAATGCCATGTACAGTATTGGCATGAGACAGCCTAACTCACGGTTTTAATACTAAACCATAGCGCCAATAGGTTTGAGGACTTACATACGGAGAAGCTAACCCGCTGTATCCAGATTATAACTTCATGTTCAGAGGAGGGAACTAGTTTACATTTTAGTGACAGCACCTTAATGTCATTTATGAATTAGAAGATAGAGAGTCAAACAGTTCGGGAACGCTACCATTTCTTATGAGAGTTGAACGGATATGTCAGTATCTTCGCCTATCCTGTTATTCCGAATGTCGAACGAGGTATTCCGGGGGCAAATTCGCAGAGCAGTGTTGACAAAGGACACCATAATTCACGCCATGAATGTTAAACATCAAAGTCAAACCGTTGTAGAACTTCAGTTATTGATATGGAGTCAAACTTTTCTCTGAATGCCTTAACTTCGGAGAAGCTAACCCGCTGTACGGAGTGTCTAGCTTTGTGGTCAGAGAAACAAATTAGTATTCATTTTAGTGACGGGCTTCTTAATTTCATGTTTGGATTAGCGAATCTAGGGTCAAAGCGTCCGGGAACGTTACCAGCTTCTTCGAGGGTCGAACGGCTATGTCAATGGTTTCACCAGCCCTGCGATTTCGAGTGTCAGTCCAGGTATTCCGGGTGTCAATCCGCTGTACACAATAGGCAATGGACACCAAAATCCATTGCCTGAATATTATAGTACAGAGTCAAATCGACGAAGAGCATTACCAACTTTTATAACGTCATACACTTTACCGCATACTTTACCTACCGATAACCTAACCCGCTGTATCAATAGTATAACTTCGTGTACAGTTAAACAAATTAGTATCCATTTCAGTGGCGGGAGCCTTAGTTTCATGTATGAATTAGATGGTCGAGTGTCAAACAGTTCGGTAACGATAACTCCCTCTTTAAGTATCGAACGACTATGTCAATAGCTTCAACTATCCAGCGATTCCAAGGGTCAAACCAGGAATTCCGGGAGTAAATGCGCTGTAGATTGTTGGCATTAGACACCCTATTTCAGGGAATAAATATTAAAGTACAGTGTCATGCCGTCGTAGAACGTTACCTGTTGGCATAGAGTCATACTTGGTACCGAAAGTCTTACTTTCCCAGATGCTAACCCTTGGATCGTGAGTTTAGCTTTGTGTTCATAGAAGGAAACTAGTATACATTTTAGTGACGGGCACGGTCATTTCACCTATGGATTACAAGATCAAGTGATAATCCGTTCGGTAACGTTTTCACCATTTTTGAAGCTCGCACGTATAAGTCAACAGCTGCACCAATCCTGTTAGTCCTATAGTCAAACCAGGTATTCAGGGAGTCGATCCGCTGTAAGCTATTGTTAGGGGACACATTAATTCACGGTTTGAGTATTAGAGTACAGAGTCAATCCGATGGAGAACGTAACAAATTGGAATAACGTCATTCCCCTTACCGGATACCTAACCTTCCGAGAACATAACACGCGGTATTGTGGGTAATAATTCGTTTTCAGAGAAACAAGTTAGTAGGCACTTTAGTAGAAGCACAATTTAATTTCATGTATGAACAAGAAGGTCGGGCGTCGAACCCCAGGAGAACGTTACCAATTGGTATAGAGTCAAACGTTTCGCAGATGAACTTACCCTCCGAAAACATAGCCCACTGTATCGAGAGTATAGCAGCGCGGTCAGAGAAACGAATTAGCATTAGTTTTTGGTGACGTGCACCTTAATTTCATGCATGAGTATGAAGATCGTGCATCAAACTGTTCCGGAACGTTACCACATTCCTTGAGAGTACAGCGGCTATGTCAACATCTTGACCTATCCTGCGAATCAGAGCGGCAAGGCAGGTACTGCGACAGTAAATTCGAGATACCGTATTTGCAATGGACAACTTAATTCACGGTATGAATACTAATGATGAGTGTCAAGCAGTTAGAAAGCGATACCATCTTCTGTGCGAGACGAACGGCTGACTCAATAGCTTCACCATTCCTGTGAGTGCCAGTGTCTAACCAGGAATTCCTGGAGTAAGTCCACTGAACATTTTTGGCAACTGAGACCTCAATTCCCGGTTTGAATATTAAAGCAGAGCGACAAACCGCAAGAGATCATTTCCAATTGGTGTTAAGTCAAGCATTCTATAGGTGACCTTTCCGATGTGACGCCAGCCAAAATCCAGCCAACGCATCACTGTGTGACGCCAGACAATACCCAGCCTACGCATCACCGGAAACCGCCCAGAATATAGCCGTAGCAAAATTTGTCAAAATTCAGCCGTAGCATAACGCGAAACCACTCAGATGTCAACCGTAGAAGAATCAGCCATAACAAGCCAACACATGACCAGAAACCGCCTGCTCAACCAGAAAATTATAATATATAAATCGAGCATAAAATCGAATAAATCAGTTCTACATTGTACCTCAAACAGAACGTTTCATCTTTCGTATACCTATCCTGAAAACTTACGTTAAATATTTAAAATTATTCAATATCTGTATTACACCTATTTCACGGAATAAGTATAAATATAAGATAATAGTTTCTTCTAGAATGGATCTCCTCCACGAAGGTTAACGAGCCGCCTGTTTATATTTTAGTTTAATACTTGGCACGCATTCACCCGTGACAAAATTGGAGATCCTGCCGGGATAGGATACGTCAAACACCAGCCAATCCACCTGAGGAGCAACGGAATTACTTTCTCCACGGAGCAAGAAGACAACCGGACCAAGGTCGCACCTGCAGGGAACTTGCAGTGAACCAAGGTAAAAACTTTCAAACATGTCTAAAGACTAAATAACCGAAAGCGCATTAGATAAAATACTCGCAACCAAAGAGAAAATGCATAAACAACTGGGAAGAATGCAGGAATCAATAAGCGGCTTAGAGGCACGACAAGAGGCTAACGCTATGCGAACTACATCTCACAATTTCGCGATATCATACCTAACAGAAGCAAGAGAGTAATTAGATGTATAGTTCCAAGCCCAACTGCAGGAATTACTGGGACTCGCAAGCACTATGGGAATCAACGCACGGGGAAGCATACTCCGCACTGAACCCAGTCCAACTGACGATGAGACAACAGCGACCACCATATCTGGGCATGAAAGAAGTAAACCATTCCCATCCGCCCTACATACAGAACACCATCCAACGAGAAATACAGCGCACGAACCTGTACTGATGAGCTCGACCAAAGCTTTACGAAGCATGGAAAATTTGAACGAAGAGGACGATATCGGGACAGAAGAATTCACAAGAACGGTAAGATTCCCAAAAAACAGAACATTCGATCAACCGATGCTTCTAGAAATGATAACAGCAGAAAAAATAGTCGGTCAAGCAAAGGGGGCCATCAGGTTTTGTGAGATAAAAATAAATTTATACAAAGCATTACGATCACAACATTCGACACCAACTACCATAAGCGGAAGCCGGAGTTGGGTGCAACAGATGAAGCAAGGACAAACCGAAAGCGTGCTGTCTAATGCAAATCGCGTTCTTCAGAATCTAAGGGAACTGCAGTACGCCATTCAAGCTAAGCATAGAAACCCGCTAGGAACATAGCACTGGAAGAAGAGACACATGAGGCTATAAGTTTATTCATATGCAACTTGCGTGTGGAAATAGCTCAGCTAGTAGTTCCTATGGAACACGGATCAATCAGTGAAGCCCAACAGGTAGCAGGTAACGTAGAAGCATGTTTCAAAGAGTCGAAACGAAACCAGAATATATCTAGACTTCCCCCCATCATCAAGACCCATGATGAGACCAAACCTAGAATACAGAGGGAATCCGAGACTCAAAACATACACCGAGACTAATAAACTAATAACGAACCCGATACGCTGCGAATATTGCCAAAAAATACGACATCAGAAATTACATTCTCATGGAGTCCAGCCAGGATAAACACCGCCAAGAAAAAACAACCAGAGATTAGAAGATTGCACTACACAGCAGGCGAGCTACGATGCATTGAAACAAGAATCTCGGGAACTCGCCGACGAGAGAGATTCCTCATTGACACCACAACGGGAGCCAATCTTATCAATAGAGGATTGGTCAGAGACCAGATAAAGTTAAAACAGGATAAAATAATTTAATTAGGTTCCACGAAATACCAAATCTCTAGCTGCACACCGGTAGAAGATGGACAATCAACACAAGAATTACTAATAGTATAGGACAACTTCCCATAGACAGAAGACGGAATAGTAGGATTACCCATTCTAGAAAAATATCAATACGCAATCAGTAACAAGCAACTCCTACTTAATAACGACGTTTTTGAATTACAGGCGACCCCTATCACCTAGAGAGCCCCCAGTAGACGATCAGTTACACACGTAGTTAAGCTCTACCATGATCCTGTTCGAGTTTGCTTCTTTAATACTGGTGAACATGATATTCAAATTGAGAATCACAGTCGAACAGGTTCAGCTAATCCCAAAATCACAGAAATATTGAACATGCTTTGACTCCATGACATTGATGAAGCATTAAGTGAACCTATTACGAAAATTGTGTAAAATTACTATAACACCATTTCAACTGACAATGATCCTTTACCCTGTACCACATTAACCCAATACGACGTATTCGTATAAACAGGCAGACTGTCAATATTGAAACATACAGAACTCCGGAATACCACAAGAAAGAGTGCCAAAGCTAAATTAATGAAATGTTAAACAATGGTATAATAGAAGATTCAGACTCACCTTATAATGCACCAGTCTGGGTAGTGCCCAAAGAACTGGATGCGTCTGGCAAACAAAAATGGAGAATTGTGATTGAATTTCGGAAGTCAAATGAAAGCACCAATCGGGATGCGTATCCATTTCCTCAAGGCGATGACATATTCGCCCACATAGGAAATGCTAAATTCTTCAGTGCATCCGACCTCTCGTCAATCTTCCATCAAATACCTATGAACCCTATCCACAAAAAGTGCACTGCTTTCAGCACGACGGACGGACATTGTTGCAACAAAAGAATGCCTTTCGGTCTAAAGAATGCGCGAGCCACATTCCAAAGAATGATGGACAGCGCATTACGAGTACTAATTTGCAAGTATTATTTGTATATTTAGACGATATAGTAATACTTGGGAACACTACTGAGGAACACAATCGCAACCTAGCATTAGTATTTAACAGACTGAATGAAGCTGGACTGAAGATACAGCCTGACAGATGAGAATTCCTGAAACACGATCTCGAATACCTAGGACACATCATCACTAAAAATGGAATCAGACTAAATCCATTAAAGGTTGAATCTATGCAAAGCTTCCCTAATCCTAAAAACATAACGAAAGTAAAATCACTTCTTGGATTTGTTGGATACTATCGTAAATTGATTAAAAACTTCGCCAACATGGAGAAACCCCTAACAATCTGAACCCGAAAGGAAACTCCCTTTCAATGGTAAGAAAAACAGGAAACAGCATATAACACTTTGAAAAATGAACTATGCGAGCAACCTACACTATGATACCCTGATTTTAACAAGACATTTGTACTGACTATGGATCCCAGCAACGAAGGGATAGGAGCTGTGCTCTCAGAGGACGGACATCCCTGCAGTGTCATCTCACCTACCCTGAATTCCGCAGAAAGAGATTATACTACCACGGAAAAAGAGCTATTAGCTATAGTTTGGGCGATCAAAAGGTTACGCCAATACTTAATAGGAAGATACTTCATAATACAAACGGATCATCAGACATTGAAGTGGTTACATAAGATCAAGGAATCTTCATCGAGACTAATGTGATGGAGATTGAGGCTAGACGAATATGACTATGATACCGAATATAACAAAGGAAAGATAACGTAGTAGCATACGGAATATCACGATTATTCCCGTCGCGAATAGTGAGAGACGAAAAGGTAAACATCAAAATGCAAACAATAAACCGAGAAGAAATAGAGGATTCCCTACCAGGCGAACTAGGAAGCCCATCTACCATGACGAATATAGACGATGTATATGACCTGCTCGAAGCATATGAATGTTGGAAAACATCACCAAGCAAGAATACGCCAATCAAACTGGAATCTAACAAACCACATTGGACCCAAGTATCTTACGACCTCCTAGGACCATACAACGAAAAAGATTGATTTCACAAATTACATGCACTCGTGACTTTGCAACAAAACCAGAAGAACAAAAAACTCGGAAATCAAGACATCAAGGAAATGGACATTATCAATATACAACTAATGTTAAGATTCTGAATGAAGAAATAAAGCAAATCCTAAAGGAATACCACTACCTACAACAACATACAGGAGAAAACCGCACGAATGAACTAATCAAAATCAAATATTATTGGAAAATCTCAGAAATAGGTGTAACAGAATACAGAAGAAGCTGTAAAACCTGTCAGACCAACATACTAACAAGGGTAAGACCAAGAGAAGAGGCAATCATCACCGATACACCAGAAAACCCAAACGTCAATGTGGGACTCGAAATTACCATGGACCAAATCAGGAAACCAGTTTATACTCTCAATACAGGACTGTTCAGCAAAATACCTAATGCTGATACCTTTAAAGAACCAACAAGCTTCATTAATAATCAACTCCCTCCTAGATCATTACATATACATATTTTCCTCCCCAATACAGATGCAAACGGACCAAGGACAAAATTTCGTATGTAAATTAATGACAGAATTTGAAAACTTGTTTAACAAAATGCATATAAAAACCACCAGCCTCCATCCACAGTCAAATGGTAGTCTCGAAATATCTCATGCAATGATAAAGGACGTTCTGAGAACTAATATTGGTCAACAATAAAATGATAGGGACGAAAAACAAAATGCGTAAGCGTAGCTTTCAACACCGCGATCCATACACCTTTTGAATTAACGTTTGGAAGTCGATCCAATCTACCTTGTGCTATAGCAATTACCCCTAATTTATCTAAAGACACTTTGGTAGAACTATGGAAACAAAGACATCTAGAATGCTTAGAGCTCGCGAAAAGAATAACTGAAGAAATAAAAAGAAATATAAAGCTTCACAAGATAGTAGAATCAATCTTAAAAGGTATAACCAAGAAAGAAGGCTTAGTACTTTTGCATAATGAAAGTAAAGCTAATATACTCGATCAGGAATCGATCGGGCCGTACGAGATATTTGAAGTTAGAACCCCTAATTATGTTATATTCATATATGAAATACTAGTTGCAGTACACGGGAATAGAATCAATCCATATTATTCCAGATCCAACTGATCAAAGGGAAAGATATAATATTTCGTGTGGTAAAAAACAGCCAAATAGTAACGCAAGAAATTGAAACCGCGTACACATATCACACGGAAACAGTAATCACACTAATAATTAGCGTAATAGAATTATCTGACACTATGGAACAAATGTATACCATCAAGCGCAGCCTAAGATAATACTGCACACAGTAACAAACAGACAGTGAAACTACAGAATATCAAACTGTAATGGAAAAGGTTAATAATCTCCATCGTCGATTTGACTACGAATACTGCGACACCAAAGACCATAAAGTGGACCAATAAACGCCATAGGTTTATCTAATAAGTTTATCTAATCCACTGTATGGAACATTGGACGAAACTGACCTGATACATGCGAAAGAAATTCTAGACAAACTCTATGACAAACAGAATACAATCTCTCAAATAATACAGAACCAAACAGCATTAATCAGCAGTTTCATACATGATGAAGCATCACAACACGTATCAGATAGAATTACACATGGTGACACAATGATAGGTCAAACAGAAAGTAAGGAACTTTTTATCGATACATTATTAATTATAGAAATAATATTGTCGGATCTAGCTAATAGAATCGACGACTTTTACCTCGTGCAACATTAGGTAAAAAGGTTACAAGAGACACAATATTCATACCTATAGATACATTTATAGGAACAATGGAGAAATTAACAACTTGCCATCACCAATTCATAGAACCAACCATAACTAACTTTCATCGATAATCAACATTAGCGAATTAGTTCAAGCAACTGAAGAAGGCACTTTGATATACCAAATTAAAACTTCTATGTTAGAGAAAGGACCATGGAAACTTGTAAAATACTAAGCAGTACCCAAGAAATCAGATGAAATATTCATGTACTCAATTCTGAACCTCGAATATGCGCTAAGACGATCATTCACAGACATAACAGTAGACAACGAACAATTGCGTGCATCATGTAAACCCATCAATATAGGATTAATTTGTCGAAATACTCAACCGGTACGGTAGGGCAAAAAAGAAAATGTGTGTAAATCAAACTGCAGTACGACTATATTCAAGATAGATCACCTAACATTCAAACCCATGAAAACTAATAACAAATTCATTACAATTCCCGAGAATAGTATAACAATTTCGGTCTTATGTACAACACATGAAACGCTCCACCTAGAAAAACCTAGCATAATTTCTGTTAAATACTCATGTACACTTTCATATGAATATAGCACAATGGAAATAAGAGAAGTACAGATAGATGCAATCATAAAAATAAGCAACTACACTATCCCATATAATTTAGACACAGAAAAAATTGGACATATATCAAACAAAATACCCATAATACCCAAAATCACTTCCAATTTTAACAGCTACAAATACTATCTAGACCAATTAGACGAACAAATCAACAAAAGGCAAAGCCAATATAGACTCACCACACTAACCAATGAATCATACTCTGCACTTACCTCTATACGAAGGATATCATTAGTGTTAGTTGCACGTTACACTTTGTATAAAACGGGATTACTAAGACGCTACATACCTGCGAATTTATGTATAATGATATGTTGTAACAATAACCAAATCACGATACATCCAAGTACTAACGCAGTAATACAAGTACCCATACAAATACTACGAAGACCTAGGGTAAACTTCCAAGATCTAGAAGAACAACGAAGAATCAGTCATCCAAATCAAACCCGAGATCATACGCTTCGCAGGAGTAAAGAACAATCTGAGAAGGGGGGTGCGACGCCTGCCAAATTCCAGCAACGCATCACCGGAAACCGCCCAGACAACAACCGAAGCAAAATTATCAAAAATTTAACCATTGCATTGCAGGAAACCGCTCATATATCAACCGTAGCAAAATCAGCCCAAACCAGTCAACACATGACGAGATGCCGCCTACTCAACCTGAAAATGATAATATAAAATCCGAGCAGAAACGAATAAATCAGTACAACATTATGCCTAAAACAGAACGTTTCTACATTCGTAGACATATCCTGGAAACGTATACGTTAAATATTTAATACTATCCAATACCTCAATTACACTTATATTACGGAATAATTATTAATATAAGAAACCTAGTTTCTTCTAAAAAGGATCTCTTTCACCAAGGTTGATGAGCCGTCCCTGTATATTTTTGTTTAATACTTGTCACGAATATCTTCGTAACACCGTCCGAAAGCATAACGCGCTGTATAGAGAGTATAACAAGGTGTTCAATGATACAATAGAGTATACATTTTAGTGTCGGGCACCTTAATTTCATGTATGAACAAGAAACTCTGAGTCAAACCGATAGAGTCCGGTGCAACCATCTTTGGGAGTCAAACGGCGAAGTGAGTACCTACACCGATCCTGTTATTCCGACAGTCAAACCAGGTACTCTGGGAGAATATCCACAGTGCAGTATTAACAATGGACACTTTAATTCATGGTATGAATAGTAGAGCGTCAACGCTTTTTACAACGATACCAATTGGTATGTTGTCAAACATTTTACCGAAGGCCTTACCTTCGGAGAACCTAACCCGCTGTATCGAGTGTCTAACTTCGTGTTTTGAGAACGAAAATGGTATACATTTCAGTGACGGGAACCATGACAGCTCTACAGAAATTGGTAGTTTTGACCGATGGTTTGGCGGCATGTTTTCATATTCGAACCGTGTATTAAGGTGTCCGTTGCAATTCTGTTCAGAGGATTTACTCATGGAATATCTAGTTGACTTTCGGTATGCTAGCATAGGTGAAGCAATTCACGTTTTCTTCTCTCACAGACGATGGCAACATCCTGCAGCGGTTTGACATCAAATCTTCTAATTCACACATGAAGCCACGGTGCCCGTAGCTGAAATGGATAGCTATTTCATTCTCTGAACACGAACATATACTCTCGATACAGCGGGTTAGTTTTCCGGAGGGTAAGGTCTTCGGTAAAACGTTCGACATTTTACCAATTGATAATGATCTCAGACGGTTTGGCAATCTACCTTAATATTCAAACCGAGAATTAAGGTGACTAGTGCCCATTCTTTCCAGCTGATTAATTCCCGGGATACATGGTTTGACTTTCGGAATCACGGGATAGGTGAATCTGTTGACGTAGCCGTTCAAATCCCACAGATGGTGGGAACGTTCCCGGCCGAATTGATTCCCGATTATTATATTCATGTATGAAAGTAAGGCTTCCGCCTGCTAAAATGCCCACTAATTTGTTTCCGTGTGCACTGAGCATGACACTCGCTACAGCGGGTTAGGTTCTTGGAAGGCAAGGTATCTGATAAGAAGTTTGACTTTACACCATTAGGTAATGCTCTCCAACGGTTTGACTAACTACTTTAACGTTCGTACCGTGGATTAAAGTGCCTATTGCCAATACTGATCAGTGGAGTTACACCTGGAATGCCAGTCTTGACTCTCGGAAACGCAAGTATAGGTGAAGCTATAGACTCAGCCGTTCGGCACACGAAGAAGCTGATAACGTTCTCGATCGGTTTGTCTTAGATCTTATAATTCATTCATAAGGTGCCCGTTATTGAAATTGATACTAATATGTTTTTCTGTACACGAAGTTATAACCCCGATACTGCGGATTATGTTCTCCAAGGGTAAGGTATGCGATAAAGTGTATGACGTCGTACAAATTGGTAACGTTCTCAAACGAATTGGCGCACTACATTAATATTACAGCCGCGGATAAAGGTTTTCATTGTCAATGCAGTACAGCGGATTTAATCACGGAATATCTGGTTGGCCAGTCCGAAACACAGGATAGGTGTAGCTATTGACTTATCCGTTCGACTCTCAAGGAATGTGGTAACGTTCGGAAACGGTCTGATACTCGATGTTCTAAGTCCTACATGAAATTATCGTACCCATGGCTTAAATGTATACTAATGTATTTCTGTGAACCTGTTATAATCTCGATACGGCGGGCTAGCTTCTCGGAAGGTACGGGATTCGGTCATAAATATGACTCTATACCAATTGGTGACGTGCTACAACGGTTTGACTGTGTACTTTAAAATCTATGCCCTGGAATAGGGTGGATAATGCCCATACTGAACATTGGATTCACTCCTGCAACACCTGGTTTGTCTCTCAGAGTCACAACGTAAATGAAGCTATTGACTCAGCTTTGCGTCTCGCGAAAAACGTGGCCACGATTCAGAACGGCTTAACTGTAAATCTTCGTATTCAGACATGAAATTACGTTGCCCATCACTAAATGGAATAGCAGTTTGTTTCTCTGAACAAGAAGTTATACTCTCGATACAGCGGTGTAGCGGTTCGGAGCTTAATGCCCGCGGTAAAAAGATTGATAACAAACCATTAAGTAGTTTTCTACAACGGTTTGACTCTATATCTTAATATGTATACAGTCAAGTAAAATGTCTATTGCCAATACTGTACAGCACATTCACTACTTGAATACTTGGTGTGACTCTCGGAATCACAGAACCGGTGACGCTATTTACTTAGATATGCAACTTAAAAAAGAGGTGGTAACGTTCTCGATCGCTTTTGCACTCCATCTTCTAATTCCTGCACGAAATTAAGGTGCACGTCACTAACGTGGATACTAATGTGCTTCCCTGCGTATGAAGTTATAGTCTCGCTACAGCGGGTTATCATCTCGGAAGGTATAGCCCTCGGTTAAGAGTTTGACTCCACACCAATAGGTAACGTTGTACAACGGATTTACTTTGGACTTTAATATTAATACCGTGAAATACGGTGTAGAACTCCCGGGAATGCCTGGTTTGACTATCAGAATAACAGGATAGGTGAGGCTATTGACTTAGATGTTCGACTGTCATAGAAGGTGGGATCGGTCTCGTTGGCCTTGACTCCAGACTATTCCGATCATACCAGAAGATAAGGTGTGCTTCTGCTATAATGCCTAATAATTTGTATCCGTGAGCTCTAAGCATGACACTCCATACAGTGGCATATATCCGTGGATGGCAAGGTTTCCGGTAAAAGTTTGACTTCATACAATTTGGAAATGTTTTCCGATGAATTGACCTTCTACTTTAATATTCAATCTGTAAATTAGGTTCATAATTGCCAATAATCATCAGCGGACTTACTCTCGGATTACCTGGTTTCACTACTGGAATCAGAGGATAGATGGAGCTATTCACTTATCCGTTCGACTCTCAAAGAGGGCGGTAATGTTCTCGAACGGCTTCACCATCGATCATCTAATTCATACGGGAAGTTACGATGCCGATCACTGAAATGAATATTAATTTCGTTCTCCGAGGACGAAGTTATACTCTCGAAATGGCAGGATAGCTTCACCGAATGTAAGGTTATGAGTAAAGTGTCAGACTTTATACGAATATGTAACATTCTACAACGGTGTGACCGTCTGCTATAATATTCAAACCGTGAATAAAGGTGTCTATTTCCAATACCGTACACCGCACTTACGCCCACAGTACTTGGTTTGGCTCTCGGAATCGCTGGATAGGTGAAGTTATTGACTTAACCGTTCAACTCTCGCATAAGGTGGTAAAGTTCTCGAACCATTTGCCCTTCGATCATTTAATTCATGCAAGAACTTAAGGTGCTCGACACTAAAATGTATGCTGGTTCGTACCTCTGAACACCGTGTTACACTCTCGATACAGCGGGTGAGTTTTCGGAGGGAAAGGCATTCTGTATGAAGTTTGACCATACGCGAGTAGGTAATGTTCTACATCGGCTGTACGGCCTGCTTTAATATACAAACTGTGAATTAATGTATCAATTGCCAATATTCTTCCGCGCATGTGCTTCCTTACCACCTGATTTGACTCTCGCGTGCACAAGATAGCTGAAGCTACTGACTTGGCCTTTCGAATTTCATAGAACGTGACAAGGTTCTCGAAATGCTTGGCCCTCGATCGTCAAATTCATACGGGAAGTTGAGGTGCCCGTCACTGATTTGGAGTGTAATTTCATGCACTGAGCACAAAGTTATACTCTCAAAGAAGCCGGTGTGTTTCACGGTTGGTAAGGCCTTCGGTAAAATGTTCGACTTCATACCGATTGGTAAAGCTCTCAAAGGGTTTGATGCTACACCTTAATACTCATACCGTGATTTATGGTGTCAGTTGCCAACACTGTTTAGCGGATTCATTCCCGGAATACCTGGTTTGACTCTCGGAATCGCAGAATTGTTGAAGATATTGATTTAGCTGTTCAACTCTCAACGAAGGTGCTCACGATCGCGATCTGTTCGACACTCGACCTCCTATTTCATAAAGGAAATTACGGTGCCGTCACAAAAATGGATACTACTTGAATTTTCGGAACACGAAGTTGTATTCATTATACAGCGACTTTGCTTCTGGGAAGGTAAGGCCTTCGGTAAAATTTTGATCACATAGCAATACAGAACTTTCTCAAACGGCTTGACTCCCTACATTCATATTCACACCGTGAATTATGGTGTCTACTGCCAATACTGTACAGCAGATTTACTCCCGAAATACCTGGTTGAACACTCGGAATCACAGGATAGGCGAAGCAATTGGATTGTTTGTGCCACTCTCAAAGATGGTGGTAACGAACTGGATCGGTTTGACACCCAATATTCTAATCCATACATTAAATCAAGTTATGCAATCTGTTACAAATGATCATGTACGTATAGGAATATCGACAGTCAAACCGTTAGGGAACGCTACCACATTATTTGAGAATGGAACAGCAAAATCAATAGCTTCGCCCGTCCTGTGATACCTAGAGCTAAACCAGGTATTTTAGGATTTAATCCGCTGAGCAGTATTGGTAATAGACACCTTAATTCACGGCTTGAATATTAAAATAGGGCGACAAACAGTTTGAAAACGTTACGAAATTATATACAGTCATTCTTCTTCCCGAATGCCTTGCCTCCGAGAACTAAATTCGCCGTATCGATAGTGCAACTTCGTGTTCAGAGAAGGAAATTAGTATTCATTTCAGTGAGGGGCCCCATGATTTCATGCATGAATTAGAAGATGGAGTATCAATCCGTTTGAGAACGATACCAACTTTCTTGAGAGTAGAACGGCTAAGTCAATACCATCACGTACCATGTGATACCGAGAGTTCAATCAAGCATTCCGGTAGTAAATCTGCAGTAAAGTATTGGCAATAGACACCTTAATTCACTGTATTAGTACTAATCAACTAGGACTAACCGTTCTACAACGCTGCCTACTGGCATAGGATGAGAATTCTTACCAAAGGCCTTACCTTCGGAGAACCTAACCCGCTGTATCTAGAGTATAACTTCGTGTTCAGAGAAACAAACTTTCACGCAATTTCATTAGGGTCACCATAATTTCATGTATGGATAACAAAATCGAAGGTTACACCTTTCAACATCGTTTCCACCGTCATTGAGAGTCGCATAGCTAATGCAATATCATCACGGATCCTGTTATTCCGAGAGTGGAACCAGTCATTACAGGAGAAAATCCGCTGCATTATATAGGCACATGACAAGATAATTCATGGTCTAAGCCTTTATGTAGAAAGAAAAAATTGTGGGATATCATTACCAATTTCCATAAAGTCACACCTTTTAGCGATGGCCTTACAATTGGAGATCATAACCCGCTGAATTAAGAGTATAACTTCGTTTTTAGAGAAACACAATAGAATAAATTTTAGTGCCGGCACCATAAGTTCATGTATGAATTAGAATATCGATGTTCCAACCGTTCGAGATGGTTACAACCCCCTATAAAGAGTCGAACGGCTAAGTCAATAGCTTCACCTATCGTGTGATTCCGAGAGTTACATGAGGTAATACGGGAGTAAGTCCACTGAACAGCATTTGCAATACACAACGTGTTTCATGGTTTGAATATTATAGTAGAGAGTCAGTCCGTTGCAGAATATAACCAAGTGATATAAAGCCATACCTTTTACCGAAAACCGTACCTTACTAGACACAAACCCGCTGTATCTTGTATCATGCTTTGTGTTCACGGGAACAAATTAGTACACAAATTAGCAGACGTACAGAATTTTCGTGTATGATTAGCAAAGTCGAGAGTCAAACCGTTCGAGAATCATCCCACCTCCTTTGAATGTCGCACATCTAAGCGAATAGCTTCACATATCCTATGACTCCGAGAGTCAAACCTGTTATTCCGGGAGTAAATGCCATGCGCGCTATTGGCAATAGACACCTTAATTCACGGTTCGAATATTAAAGTAGAGCGACAATCAGTTTAAGAAAGCAGCAAATGGTATAAAGTTGACGTTTTACTGAAGACCTTGCCGTCCGAAAGCATATCTCGCTGTAGCGAGAGTATACCATCGTGTTCAGAGGAACAAATTAGTTTACATTTCAGTAACGGGCACCTTAACGTCATGTACGAATTTGGAGATCGACGCTCAAGCCGCTCAAGAACGTTGTCATCTTCTGTGAGAGACGAACGTCTCAGTCAATATATTCACCTGGCCTGTGATTCCGAGTGTCAGACCAGGTATTTTGTTCTCCGGATTTACTCCAGGTATACGTGGTTTGCCTTATGGAATCACAGGATAGGTGAGGCTATTGACTTAGCTGTGCGACTGTCAAGGATGGTGGTATCGTTCTGGACTAGTTTGCCTCTCGAACCACTAATTCATGCATGAAATTAAGGTGGCCGCCACAAAAACGAATACTAATTTGCATCTGTGAACACGAAGCTATTCTCTCTGTTCAGCAGGATAGGTGCGCGGAGACTATGATCTCCTGTAAAATGTTTTACTTTGTTCCAATTGGAAACGTTCTGATACAGTTTGATGCCCTACTTCAATATTAATGGCGTGAAATAAGGTCTCCATTCGGCAATAGTGTACAGCTGATTTGCTCCCGAAATGCCTCGTTTGACTCTCGGAATCGTAGGAAGGATGAAGCTATTGACATAGCTGTTTTTCTCTAACAGAAGATGGCAACGTTATTGTGCGCCTGGAGCATCGACCGTTTAATTCGTACATGAAGTTAAGGTGTCCGTCACTGAAATGAACACTAACTTTCTTATGTGAACACGAAGTTGCACTCTCGATACAAAGGGTTAATTTCTCGGAGGGTACGGCCTTGGATAAAGCGATTTTCTTTATAGTTACATGTAACGTTCTCAAACAGTTGGCGCCCTATGTTAATATTCAAACCGTGAATTAAGGTGTCTATTACCAAGAGTGTTCAGCGGATCAGTCTCGGTATACCTGATATGACTCTCGGAAGCACAGGATAGGTGAAGCTATTGACTTGTCCGTTCATCTCTGAATGAGGATGGCAACGTGCTCGAGCGGTTTGGCCCTCAACCGTCAAATTCATACATGAAGATAAGGTGCCAGTCACTGAATTGAATACTCATTTCTCTCTCCGAACACGAAGTTATACTCTCGACCCAGCGGGTTAGTATTTCGGAGGGTAAGGCCATCGTGAAATCGTTTGACTTTATGGCAATTGGTAACGATCGCAAGCGCTGTGACGCTCTATTTTAATTTTGAAAATGTTAATTAAGGTGTCTATATCCAATGCTGTTCAGCAGATTTACTCCCGGAATACCTGGTTCGACTCTCGGAATAGCAGGATAAGTGAAGCTATTACTTCACTTAGCCGTTCGGTATTGAGAGGAGGTCGTATCGTTCTCAAACGGTTTTACACTCGATCTTCTGTTTTATACATGAAATTTAGATGACCGTCACGAAAATGTATGCTAATTCATTCCCTTCAACACACTGCTGTACTCTCGATACACAGGGCTTGGTTTTCGGAAAGTATGGTCCTCGGTGAAACGTTTGACTCTGTAGCAATTGGTATCGTTCTCCAACTGCTCGGCCCTCGATCTTCTAATTCATTTATGAAGTTATGGTTCCAGTACTCAGAAATGTGTACTAATTTCCTTCCCTGAACACGAAGTTATACTCTCGATACACTGGGTCAGTTTTTCAAAGGCTATGGCATTCGGTAAAACGTTTAACTTTATAGCTATGGGTAACGTTCTGCAATGGTTGGACCCGGCATTTTAATATGTGTAGCCTGAAATAGGATGCCTAATGACAATAGTGTACGGCAGACTTTCTCCCGGTATACCTGGTTTGACTCACGGAATCACAGGATATGTGGAATTACTGACTTATCCGTCCTTGTCTGTCTTAACACTCTCAAAGAGGGTGTTAACGATTTGGAATCATTAGACCATTGAGCTTCTAATTCATACACGAAGTTAACGTACCCATCACAGAAATGAATACTAACTTCTTTCTTTGTACACGAAGTTATGCCCTTAATGCAGCTGGTTAAGCTTTTCGGAAGGTAAGGGCGTCGGTTATAACTTTGTCATTATACAAATTGTTTACGTTATACATGGTTTGACGCCGTACTTCAATATTTAATCCGTGAATGAAGGTGCTGCTTGCTAATTCCTGTCAGCAGGTTTACATCCGGAATTCCTGGTTTGAATCTAGGAGTCACAGGATGCGTGCAGCTGTTGACTTAGCTGTGCGGTTCTCAAGAATAGTAGTAACGTTCTCGAAAGGTTTGACTCCCAATCAGCTAATTTATTCATAAATTAAAGTTGCCCTTTCTGCTACAATGCCCACATATCTGTTTAGGTAAACATGACGTTAGTGTCTCGCTACAGTGAGTTTCATTCTCAGAAGGCAAGGCTTTCGGCATAAAAGTGTGACTCTATTCCAAGTTGTATCGTTCTCCATCGGCATTCATCTCGACTCTAATATCCATACCGAGGAATAAAGTGTCTATTGCCAAACTTTATTGTATTTGTTCCCGGAATTCCTGGTCTGCCTCTCGGAATCGCTGGATAGGCGAAGCTATTGATACAGCCGTTCGTCCCTTACAGAAGGTGGTAACGTTTTCAATCGGTTTGACACTCAACCTTCTAATGCACGTATGAATTTAAGGTGACGTTACTAATATGTTTACTATTGTGATTCCCCAAACACTTAGCTACAATCTGGATACAGCGGGTCAGCTTCTCAGAAGGTAAGGCATTCGGTGAAGCGGTAGTATTTATAGCAATTAGTATCGTTCTCACACGGTGAGACGCACAATTTTAATATTCACACCGCGAATTAAGATGTCTGTTGCCAATAATCTTCAGCGGATTTACTCTTGGATTATCTGGTTTGGGAATCGGAATCTCAGGATATGTGGAGCTATTCACGTGGTCGTTCGTCTGTCACAGAAGGTGGTAACGTTCTCGAAAGGTTTGACACCCGATCTTCTTATTCATTGATGACGATTAAAGTAGCCGCCACTAAAATCTATAGTAATTTTTTTCTGTGAACACGAACTTATACTCTCGATGAAGCAGGTGAGGTTCGCGAAAGTTAACGCCTTCGGTAAAACGTTTGACTTTATACCATTTCGTAACGTCCTCCAACAGGATGACTCACTACTTTAACATTCATACAGTGAATTAAGGTGTCTAATGCCAATACCGATCCGCGGATTTACTCCAGCAACACCAGGCCTGACTCTCGGAATCGCAGGATAGTGTAAGCTAATGATTTAGCCGTCCGACGCCCAAGGAAGGTGGTGACGTTCTCGGACGGCTTGACCATCGATCTTCCTATTAATACATGAAATTAAAGTGTGCGTCTGCTGAAATGTCTTCTGACTTGTTTCTCTGAACACAAACTTATACCCACGATACAGCGGGACTTGCTGTCGGAAGGTACGATATCCGGTAATCATTTTGAGTCTGTGAGAAACGCACGGCTATGCCAATTGCTCCACATATCCTGTGATTCCGAGAGTCAGACTGGGTATTCCAGGAGTCGATCCACAGTGCAATATTATCAATGAACACAATAATTCACGGTATGAGTATTATTGTAGGGCGTCAAAGCGATGTAGAACCTTACCTATTGGCATAGTATTTAACATTTTAGAGGATATCTTACTTTCCGAGGACCTATCCCGCCTTATCGAGGGTATAGCTTTGTGTTGAGTGAACGAAATTAGTATAAATTTTAGTGACGGGAATATTAATTATATGTATGATTTAGAAGGTCGCGGGTTAAACCGTTTGCGATCTTCATCATCCTTTCTGAGAGCCGAACGGTTATGTCAATAGCTTCACCTATGCTGTGATCCGGAATTGAAACCAGCTATACCGAGAGTAAATCGGCTGAATAGTATTGGCAATCGACATCTTATTTCACGGTTTCAATGCTTGAGTAGAGCGTCAAACAGTTGTAGAACGTTTCCTGTTCTTATAGGTTCAACCTTTTCACCGAAGCGCTTACCATCCGAGAACACAATCGGCTGTATCGAGGATATAACGTCCTGTTCAGAGAAACAAATTGTTATCCTCTTACGCCCTGGCGTCCTAGTTTCATGTATGAATTAAGAGATCAAGGGTCAAACCGCTCAAGAAGGTTGCCACCTTCTGTGAAAGACGAACGGCTAAGTCAATATCTTCACCAATCCTGTGATTCTGAGAGTCAAACCATGTATTCCGTGAGAAAGTCCGCTGAACATAATTGGCAACAGGCGGATTGTTTCCCGGATTGAATATTAGAGTTGAGAGTCAATCCGTTGGAGAACNGAGAGTCAAACCATGTATTCCGTGAGAAAGTCCGCTGAACATAATTGGCAACAGGCGGATTGTTTCCCGGATTGAATATTAGAGTTGAGAGTCAATCCGTTGGAGAATATAACCAGTTGCAATAAAGTTCTACTTTTTACCGAATACCTTACCTTCCCAGCACCTAATCCGCTGTAGCGAGAGTAGTGCTAACTGCTCACGGAAACCAAGTAATAAACATTATAGCAGAGGCTCGTGTTATTTTCATACATGAATTATAAAGTCGAGTATCAAACCGTTCTAAATCGTTCCCACCTTCATTTGAAGTCAACGTCCTACGACAATTGCTTCACCTATCCTGTGTCTCCGATAGACATAACAGTTATTTCGGGAGCGAATCTGCTGTTCAGCCTTGGCAATAGACACCATTATTCACGGTGTGAATATTATAAATGAGCGAACCACCGTTTGAGACCGTTTCCAATTGCTATAAAGTCAAACGTTTCACCGGAGTTCTTACCTTCCGCGAACCTCACCCGTTTCATGTAGAGTATGACGTCGTATTCAGTGATCGAAATTTGTATTCATTTCAGCGGTGGTCACTTTAGCTACATGTATGAATTAGAATATCTAGGGTCAAACCGCTCGAGATCGTTACCACCTTCTTTGAGAACACAACGCCAGAGACAATCCTTTGTAGAAGGTTACCTATTGGTAGGGAGTCACACATTACACCGTTGGCCTCACTTTTCGCGAACCTATCCCGCTGTATCGAGGGTATAACATTGTGTTCAGAGGAACAAATTAGTATACATTTTTGTGACGGGCACCATATTTTCATGCATGAATAGAATATTCGAGAGTCAAACCGTTCGAGAGCACTATCACCATCTATGAGGTTCAACCGGCTAAGTCAATAACTTCACCGATCATGTGATTTCGAGATTCAAACCCGGTATTCCGGGTGTATAGCCGCAATACAGTACTGGCAATATACACCTTAATCCACAGTATAAGGATTAAAGTACAAAGTCAAACCGTTCGATAAGGATTCCACTTGGAATAAAATAAACCGTCTTCACGGAGACCTTACACTCCACGTACCCAACTCCCTGCATCATGAGTATAGCACTGTGTTCAGAGGAGCACATTGATTTGCACCGTAGTGTCGGGCACCACAATTTCTTGTACAAAACATAAAGACCGAGGGCCATACCTTTGGGGAACTTTTCCACCTTCATTGAGGTTCGATCGCATAAGATAATAGCGACACATCCTGTGTTTCCGAAAGTCAAATCAGATAATCCGGGAGTGAATCCGCTGAATAGTATTGGCAATAGACACTATAGTTCACGGTTTGAATATTAAAGTAGAGTGTCAAGCCATCGGAGAACATTACGAATTCGTATACAGTAATTCCTTTTACGAGCAACTTACCTTCCTGGTACCGAACCCCCTAAAGCAAGTGTCTTACATGGTGCTCAAGGAAACAAATTAGAGGACATTTTAGAAGACGGGCACTTTAGTTTCATGTATCAGTAGGAAGATCGAGGGCGAAACCATCCGAGAATGTTACCACCTTCTTGGGGAATCGAACAACTAAGTCAATGTCTTTACTTATCCTGTGCTTCCGAGTGTATTAACAGGTTTTCAAGGAGGAAATACGCTGAACAGTATTGGTAATGGTCACCTTAAGCCGCGGATTGAGTATTAA
>NIJG01000236.1:160603-189890 GCA_002201625.1 Euglossa dilemma
AAACCATCCGAGAATGTTACCACCTTCTTGGGGAATCGAACTACTAAGTCAATGTCTTTACTTATCCTGTGCTTCCGAGTGTATTAACAGGTTTTCAAGGAGGAAATACGCTGAACAGTATTGGTAATGGTCACCTTAAGCCGCGGATTGAGTATTAAGGCAGGCCGTCAATCCGTGGAAGATCATTACCTATTGCTGTTGGGTCAAGATACGTACAGACCGCCTCAACCTGCGAAAAACTGACCCGCCTAATTGTATTATCTGACAAGCACCTTTACTTCATGCATGAATTAGAGGATCGGGAGTAAAGCCATTCGAGAACATTGCCGCCTTCAGTGAGAGACGAACGGCTAAGTCAATAGATTCACCTATCCTGGTATTCCAAGAGTCAAGCCGAGCATTCCAGCAGTAAATCCGCTGAACAGCAATGGCAATAGACCTTTTATTTGACGGTTTCAATATTAACGTATAGCGTCAAATCGATGTAGAACGACACCTATTTTAATAAAGCCACACTTTCTACCGAATACCTTACCATCCCAAGACGGTAAACTGCTGTAGCGAGTGCCTTGCTTAGTATTCACGGAAACAAACTAGTAGGCTTATTGGCAGATGGACACCACATTTTCACATTTAAATATAAAAATCGAGAGTCAATCCCATAGAGAAAGGTACCACCTGCTTTGGGAGTGCAAACGCTAAGACAATAGCTTCATATATCCACTGATTCCGAGAGTCAAACGAGGTATTCCGGGAGTAAGTCCGATGAAGGGTTTTGGCAATAGACTCCTTAGTTCACGGTTTGAATGTTATAGTAGAGCGCCAAACCGTTTGAGAGCTTTACCAATTGGTATAAAGTCAAACGTTCTACCGAAGGCCTTACATTCCGCGGAACTCCCCGGCTTCATAGAGAGTATAAGTTTGTCTTCACAGAAAAAGATTTGTATTCATTTCAGTGGCCTGCACCCTAACTTCATGTACGAATTAGAAGATCGAGGGTCAAATAGTTCGAGTATGTTACCACCTTCTATCAGACACGAACGGCTAAGTGAATAGATTCACATATCTTGTGACACCGAATGTTAAGCCAGATATGCCGGGAGTAAATGCGGAATAATTATTGGCAATATACACCACAATTCACGGATTGAATACTAAAGCTGGCCGTCATGCCGTAGTAGAACATTACCTATCCGTGTAGTGTCAAACTTCGTACAGAATGCATTACACTCCGAAAATCTGACCGGCCTTATCAAGAGTATAACACTGTGTTCAGGTGTCTGAACTAGTGTCCATTTTATTGACGAGCTGCTTAATTTCATGCATGAATTACAAGATCGAGGGACGAACAGTTCGAGAAAGTTGCTACCTTCTGAGAGAGACAAACGGCTGTGTCAATAGCTTCAACCATCTTGTATTTCGGAAAGTCAAACCATGTATTCCGCGAGACGGTCCGCTGAACAGAATTGGCAATAGGGGGATTGTTTCACGGATTGAATATTAGAGTTGAGAGTCAATCCGTTGGAGAACATTACCAAGTGCTATAAGTCAATCTTTTTACCGATAGCCTTACCATCGAATAAGCAAACACGCTGCATCGAGAGAATAACTTCGTGTTCAGTGGGGGAGATATCAATACACTTTAATGACTGTCACCTTCACTTCATGTATGAATTAAAAAGTCGAACGTCAAACCGCTCGAGAGTAATGCCACCTTGTGTAGGAGACGAACGCCTAAGTGAACAGCTTCACCTGTCCTGAGATACCGAGAGCCAACTAGGTATTCCGGATGTAAATCCGCAGTACATTATGTGGAATAGACACTTTAATTCACGGCATGAGTATTAGAGCAGAGCGTCAAATCCTTTGTGAGCGGTACCAATTGGCATAAAGTCATTCTTCTTCATGAATACCTTACATTCGTAGAACACAACGCGCTGTTTCGAGTGCCTTGCTGATTGTTCACGTTATCAAATTAGTCGATATATCCGATGATGGACACAAAATTTTCATGAATGAATATAAGAATCAAGAGTAAAGCCGGTCGAGAGAGGAACAACCTTGTTTCAGAACTGAACGGCTAAATCAGAAGATTCAACTATCCAATGACTGCGAAAGGCAAACAAGGTATAACGGGTGTAAATTCGCTGAAAAGTATTTTCAACAGTCACCTTAATTCACGGTATCAATACTAACGTAGATAGTAAAACCGTTGTAGATCGTTACCTATTCGGATACAGTCAATCATTTTGACGAAGGCCTTACATTCCAAGAATTACTCCCACAGCGTCAAGATTGTAACTACGTGCTCAGAGAGACAAATTTGTATACATTTCAATGACGGGCTTCTTATCGTCATGTATTTATTAGAAGATCGAGAGTCAAGAAGTAGGAGAACTTTACCACCTTCCATGAGAATCGCACAAGTTAGTCAATAGCTACACATATCTTGTGATTCGGAAAGTCAAACCAGGTAGGGATTCAATATGTCCGTGAACATTATAAATTGGTATAAGGTCATTCATCATATCGAGTACCTTATCTTCCGAGAACGCAAACCCCTGTAGCAATTGCCTTGCTCAGTATTCACGTGATCAAATTAGTACACATTTTAACAGGCGGGCACGTTATTTTCATGTATACATAAGATGACCGCGAGTCAATCCGTTTGAGAACGATATCACCTTCTATGAGAGTCGCACAGCAACGACAATAGCTTCACCAAACCTATGACTCCTAGATACAAACCTGGTACTCCGTGACTAAACCCGCAGTACAGCATTGGAACTAGTCACGCTACTTCATGTTGTAAATATTAAAATACAGATTGAAACCGTTCTACATCGTTACATACTGCAATAGTGTCAAACATGTTACCGAAGGCCTTATCTTCCGAGAAGCTATTTCGCTGTATCAGTGGTATTTCTTCGTGTTCCCAGATGCAAATTAGTATTCATTTAATTGATGGGTTCACTAAATTCCTGTATAAATTAGAAGATTGAGTGTCAAAACTTTCGATAACTTTACCACCTTCTTCGATTGTCGAACGGCACAGTCAATAGCTTTACCTATCCAGTGTTTCCGAAAGGAAAGCCAGCAATATACGAAATAAATGCGCTGAACTGTGTTGGCAAGAGACACCTTCATTCACTGTGTGAATATTAAAGTACAGTGTCGATCGATGTAGAACGTTACATATTGCCTTGGAGACATCCTTTTTACGGAATGCCTTACCATGCGCGAAGCTTCGTGTCCCTGGAAACACAATAGTATACATTTCAGTGACGGGCACCTTAATTTCATCTATGGATTACTATGTCGAAGGCCAAACCGTTCGAGAACTATACCACCTTCTGTGAGTGTCAAGCGGCTGAGTCAATCGCTTTACCTATCCTGTGGTTCCGAGAGCCACACTAAGTATATCAAGAGTCAATCTGCTGTATACTATTATAGGATTCACCCTCCGCGAACCTAATCTGCTGTATCGACTGTATACAATCGTGATCAGAGTTACAACCTTGTCTAAATTATAGTAAAGGGCACATTAATTTCATGTATAAAATACACAATCTTGTGTCACACCGTTCGAGAATGTTCCCACCATCTTGGGAGTCGAACGGGTAAGTCAGTATCTTCACCTATCCTGAGATTGTGATAGACAAATCAGATATTCTGGTAGTGAATTCGCTGTACAGTATTGGCAATAGCCACCTTAATTCAGGAAATGATTATTAAAATAGAGCGCCACGCCGTTTGAGAACGATACCAATTGGTATAAAGTCAAACGTTTTCCGAAGACCATACCTTCCGAAAAGCGGTCCCGATGTCTCGAGAGTATAGTTTCGTGTCCAGAGAAACAAATTAGCATACATGTGACGGAGGGGCAGCTTAATTTAACGTATTAAATCGATGATCGAGAGCGAAACCGTTTAAGCACGATACCAACTTCTTTGAGAGACGAACAGGTATGTCAATAACTTCACCTATCCTATGATTCGGAGATTCAAACTAGGAATAACGGCAGTAAAGCCGTGGTGATGTAATGACAATATACACCCAATTCCACGGTATAAATATTAAACTCCGGAGTCGAATGGTTGTAGGACGTGACGAATTGGAATTGAGTCAAACTATACACCGAAGGCCTTACCATCCGCGAAACTAACACACCGCATGGTGAGTATAACATCGTGAGCAGACAAGCCAATGAGTTTCCATTTTAGGGATGGGCACCACAATTTCGTGCATGAATTAGAAGATCGGAAGTCAAACTGTTCCAGAGCTATACTTCATTCGCTGCGTGTATAACGGCCAAGTCACTAGCTTCACCCATACTATCAGGTCGAGTGCCAAACCCGGTATTCCAGTAGAACATCCCCTGAGCATTATTGACAACAGTAACCGTAACTCACGATATTAATAATGAAGTAGAGGATCAATCCGTCGAGAACATTATGAATTGGTATAAAGTAATACTTATTACCGAAAACCTGACCTTCCTAGAACCAAACCCGTTACAGCGAGTGCCTTGCTTAGTGCTCACGGAAACAAACTAGTAGACATTTTAGCAGTCGGACATATTTTTCACGTATGAATAGGAAGATCGAGGGTCAATCCGTCCGAAAACGGGACCAGAATCTTCGGCAGTTGAACTCCATAATCAGTAGCTACACCAATCCTGAGGTTCCGAAGGTCAGACCAGGTATACCGGGAATCAGCCCGCTGTACTGTAATGGCAGTGGACACTTTAATTCACGGTATGAGTACTAAAGCAGAGAGTCAAACTGTCGGAATATAATACCAACTGGTATTGTGTTAAACCTTTTACCAATGGCCTTACCTTCGAAGAAGCTAACCAGCGGTTTCGAGAGGAAAACTTCGTGGTCAGAGAAAGAAATTTATCTATATTTTTGTGACCGGCGCCTTAATTTCATGTATGAATTAGGTGATCCAGTGTCATACCGTGCTACTACGTTATCACTTTCTGTGAGAGACGATCGGCTAAGTCACGAGCTACACCTATCCCATGATTCCGAGAGGTAACCCAGAAAAACGGAGAGTAAGTCCGCTGAAGAATATTGGCAATTGACATCATAATTCATGGTTTGAGCGAAAAGGTAAAGCGTCAAACCATTTAAGAGCAATGTCAGTTGGTATAAATTCATACATATTACCCATGGCGTTACCTTCGCGGAAGCAAACTCGCCATTTCGAGAGTATTACCTCGTGTTCAGAGAAAGAAATTATCCTTCATTTCAGTGACGGGCACCTTAACTTCATGTACGAATTAGAATATCGAGTGTCAAACCGGTTGAGAACGTTATCACCCTCTGTGAGATATGAACGGCTAACTCAATAGGTTCACGCACCCTGTGATACGGGGAGCCTAGCCAAATACTCCTGGAGGAATTCCACAGATAGCTATAGGCCACAGACACATCTACCCGCGGTATGTATACTAAAATAAACGATATTACAACAATGTATTCATAGGAACAAATTACTGTACAGGTTAGTGATGGGCACCTTAATTTCATGTCTGAATTAGAAGATCGAGTGTCAAATCGTTCGAGAACGTGTGCTCCTTTTGTGAGAGTCGAACGACTAAGTCAATTGCTTCACCTATCCTGCGATTGTAAGGGGAAACCAGGTAATCCGGAAGTACATTATATGACTGTATTGGCATCACACACCCTATTCCTCGGTATAAATATTAATCTCCAGCGTCAAACCGTTGTAGAAAGTTACGAATCTGTATTGAGTCAAACTTTTCACCGAAGGCCTTACCTTCCGAGAAACTAACACGCCGTATGGGGAATATAGCTTCAAACCAGGTATACCGGGAGTCTGCCCGCTGTACTGTAATGGCAGTGGACAATTAAATTCACGGTATGAATACTAGAGCAGAGAGCCAAAACCGTCGGAGAATATTACCAATTGGTATTGTGTTAAACTTTTTACGGAAGGCCATACCTTCCGGGAACTTAACCTGCTGTATCATGAGTATAACTACATGTTGAGAGAAACAAATTTGTCCTCATTTCAGTGACGGGCACATTAAAATTCTGAACAAGTAGGACGATCGAGGGTCAAACCGCTCGAGACCGTTGCCACCTTCTATGAGAATTGAACGGCTGAGTCAATTGCTTCACCTATCCTGCGATTCCGACAGTCAAACCAGGTATTCCGAGAGTAAATACGCTAAACAGTATTGGAAATAGACACCTTAATTCTCGGTATGAATATTAAACTACGCCGTGAAACCGTTTGAGAAGTTTACCTATTGGGATAAAGACAAATATTTTACCGGTGGCCATACCCACCGAAAGCATATCGCGCTGTACCAGCAACATAACATCGTGTTCAGAGGAGCATAATAGTATACATTTTAGTGGCGGGCACCATCATTTCATGCATGAATTATAGAATCGCGTGGCAAACTGGTCCAGAACGATACCACCGTATTTGAGAGCCGCTCAGCTAGGTCATCAGGTTCAGCTATCCTATGATTGTAATGGTAAAGCCAGGTATTCCGGCAGTAAATCCACTGATCAGTGTTGGCAATAGACCCATTATTTCACGGATAGCATTTTAAACTAGGGCGTCAAACTGCTTGAGATCGATACCATTTTGAATCAATTCATTCCTTTTACACAATTCATTACCTTCTGAGAACCTGACACGCTGTATCGAGGCTATGACTTCGTGTCCACGGAGGCGAATTGGTATACATTATAAAGACGGCACCTCATTTTTATGTACGATTAGCAAAATCGAGAGTCAAACCGTTCGAGAACGCTACCGCATACCTTTCTAATCGAACGGCTAGTTCAGTAGCTTCACTAATACTGTGATGCGGAGATTCAAACCAGGTATTCTGGGAACAATCCGCTGAGAAGGAGTGGCAATAGACGCAGTAATTCACGGTTTGAATGTAAAGTAGAGCGTCAAACCACTTGACAGCATTACCCATTGATATGCAGTCAAACACCTTTCGGAAGGCCATACGTTCGGAGAAGCAAGTTCGCCATTTCGAGGGTATATCTTCGTGTTCAGAAAATGAAATTAGCCTTCCTTTCAGTGGGCAATTTATCCTCGTGTATGAATTAGAATACCGACGGACCAACCATTCGAGATGGTTATCACGTTCGGTGAGATTGGAATGGTCAAATCAGTAGCTTCAGCTATCCAGTGCTTGCGAGAATCAAACCAGGTATTCAGGGAGTACATACGCTGAAGAATATTGGCAATGGGTATAACTATTTAGTTACTGCGTCAATCCGCCGGAGAACCTTATAGATTGAAACAAAGTACTCCTCTTTACCCATTACCATACCTTCCGAGAACCTATCACGCTCCAAGGAGTTTCTAGCTAAGTGTTCACCGCAAGAAATGAGTAGAAATTTCAACAGACGGACATGTCAGTTTCACGTACGGATAGCAAAATCGAGAGTCAAAGCGTTCGAGAACGCTGGCACCTGCTCTGAGCGCTGCACAGCTAAGTCAATAGCTTCATATATACTGTGATTCCGAAAGCCCAACCAGGTATTCCGGGATTAAATCCGCTGAACTGTGTTGGTACAATACAATTTATGACGCAGTTTGAATATTCAAATAGAGCGCCAATCCATTTGTTATAGTTAGTAATTTGTATAAATTAAATCCGTTTGCCGAATGCCTTACCTTCGAGAAGATAACCCCCCGTATCTAGAGTATAACTTCGTGGTAATAGAAACAAATTAGTATGCATATGAGCATAAGGACACTTTAATTGCATGTATGAATAGGAAGATAGAGGGTCCAATCGTCCGAAAATGTTACCACCTCGTCTGAAAGTCGCATGGCTGTGGCAATGGCTTCACCTTTCCTGTGATTTCGTCAGACAAACCATGTATTTCGGAAGAAAATTTGATGAACTATATTGGTGACAGACACCTTAATTAACCATCTGAGTATTAAAGTAGAGCGTCTAACCGTTCGAGTGCGATCCCGATTGGTATAAAGTCAAACGTTTTATCGAAGGCCTTACTTTCCGCGATCCTCGCCGGATTCATCGAGAGGATAAGTTCATGTTCACCGAAAGAAATTAGTACTCATTTCAGTGATGGACAGCTTAAGTTCATGTATGAATTACAATATCGAGTGTCAAACCGTTCGAGAACGTTGCCACCTTTTGTGAAAGACGAATGGCTTAGATAATAGCTTCACGTATTCTGCGATTCCGAGAGCCAAACCAGGTAACCTGGGAGCATATCCCCTGAACAGTAATGGCAACAGGGACCTTACTCCACGGATTGAATGTTAAAATAGAACGTCACCCCGTTTGAGATCGTTGCCAGATACTACAAAGTCAAACGCATTACCGAAAGCTATATTGCCCGTGAAGCTAACCCGCCGTATCTAGAGTATTACTTCCTTGTTAGGGAAACGCATTAGGAGAAGTTTTAGTGACGGCACATTAAGTTCGTGTATTAATTAAAATATCGATGTGCAAAGCGCTTGTCAACAATATAACCCTCTGTGAGAGTCGAACGGCTGAGTCAATAGCATCACCTCTCCTACGATTTCGGGTACTGAACCAGGTATTCCAATAGTATATTCGCTGAACAGTATTAGCCATAGGCACCCTAATTCACGCCACGAATATTAATGTAGTGAGTCAAGCCGTTGGGGATCATTACCAGTTCGTATAAAGTCAGTCCTTTTACCGAATTCCCATCCTTCCGGAAGCTAACCCGCTGTATCGAGAGTATAACTACGTGTTGAGGGACAGTAATTAGTTTCCAATGCAGTGACGGTCGCCATAACTTCATGTCTCAATTGGCAGATCGGTGGTCAAGCGTTTCGATAACGCTACCTCCATCTTTGAAGATCGGACGGCTGAGTCAATTGCTACACCTATACTGTGATTCCGAGAATCAAACCACATATTACTAGAGTAAATCCACTGAACTGTATTGGCAATAGACACCTTAATTCACGGTATGAATTAAATGAATTAAATGAATTAAAATTAACGTCCTGTTCAGGGAAACAAATTGTTATCCCTTATAGCCACTGGCACCCTAATTTCATGTGGGAATTAAAAGATCAATGGTAAAACCGTTAGAGAACGATACCACCTTCTTTGTGTGTCGATCGGCTAAGTCATTATCTTCACCCATCCGGTGATTCCGAGAGAAAAACCTGCATTCCGCGACTAAACCAGCAGTACTTTATTCGAATTACATACGCTATATCACGTTATCAATATTACGGAACAGATTCAAACCATTGTTGAACATTACCTATTGGTATAGAGTCAAATGTATTTTTAATGTCCGCCATAATTTCAGGAATGAATTCGATGATCGAGGGTCAAACCGTTGGAGAACGTTACCACCACCTTTGGGACTTGCACAGCTAACACACAAGATTCACTTACCCCGTGACTCCGAGAGTCAAACCATGTATTCCAGGAGTAAATCCGCTGAACAGTTGTGCCAATAGACACCCTATTTCACATCATGTGTATTAAGGTAGAGAATCAAACCGTCTGAGAACATAATATATTTATATGAAGTCATTCTTTTTACAGATGTCCACACCATCAGAGAAACTATCCGACAGCAGGGAGTGCCTCGCTTCATGTTGAGAGAAGCAAATTAGTATTCATTCTGGTGACGGGCACCATAATATCAAGTATCAACACGATGGTCAGAGTCAATCAGTTCGAGAACTATCCCACCTTGTCTGAGAGTTGCTTGTCCAAGTCAATAGCTGCAGTTATCCTGTGATTCCGAGAAGAAAATCGGGTATTCCAGGAGTAAGTACGCTGAACAGATTTGGCACTAAACACCTCAATTCGCGATGTGAATAATAAAGTAGAGAGACAAGCCGTGGTAGAACATTACGCACAGCTATAGAGTCAAATTCCTTAACGAAGGTATTAACATTCGAGAAGCAAATCCGCTGCAGCGAGTGTGTTGCATAATGTAAAGAGAAACAAATAAGTATACGTTGTATTGACTGTCACCTTAATTTGCTAAATGTATGAGCATATCTAGATGCAAACCGTTCCAGGACGTTACCAACTTCTTTGAGAATTGCACACAAATGTCAATAGCTTCACCTATACTTGTGATTCCGAGAGTCACACCAGGTATATCAGGCGTAAATCCGCTGTATTCCATTTGAAACGGACACCATAATTCGTAACGACCTGTACCGAGACTATAATTTCGTGATCAGAGATACAGATTAGTAATCCATTAAGAAGCAGGAACCTTAAATTCATATATGAATTAGAAGATCAAGGGTCAAACCGCTCGAGAGCGATGCCACTTTCTGCGAGGTACGAACGCCAAAGTCTGTAGCTTCACCGATCCTGTGATTCGGAGAGTTATATCAGGTAATACGGGAATGGATACGCTGTCGAGGATTGTCAATAGACTCCTTAATTGACGGTATGAATATTAAAGTAGACACTCATCCCGTTGTAGGTCGCAGCTCACTGGTATAGAGACAAACCTTCTATCGAAAACCTAACCTTCCGAGAAGCAAACCCGCCGTATCGGGAGCATAACTTCGTTTTCAGAGAAAGACATTAGTATACATTTTAGCGATGAGCATCATATGTTCATGTATTAATTAGAAGATAGAGGGTCAAATGATGCCAGAAATATATCACCTTCTTTATGAGACGCACAACTAAGGCAATAGCTCCACCCATTCAGCGATTGCGAGAGTCAAACCAGGTATACCGGTAGTAAATCCGCTGATCGGAATTGGCACTAGACAGATTAATTCACGGTATGAATATTAACGTTCAGTGTGAATACGTTGTAGAACGTTAACAATTTGTACATAGTCGTTCCACTTACCGAATGCCTTACCTTCCGAGAACCTAATGCGCTGTATCGAAAGTATGACTTCGGTATCTGAGAAACATATTTGTTTACATTTTAGTGGTGGGCACAATAATTTTATCAACGAAGTAGGAGATGGAGGGTATAATTGGTGCAGAATTTAACCACCTCTTAAGGGAATCGCACAGCAAGGTCAATAACTCCACCAATTCTCTGATTCCTAGAGCCAATCCAGGTAAACCGGGAGTAAACCCAGTGAACAGTATAGGCAATAGAGCGTTTCCAGTTGGTATTAAGGCAAGCGTTATACCGAAGACCGTACCCTCCGATGAACTAAGCCACTGTATCGTGAGTGTAACATCGTGTTCAGAAGGAAGCACTGCTATATAATTTAATTACCGGCACCTTAATTTCATGTATGCATTTGAAGATCGGGTCTCAAACGTGTCGAGACTGTTACCTCCTTTTATATGTGTCGAACGGCTAAGTCAACAGCATCGCATATCCTGTGATTCCAATATTCACACTGGATATCCCGGGTGAAAATCTGCTGAACAGTATTTGTAATAGATACCTCAATATACGGCTCGAATATTAATGTACAGACTCAACCCGTTGTGGAACGGTACCAATTGGTATAAAGTCAAATGTTTTACAGAAGGCCTTACCTTCCATGAACCTAACCCCCAGTTGCGGGTGTCATGCTTAGTGCTCACGGAGACAAATCAGTAGACATTTTAGCTGACGAAAACCTTATTTTTATGCTTGAATAGAATAATCGAGACTCAAGACATTCCAGAATGATCCCACTTTCTTTAAGGGATGAACGGCATTACCGATCCTGCGATTTTGAGAGTCAAACCACGAATTCCGAGAGTCTATCCGCAGTATATACACACCATAACCTACGGTATAAATAGTAGTATACAGATTCGAACCATCGTAGAACGTTACTCGCTGGTACAGGGTCAATCATTTTACCGGATTCCTTACCCTCCGAAAACGTATCCCGCTGCAGCAAGTGTCCTGCTCAGTGTTCACGGAAACAAATTTATATTCCTTTTAGCAGGCGGGACATTTAATTTCGTTTTTTAATAGGAGGATTGAGGATAAGACAGCTCGAGAACGTTACCACCATATTCGAAAGCCGAACAGCAGAGCCACTAGACTCACCTACCGCGCGGATCCGAGGGACAGACCAGAAATTCCAGGAGAAAATGCGCTCCATTCTATTAGCGCTGGACACCATAATTAATTGAACAATGAAAAAAAACGTCAGACTGTTTGAGAACGATACCAATGCGTAGAAGTCAAACGTTTTACCGAAGACATTACACTCTCAGACCAAAACCCGCTGTATCGAGGATATAGCTTCCTGCTCAAAGATACAAGTTAGTAGTCATTTTAGCAGACGAACTACATATCATCAGGTATGAATAGAAAAATCGACATTGAAACATTTCTAGAACGAAACCCACATTCTTTGAGAGACGAACAGAGTATCAATGGCTTCACCTCTCCTGTTATTCAGATAATCAAGCCAGATATTCCGGCAGTCCATCCGCAGTACACTATTCGCAGGGGGCACATTAAATCACGGTTTGAACATTAAAGCAGATCGTAAAACAGACAGAGAACGTCATGTATTGCTATAAAGTCATCCTGTTTGCCGATGACCTTACCGCCCGAGAATCTAAATCGCCGTATCGAGAGTGTTACTTCGCAGTTGGAGAAACACATTGGTACAAATTTTAGTGACGGCACCTTAAGTTCATATATCAATTATAATATCGATGATCGGACTGTTCCAGAACCATACCACCTTCAGTGTGGGACGAACGGCTAAGTCAATAGCTTCACCTATCCAGTGATTCGGAGATTCAAACCAGGTATTCCTGGAGTAAATCCCCTGAGCAGTACTGCGTAAAGACACCTTAATTCACGGTTGCATTATTAATATGCAGCGTCAAACCGTTGGAGAATGTTACCAATTGCAGCAAAGTTAAACGTTATTCTGAACACCTTATCCTTCGAAAAACAATCCCTCTATATCGAGAGTATAACACCGTGATCAGATGTACGAACTAGCATTCATTTTATTGGCAAGCACCATAATTTCATGCACGAATTAGAAGATCGAGCATGAAACCGTTTGCGTACGTTACCACATTCCTTGAGAGTCGAACGGCTAACTCAATAACTTCACCTATCCTGAGAATGCGAGAATGGAACCAGGTATTGCGGGAGTAAATCGGCTGAACAATATTGCCACCATATGCCCTATATCAGGGTATAAATATTAATGTCCACAGTTAAACCGTTGTAGAATGCTACCTATTGCAATGTAGTAAAACTTTTCATCGCAGACCGTACCATCCGTGAAGCTAACCCGCTGAATCGAGAGTATAACTTCGTGGTCCGAGAAGCAGAGTAGTATACATTTGAGTGACGGACACCTTAGTTTCATGTATGAATCAGAAAATCGAGAGTCAATCCGATCGAGAACGTAACCATCTCCTTTGAGTGTGGCACAGCTGTGTCAACAGCTTCCCCTTTCATGATATTCTGAGCAGCAAACTTGGTATTCGTGGGGTAAATCCGGTCATCGATATTGACAATAGCCGCCTTAGTTCACGGAATAATCATTAATGTACAGAGACAATCCGTTCGAGAACATTTCCATTTGGTACACAATAAATCGTTTTACCAATGACCGTACTTTCCGCGAACGTAACACGCAGCATCGAGGGTTTAACTTCGTGTTCAGATATACAAATAAGTACACATTTCAGTGCGGGTCCCCTTAATTTCATGTATAAATAGAAAGATCGACGATTAAACCGTTCGAGAACGTTACACCCTAATTCGAGAGTTGAACGTCTATGTCAATAGTTTCATCTAGCCTGTGATTCCGAGAGTCAAACAAGGTATTCCGGGATTAAATCAACTGAACATTCTTGGCAATAGACACCTTAATTCACGGTATGAATAATAAAGTACGGAGTTAAACCGCTCGAGACCGATACCAATTGGTGTATCGTCAAATTCCTTTCCGCATAACTTGCCTTCCGAGAACATAGGCCGCTGAATTTCGGGTATAACTTCTTGTTCAGAGGAACAAATTGGACTTCATTTTAGTGACAAGCACCTTAATTTCATTTATGAGAAAAAAAATCGAGAGACCAACCTTCGAGAACGTTACCACCTTCTGTCAGGGACGAACAGTCTAAATCAATAGCATCATCTTTGCTGTGGCTCGGAGAGTGAAACTACGTATTCCGAGAGAAAGTGCGCTGAAATGTTTTGGCAATGGAGACACTAATTCGCGGTTTGAATAATAAAGTGGAGAGTCAAACTGTTTGATAGCACTGCCAATTTGTTTGTAGTTAGACACTTTAAGGGTCGCCTTACCTCCGGAGAAGCAATCTCGCCGTATCGAGAGTATAACTTCGTGATTAAGGAAACATATTAATATACAATGTAGTGACGTGACCTTAAGTTCATGTATGAATTGGGAGATCGAGTGTCAATCCCTTCGACATCGTTTTCACCATTGCTGAAAGTAGCGCATCTGAGTCAGTAGCAACACCTATCCCATGATTCGGCGAGCAAAGCTGGAATTCCAAGTGTTAGTCCGCTGAATCGTAATGGCAATAGAAACCTTAATTCACGGTTCGAATACTATAATAGAACGTGGAGCCGCTTGAGAAAGATACCAGTTTGAATAAAGTCAGATGTTGTACCGAAGACCATATTATCCGCAAAATAAACCTGCTGTATCGAGAGTATAACATCGTGTTTCGTGGGACGAATTGGTGTACGTTTTAGCGACGATCGCGTCAATTTCGTGTATGAATTAGAAGATCCTGCGTCAAACCATTCGAGAACGTTACAACTTTCAGTGAGAGTCGATCTACTATGTTAATCGCTCCACCTATCCTGAGATTCGGAGGGACAAACCAGGTACTCCGGGAGCAAGTGCTCTGAACAGTTTTGGCAACAGACACCTTAATTCACAGTCTGTATGATAAACAGACCGTCAAACGATTGTAGAACGTTACCTATTGCTATAGAGTCACTGATAGACTTACCTTCGCAGAAGCTAACGTACCGTTTCGAGAGTATAACTTCGGGTTCAGAGAACGATATTCGTATTCATTTCAGTGACAGGCATCTCATCTTCATGTATCAGTAAGAAGATCGAGGGTCAGACAGACCGAGAACGATGCCACCTTCTGTGAGAGACGCAGAGTTCAGTGAATTGCGTCACATATCGTGTAGTCCCGAAAGTTAATCCAAATATTCCGGGAGTACGTGCGCTGAAACGGTTTGGCAGTAGACACCTTAATTCTCGTTTGGAATATTAAGATAGGGCGTCAAGCCGTCTAAGAGCAATACCAATTGGTATAAATTATGAAGTTTTACCGAAGACAATCCCCTCCGAAAAACTAACCTGTTGTATCGGGAATATAACTTCGTGTGCAATCAAAGAAATTAGTATTCATTTCAGTGACGAGCACACTAACTTCATGTATGAAGTAGGAGATCGAGGGTCAAACCGTTCTTGAACGGTACCACCTACTGTGAGAGACGATCGCCTAAGTTAATACCTCCACCTATTCTGTGATTCCGGAAGCAACACCAGATGATCCGGTAGTAAATCCGCTGAACACTATTGGCAATAGACATTTTAGTTCACGGCATGAACATGAAAGTTGAGAATCAAACCGGCGGAGAACATTTGGAATTAGTTACAGTAATTCTTTTTACCGAATACCTTCCCTTTCTAGAATCTAACCCGCTGCAGCGATTGTCTTACTCGGTGCACAAAGAAACAAACTGGTAGAGATTTTAGCAGACGGACACGTAATTTCTGTGTATCGCTGGGAAGGTCGAGAGTCTAACCGTTCTAGAACGGTGTCACCTTCTTCTCTAGTCGCATAGCTACGTCAATAGCACAACCCATCCAGTTATTCCGAAATTCAAACCAGGCATGCCGGGAGTAAATGCACTATACAGTAATGGCAATAGACACATTAATTTACGTTACGAACATTAATGCAGAGGGTCAAGCTATCGAAGAACATTGCCGATTCGTGTAATATCATTCGTTTCTCCGAACACCTTACCTTAAGAGAGCCTACCCCGCTGCAGCGAGTGCCTTGCTTAATGGTCACGGAAACAAATTACTACACATTACAGCAGACGGACACGTCATTCTCGTGTATTAGAAGCAAAATGGAGAGTCAAGCAGTACGAGAACATTACCACTTTCTTTTAGAGTCGAACGGCTAAGTCATTAGCGTCAGCTGTCCCGTAATTGCGAGAACCATCCCAAGTACACCGGGAGCATGTACACTGAACAGTTTTTCTAATAGACACCTTAATTCACGGTTCGAACATTAAAGTAGAGCGTCAAACCGTTTTTGAATGTTACCAACTGCTATGATATCAATCGTTCTACCTAAGACATTGCATTTCGAGAACCTCACCCTCTTCATCGATAGCATCACATCGTGATCAGAGGGCGAATTAGTGAACATTTTAGCGACGGCACTTTGAATTCATATATGAATTAGACTAATGACTGTCAAACCGTTCGACAACGTTACCACCCTCTTTGAGTGTCGATCGGCTAGATCAATAGCTTCATTTATCCTGCGACTCTGAGAGTCAAATATGGTACCCTGGGAGTAAATGCGCTGAAAAGTATTGACAATAGACACCTCATCTTACTGTATGAGTATTGAAGTACAGTGTCAAACCGCTGGAGATCGTTACCAATTTGTATAACGTCATACTGCTTACCGGTTACCATACCATCCGAGAATATAACCCGATGTAACGTGGGTATAACTTTGGGATCAGGGAAACAAATTAGTCGCCGTTTTAACAGACGAACACCTTAATTTCATCTATGAATTCGAAGATCGAGAGTCAAACAATTAGAGACCGTTAACACCTTCCTTGAGAGACGAACGGCTGCGTCAATAGCTTCACCCGTTCTGTTGTTCCGAGAGTCAATCCGCAGTACAGTATTGGCAATAGGAACCTTAGTTCGCGGACTCAATATTGAAGAAGAGCGTGAGACGGTTCGTGAACGTTACCTGTTGGGATAAAGTTAAACGTATTAACAAATACCGTACCTTGCCAGAACCTATCCAGCTGCATCGAATCTCATGCTCATTGTGAACGGAAACAAGTCGATAGACGTTTTAGCAGATGGGCACCTTATTTTCATGTACGAATAGAAATATTGGCACTCAAACCGATCGAGATCGGTGCCACCATCTCTGAGAGGCGATCGGCGAAGCGAATAACTTTTCCTATCTTGTTATTCCCATAGTCAAACCAGGTATTCCGGGAGTCATTCTGCTGTATGCTATTGGAAATGGATACCATAATTCACAGTATGAAAATTAATATAAAAGGCCAATCCGTCGGAGATCATATCAAATTGGTATAGAGTCATTCTTTTTACCGCATGCATTCCCGTCCCAGAACCTATCAAGCTGTATCGAGACTATATCTGAGGGTACAGAGAAATAAATTAGTATACACTATAGTGACGTCCACCAACATTTCATGCATGCATTAGAAGATCGAGTGCCAAATCTCTCGAGATCGTTACCACCTTCTATTCCTGTCGAACGGCTAAGTCAGCAGCATCACCTATAGTTATGCTTCCGAGAGTCAAGCCTGGTATTCCAGGAGTAAATCCGCTGAGCAGTGCTGGCAATAGAAAAGTTAAATCACGGTATGAATATTAAAGAAGAGAGTCAAATCGATTGAGAACGTTACCCATTGGTATAACGTCATATTCCTTACCGGATACCAAACCGTCCGTGAAACTAACCTGCTGTATGTTATGTATAGCTTCGTTTTCAGAGAAACACATTAGTATGCATTTCAGAGACGGGCACCTTAATATCATCTACGAATTAGAATACCGAGGGTCAAACTGCTCGAGAATACTTGAACGGGTAAGTAAGTAAGTTCTCCTGTCCTATGATTCGAAAGACAAACCTGGCATTCCGAGAGCCATTAATATGTACACTATTGGCATTGGACACCGTCATATACGGTTTGAATAGCAAGGTACAGAGTGTCATCCCTTGTAGGACGTTATGTATTGGTATAATGTCAAAAGTTTTACCGAACTCCTTATCATTCAAGAACATATCTCGCTGCATCGAGAGTTAGTATGTGGTTATTTTTACATCTATTGTTATTAAAATACATTTAAGTGACGGCCACTTTAATTTCATGTATCAATTCGAAAATGGAGCGTCAAATCGTAGTAGAACCTTACCAGTTAGTATGGAGTCAAACGCTTCACCGAAGACTTTGCTCTCCGAAAGCATAGCCCGCTGCATCCAGAGCATAGCAGTGTGATGAAAGGAACGAATTACCATACATTTCAGTGACGCGCACCATAACGTAATGCACGAAGTTGAAGATCGACTGTCAAGCCGCTCGAGAACGTTGTCAATATCTGTGAGAGATGAACGGCTATGTTAATAGCTTCACACATCCTGTGATTGAAACCAGGTATTCCGGGAGTTAATGCGCCGAACAGTGTTGACAAAAGACACCTTAATTCACTGTATGAATATTAAAGAACAATGTCGATCCGTAGTAGATCGTTCTATATTCAAAGGAAGAAATCCTCATGACCGAAGGCCTTACCTTCCGAGAAGCAAACCCGTTGCATCTAGAGTATAGCATCGTGTTCAGAGAAAAACATTAGTACACTTAGTATACACTTTACTGACAGCACATTAAATTCGTATATGAATTAGAATTTGCATGGCCAAACCGTTTGAGAACGTTACCACCATCTTTTGGAGTCGGCCGGCTAGGTCAATAGCTTCACCTATCCTGTGATACAGAGAGTCATATCGCGTAAGACGGGAGTAAATCCGCTGAAGTGTGTTGGCCATAGATACCATAACTCACGGTTTCAATATTAAAGTAGAGCGTCAAACCGTTTGACAGCGTTTACAGTTGGTATAAAGTATGCCTTACATTCGGTGAAACTCATCCGCTTCATCGAGAGTATAACTTCGTGCTTAGAAAAAGAAATTATTATTCATTTCAGTGACAGGCGCCTTAACTTCATGTATGAATTAGAAGATCGAATGTAAAATCTTCGAAAACGTTACCACGTTCTGTGAGAATCGAAAGGGCAAGTCAGTATCTTCAGCTATCCTGTGACCCTCAGGGGCAAATCAGGTATTCCTGGAGTTAATCTGCTGAACAGAATAGGCAATAGACACATTTATTCACGGTATGAATATTAATGTATGGAGCCAACCCATTTCAGGACGATAACCATTGTTATACAATCAAACTTTTTACCAATGGACTTACCATCCTTGAACCTAACTCGCTGAAACGAGAGTGTAAACTCGTGTCCAGTAAAGCAAATTAATATTCCTTTTAGTGAAATGCACCTTCATTTCATGTTCGAATTAGATGGTAGAGCGTCAAGCCGTTGGGGATCATTGCCACATTTCTTGAAAATCGCTCAACTAAGACAATAGTTCCACCTATCTTGTAATACCGAGAGTCAAGCCAGGTCATCCGGGAGTAAATCCGCTCTACGGTATTGCCCTTATACACCCTACATCCAGGTACAAATGGTAAGGTGCAGAGTCAAGTCGCTGTATAACAATTACTATTCGTATAGAGTCATATTTATTACCGAAGACCTTACATTCCGGGAAGATAATCTGCTGTATCGAGAGCATGGCATTGTATTCGGTGGAACAAAGTACAATACATTGTATCAACGGGCATCATAAATTCATGCATGAATTCAAAGATCGAGTGTCAAGCTGTTCGGGAGCGTAACCCCCTTTGTGAGAGACGCCCGACTAAGCCTATTGCTTCACTTATCCTGCGATTCCGAGAGTCACGCCATGCATATCAGGAGTAGATCCATTGTCCAGTAATGGCAATGGACACCATAATTCGCAGTTTGCATATTAAAGTGGAGCGTGCAACCCTGTGTGAACGTTACCAATTTGTATAACGTCATACTCCTTATCGGATACCTTACATTCCGAGAACATAACCCGCTGTTTCGTGGGTATGACTTCGAGTTCAGCGGGACGAATTTCTAAGCATTTTTGTAGATGCGCACATCAATTCCATTTATGAATAAGCAGACTGGGTGTCAAACCGCTCGAGATCATTTTCAACTTCTTTGAGAGTCAAACGGCGAACACAATAGCTTTACCTATTACAAGATTCCAAGAGTAAAACCATGTATTCTGGGAGAAAATACTCTGAACTGTTTTGGCAAGAGATACCTCAATTCGCGGTATGAATAATTAAGTAGGGAGTCAAACCGTGGAAGAACGATACGTACAGTTAAATAGTCAAACCTATTAACGAAGGCCTTAACTTCCATGAAGTTAATGCGCTGTATCGAGGGTACGTCTTCGTGTTCAGAGCAGCAAATTATTATACATTTTAGTGTCATGCACGCTAGTTCGATGAATGCATTAAAAGATCGAGGGTCAAGCCGTTACAGAACGATATCACCTTCTTTGGGAGTGGAACGGCCAATTCAATAGCATCACGTATTTTATGATACCGAGAATCAAACCATGTATTCCAAGAGTAAATCCGCTGAACAGTATTGGCATTGGACGCCCTATTTAAAGGTATAAATATTATAGTAGAATGACAGTCCGTTTGACAACGATAACAATTGGAATGAGGTCAAACGGGATGAAGAGTACTGGTAATAGACACCCTAATTCACGGCATGAATTACCGAATATCATACATTTCGAGTACCTATCGCGCTGTAGCGAGTGTCTTGGTTCATGATTATGGAAGCAAATTAGTAGACACATTTGGGCACGTACACCACATGTTTGTATATAATACCAACATCGAGAGCCAAACCGTTTGAGAACGTTACCACTTGTTATAAAGTCAAACGTACTGCAGATAGCCGTACCTTCGGCGAACCTGACCCGCGTCATCGAGACTGTAACTTCCTGTTCAGAGTATCAAATTAGTAAACATTATATTGACGGGGAACATAATTTCATGTATGAACTAGAAAATCGAGTGTCAAACCGTTCTAGATTGTTACCAACTTCTTTTAGTCTCGAACGACTGAGCCAATTGTTTCACGTATCCTGCGAATCTGAGAGTCAAACCATGTATTCCGGTAGTAAAGCTGCTGAACAGTATTGGGAATAGACACCATCGTTTTCGGAGTGAATATTACAATATAGTGTCACACCGTACAAGACCGTTAATAATTGCTATAAAGTCATAGACTTTACCGTAATCGTTACCGTCCGAGAAGCTAACCCGCTGTATTGAGAGTATAGCTACGTGATTAGGGAAACACATTAGTCTAAAGTTTAGTGTCGGCACCTTAAAATTATGTATGAATTAGAATTTCCATGGTCAAACCGATCGAGAACGTTACCATCCTCATTGAGAGTCGAACGGCTAGGACAATATATTCGCGTATGCTGTGATTCCGAGAGTAAATCCAGGTATTCCGGGAGTAAATTTGCTGAACAATTTTGGCAATAGACACCTCAGTTCACGGTATGAAGGTTAAAGTAGAGCGTAAATTTGAAAAAGTTACCAATTGGTATAAATTCAAACGTTTTACCGAAGACCTAACGCTCTGAAAAACTAACCCGCTGTATCGAGAGGACAACATCGTGTTCAGTGGGACGAACCAGTAGACATTTTAGTGCCGAGCACATTAATTTCATGTATCAATTAGAAGACCGAGTGTCAAACCGATCGGGAACGTTACCACCTTCTGCGAGAGGCGAACGGCTAAGACTATAGCTTCATTTATCCTCTGATTCCAAGAGTCAAACCAGGTATGCCGGAAATAATCCACTAAAAATGACGGAAATCGGAACCTTAATACGCGGTGTGAATATTAAAGTAGGGTGTTAAACCGTTCGAAAGCGATACAGATTTGTTTAAAGTCGAACGTTTTAGTGATGTTCTTGCCCTCCGAGGACCAAACCTGCTGTATCGAGACTATAGCGTCGTGTTACAGAGGAACAAATTAGTAAATATTTTAGTGACGGACACCTTAATTTCATGTATGAATTAGAAGATCGGTTGTCAATCCGTACGATAACGTTATCACCTTCGTTGAGAGTGGCGCATCTAAGTTAATAGCAACACCTATCCTGTCATTCCGAGATCCGAAACACGTATTCCAGGAGTTAATCCCAAGAACAGGATAGGGTGAAAACATCATAATTGAGGATTTGAATATTCAAGTGGAGCGTCGAACCGTTTGAGAACGTTTCCAATTTGTATTAGGTCAAACATTTTACTGATGACTTTAGCCCCCGAAAGCCTGTCGCGTTGTATCGGGAGTATGGTACTGTGATCAGAGGAGCAAGTTCGTACACATTTTAGGGCGGGGCACCTTAATTTCGTATAGGACGTAGAGGATTGAGTTTCAATCCGTTCGGGATCCCAAACACCTCCGTTGGGAATCGAACGGCGAAGTCAATAGCTTCCCATTTCCAGTGATTACTAGGGCTAAACCAGGTATTCCTGGAGTAAGTCCGCAGAATAGTTTTGGCAATGGACACCTCAATTCACGGGCTGGGTATTAAAGTAGAGCGACTAACCGTATTAGAACGTTACCAGTTGGTGTATAGTTATACGCTTTACAGAAGACCTTATCTTCCGAGGCGCTAACCCCCTATATCAGGGGTATAACTTCGTGTTCAGAGGCAAATTAGTAAACATTTTGGTGACGGGAATCCTAACATCAAGCATGGATTTGAAGATGGAGGGCAAAACCGTTCGTGAACGTTACAACCTTCATTGAGAATGAACGGCTAAGACAACAGATACACCCACCTGTGAGTCCGAATGTCAATGCAGGTATTCCGGGAGTAAATGCCCTGGACATTGTAGGAGATAAACACATTAATTGAGGGATTGGGTATTATAGCTGGACGTCAAACTGCTGTAAGTCGATACATATTGGTGTAGAGTCAAACTATTCAGAAAAACCTTATCTCCCGTCAATCTGTCCTGCCGTTCCGAGAGTACAATTTCGTTTTCGGAGAAACTCATTACTATACATTTTAGTGATGGACAGCATAATTCAATGTAGGAATTAGAAGATTCACGTTCAAACCGGTCCAGAGCTTTACCACATTCTGTGAGATCGGCACAGCTAAGTCAATAGCTGCACCAAACCTGTTATTCCGATAGTCAAGCCAGGTATATCGGGAGTAAATCCGTTGTACGTTATTGGTATTCTACACCCTATTTCACGGTATTAATATTAAAGTACACAGTAAATCCATTGTACAACGTTACCTATTGGTATAGAGTCAAACTCTTAACCGAAGGCTATACCTTCCGAGATGTTAACCCCCTGTATCGAGAGTATAACTTCGTACTGAGGGAAACAACTAAGTATCCACGATAGTGACATGCACCTTAATTTCATGCAGGTATTAGAATATGGAGTGCTCATCCGATCGAGAACGTTACCACCTCCTTTGTGAGTGGCACAGCTAAGTCAATAGTGTCACCTGTCCTGTTATTCCGAGAGTCACACCAAGTATTCAAGTAGTGAAGGTGCTGTACAGTGTTGGCAATCGACCTTCAAACGACTGTATAAATATGAATATATAGAGTCAAACTGTTGTAGAACGCTACTTAATGGTTTAGTGTCAATCATTTCACCATGGGTATTAGGCTCTGAACAGCTACACCGCTGTATCGAGAGTATAACTTCTTGTTCAGAGAATCAAACTGCTATTCCTTTTAGTGACGGGCACCATAATTTCATGTCTGAATACGACGATGTACAGTTAAGCCGTTCTGAAACGTTTCCACGTTTTTCGGGAGACGCAAAGCTGAGTCAATAGCTTCACCTATACTTGCGGTTTCGAGAGTCAAGACTGGCATTTCAGGCGTAACTCCACTGAACAGTATTGGCAATAGGCACTTTAATCCACGGTATGAATGTTAAAGTAGTGAGTCAAACCGTTGGAGAGCATTACCTAATGGTGTAAAGTCAAACTTCTTACCAGATACCTTGCCTTCCAAGAACCTAACCCGCTGTAGCGAGTGTCATGCTTAGTGCACACTGAAACAAATTAGTAGGCATTTTAGCAGGAGGAAGCCTTACTTTCATACGCGAATGTAACAATCGGGAATCAATTCGTTTGCGGACGTTCCCATCATCTGTGGGAGTTAGACGGCTACGTCGACAGATTCACCTATCCCGTGGTTCCGAAATTCAAACCATGTACCCCGAGAGTTAATCAGCTGGTGAATATTGGCACTAGACACCTTAATCCTCGGTTTGAATATTAAGGCAGATCGCCAAACCTTCTGAAAGCGTTATCAATTGGTAGAAAGTCAAATGTTATACCGCAGGCCTTACCCTCCGGAAAGCTAACCCGTTGTGTCGAGAGTATAAGTTCGTGTTCAGAGAATGAAATAGCTATCCTTTTCAGCGACGGGCACCATGGCTTCATGTGTGAAATGGAAGATTTTACGTCAAACCGCTCCAGGATGTTGCCACCGTCTGTGAGAGAATAACGGCTAAGTGAATTGCTTCACCTTTCCTGGTATACCGAGAGTCAATTAGATATTCCAGAAGTAAATCCCCTGAACAGAGTTGGCAACAGACACCTTACTACACGGTTCGAATATGAAAGCAGGCCGTCAAACCATCGGACAACATCACCAATTTGTGTAGAGCTGTCAAGGTGCCCATCACTGAAATAAGTACTAATTTCTTTTTCAGAAGACGAAGTTATACTCTCGATGCAGCGTGTCAAGTTCTCGGAAGGTGAGGCCTCCGGTAAAACGTATGAAATTATAGCAACTGGTATCGGTCTCAACGTTTTGACGAACTGCTTTAATATCAAAAGGTGATGTAAGGTGACTATTGCCAATACTGTTCAGCGGCTTTACTCCCCGAATACTTGGTTTAACTAACGCAATCACAGGATGGCAGAAGCTATTTTCTTAGCTGATTGACTCTCAGCTAGCGTCGTAAAGCTGTGGAACGGTTTGACCCTCGATCAACTAATTCATGCACGAAATTATGGGTCCCGTCTCTAAACTATATACTAATGTGTTTCTCTGGACACGAAGTTATACTGTCGACGAAGCGGGTGAGGTTCTTGGAATGTAATGTCTTCGATAAAACCATTGTTCCTATAGCAATGAGTAGCGTTCTTCAACGAATTGACGGTCTAATTTAATAGCCAAACCATGGCTAATGGTGTTTATTGCCAATACTCTTCAGCGGATTTACTCCCGGGTGCCACGATTGTCTCTTAGAATCGCAGGATAGGTGAAGCTGTTGACTTAGCAGAGCGACTCACAGAGAACGTGGATAAGCTCTGGAACGATTTGACACTCGATGTTCTAACTCATGCACGAAATTGTGTTGCCCGTCTCTAAAATGTGTACTAACTCGTTCCTCTTAAGGCGATTTATGCGCTCGACACAGCGGGTTAGACCTTTGGAGGCTTAGGTATTCGGTAAGAAGTGTAACTTTATACCAATTAATGACAATCTCATGTGGGTGGACCCCCTAAATTAGAATACAAGCCCTGTATTAAGGTGCCTTTTGCGTTTTGCGAATACTGTTCACCGTACTTATTCCCGGCATACCTAGTTTGACTGTGAGGGTCATAGGATTGGTGAAGCTATTGACCGAGCTGTTCGACCTTCAAAGATGGTGGTATCGTTCTCCAACGATTTGACACTCGATCTTTTGTTTCATACATGAAATTACGATGACCGTCTCTAAAATGTATGCTAACTCGTTCCTCTGAACTCGCTGCTATTCTCTCTATACTGTGGGCTAGGTTTTCGGAGGATATGGTCTTCGGTGTAGCATTTGACTCTATACCACTTGGCAACGTTCTCCAACGGATTGAAGCTCGATCTTCTAATTCATACATGATGTTAAGGTGCCAGTCACGAAAATGTATAATAATGTGTTTCTCTGAACACGCTGTCATTCCCACGATACAGCGGGTTATATTCACAGAAACTAAGGTATCCGGTTACGAGTATGACGTTATAGCAATTGGTAACGTTCTCAAACGGATCCACGCTCAACTTTAACATTCCAACTGTGAAATATGGTGTCCATTGCCTATAGCGTCCAGCGAATTTACTCCCGGAATACCTGGTTTGGGTCTCAGTGTCGCAGGATGCGTGGAGCTATAGACTTAAGTGTGCACCTCTCATGAAAGGTGGTAACGTTCTGCAACGGTTTGACTCTCGATCTGCTTATTTATCCGATAATTTAAGGTGCCCCATCGGCTACAATGCCCACTTATTTGTTAAGGTGAACATTGATTTAGTCTCTCGCTACAGCGGGTTATATTATCTGAAGGCGATGTATTGGGCAAAAGGTTTGAATTTATTCCAAGTTTGAACGTTCTCCATCGGCTTTCATCTATACTTTAATATGACTAGCGTTAAGTAGGGTGTCTAATGCCAATGCTGTAAAGCGGATTTACTCCCGGAATATCTTTTTTGACTCTCCCAACCACCAGATAAGTGAAGCTATTGACTAAGCTGTTCGACTCTCAAAAAGAATGGCAACGTTCGCGGACAGGTTGACACTCATCCTTCTCATTCATATACGAAATTAGGGTGCCGGTCATTAAAATGTCTACTAATTTGTTTCTCTGAGCACGATGTTATGCCCACGATAACGCGTGTTATGATCTCGGAAGGTAAGGTATGCGATAAAGAGTATGACGTTATACAAATTGGTAACGTTCTCAAACGGTTTGACACTCAACATTAATATTCATACCGCGAGTTAATGTTTCTATTGCCAATACTGTTCAGCGGATTTACTCCTGGAATACCCGGTCTGATTCTCGGAACCAGAAATATTGGTGAAGCAGTTGACTCTGCCGTTCAAATCTCTAAGGAAGTGGTAACGTTATTGAAATGTTTGAAGCTCGATCTTCTGATTCATGCAAGCAATTAAGGTGTTCGGCACTAAAATGTATACCAGTTTGAACCTCTGAACGCGGAATTATACTCTCGATACAGCGGGTTTGTTTTTAGGAGAGTAAGGCATTCTGTAAGAAATTTGAACATACACCAATAGGTATTGTTATACAAAGACTTGACGATTTGCTTTAATATTCCAACTATGAATTGAGGTTTGTATGGCCAATTCTGTACAGCACTTTCACTCCAGGAATACCTGGCTCTGCCCTCGGAATCACAGAATAGGTGATGCTATTTATGTAGCTGTGCAACTCTGAAGGATGGTGGAGCCGTTCTAGAACGGTCTGACTTTAGATCTTGTTATTCACACATGGAAAAGAGGTTTGCGTTTTCTAAAGTGTCTACTGATTTGTTGCCGAGTACACTATGTAAGACACTTGCCACAGCTGGTTATGTTTTTGGATGGTAAGGCCTACTGTAAGATGTTTGACTTTTTACATATCGGAAACGCCCTGCAACATAATGACACTGTACTCTGCTATTTAAACCGCGAGATAAAGTGTCTATTGCTAATACTGTATAATGGATTTACTTCCGGATTCACTGAATTTCATTCTCGGAATCACAAGATAAGTGAATCAATTGATTAAGCCGATCGACGCCTAAACGGGGTGGTAAAGATCTCGACCAGCATTACCCTAGACCATTGTATTTCATACATGAGGTTATTGTACCCGTCTCTAAAATTTATACTAATTTGCTTCTCTGATCACGAAGATATACCCTCGGTACAGCGGGTTATGTTCCCAGAAGGTAAGGCCTTCGGTAAAAAGAGTGACTCTATTCCAATTGGTAATGATCACCGACAGTTCGTCTTTGTACCTTAATGTTCAAGCCGCGAATTATCGTGTCAACTGCCTATGTAATTTAGCGGATTTTCTCCCGTAATGACTGATTAGACTCTCGGAATCGCAGGATAGGTGAAGCTATTGCCCTAGTCATGTGACTCCCATTGAAGGAGGGAACGATTTCGAACCGTGTAACTCCAGATTTGCTTATTCATACCTGAAATTGAGGTGCCTGTCACTAAAGTGCACACTTGTTTGCTTGTCTGAACGCGGAGTTATACTCTGGATACAGCGGGTTAGGTGCTTGGAAGGTAATGCATTCTGTAAGTAGTTTGACGCTACACCAATAGGAATTGTTATACAGCGACTTGACGGCGTGCTTTTGTTTTCATACCGTGAATTATTGTGTCTAGTACCAATAGCGTTCAGCGGATTTACTCGCGGATTGCCTGGTTTACGACGTGGATCACCGGATAGGTGAAGCTATTGGCTTATCCGTTGTATTCTGAAAGTGGGTGGTACCGTTCTCAAACTGTTTGACCTTCGATATTTCAATTCGACCATGAATTTAAGGTGTCGTCACTAAATTGTATACTACTGTGTTTCACTAAACACGAAACTATACGATATGGCAGGATATCTTCTCGGATGGTAAGGCATTCGGTAAAGCGCTGGACTCTATGCCAATAGGTATCGTTCTACAATGCTTAGACATGCCGCTTTAATATTTAAGCCGTGATCATAGGTGCCCATTTTCAATACTGTTCAGAAGGTTTACTCCAGGCTTACCTGGTACGACTCTCGGAATCACTGGATGTGTGAAGCTGTTGACTTAGACGCTCGAGTCGTAAGGAAGGTGGTATCGTTCTGGATAAGTCTTACTCCTGATTTTCCTATTTGTATATGTTAACAACGTGACCGCGATTAAATTGTATCCTAATATGCATCTCTGAACACGATGGTATACACTCGATACAGTGGGCAAGGTTCTCGAAATGTAAGGCAATCGTTAAAAGGTATGTCCTCATACCAAATGGTAACGTTCGCAAAGGAGTTTACGTTCTGCTTTAGTATTCAATCCATGAATTAAGGTGATTAGGGCCATAACTGTGCCTCGGATTTACACCCATCATACCGGGTTTGACTTTCGGAATCACCGGGTAGGTGTCGCTATTGGCTCAGCTGTCCCATCCTCAAAAAAGNTCAGCGGATTTACACCGGGATGACTGGATTCACTTTCGGTATTACAGGATACGTGAGGATATTGGCTTAGCCGAGCGACCCTCAACGGAGGCCGTAACGTCACGAACGGTTTGATCATCGATCTCCTAATTCATACATGAATTTACTGTGCAGTCACTGAGGTGTATACTAAATTTCTTCTCTGAACACGAAGATATAATCTCGATAGAGGGGGTTAGCTTCTCGGAAAATAAGGTCTGGTGTATAAAGTCGGTGTAAAGAGCAATCAGTACCGTTCTACAATGCTTTGGCTCTGTCCCATAATATTCATACCGTGAAACTGCGTGACTAATGCCCACAATGTACAGCATGTTTAAACGCGGATTACCTGGCATGACCCTTGGGATCGCAGGTTCGGAGTAGCTGTTAACT
>NIJG01000236.1:193230-228359 GCA_002201625.1 Euglossa dilemma
TTTGACTGTCGATTTTTCTATTCATACGTGAATATAAGGCTTCCGTCTGCTAAAATATCTACTAATTTGTTTCCGTGAGCACTAGGCATGACACTCGATACAGCGGGATAGGTTATTGGGAGGTGAGATATCCTGGAAAAATATTGACTTTAAGGTCTTCCGTACAAATTTTGACTCTTTACCAGTAGGTAACGTTCTACAAAGGTATGAAGATTTACGATAGTATTCAAAGCGTGAATTAAGATGTTGCTCGATAACTCTAGTCAGCGGATTTACTCCCGTAATACATGGTTTCACTTCCGGAATCACAGGATGAGTGATGCTATTGACTTAGCCGTTCGTCTCTCACAGAAGGAGGTACCATTCTCTAATGGCTTGACCCCCGATTTTGAAATGTATACATGAAAACGTGGTGTCCGTCTCCTAACATAACTACCAATTTGATTCCGTGAACATTAAGCTAGGCACATGCAACAGCGGGGTAGGTTCACGGAAGGTAAGGCTTTCTGTAAAAGCAATTACATTATAGGAATTTTTGTTTCGATTCCACGGTTTGACTCTCTACTTTCTTATTTATATCGTGATTATTGGAAGGTGGGATATCCGGAAAAAATATTGACTTTATACCTTATGGTAATGTTCTTCAACAACTTTCCACTTTAATATTCATGCCTTGAATTAGGATGTCTATAGCAAACACTGTGGCGCGGATTTGCTGCCGGAATACCTGGTTTGTCTCTCGGGATCATGGGATAAGTGAAATTATTGACTTAGCCGTTGACCTCTAAATGAAGGTGATAATTCTCCCGAACAGTTTGAGACTCGATATTCAAATTCATACATCCAATTAATGTGCCCGTCACTAAAATGTACACTACCTTACTTCCCTGAACACGAGGATATAATCTCGATACAGTGGGATAGCTTCTCGGAAAATAAGGCCCGCGGTGAAAAGTCTGTCTATTGAGCAATAGGTAACGTTCTACGAGGGTTTGTCTTTGTTCCTTAATATTCATATCATGAATTTGTGTGTCTAATGTCAATACTGTACAGCAGGCTTAGACGTGGACTATCTGGTTTGACTCTTGGACTCACAGTACACGTGGAGCTATAGACTTAGATATGCAACTGTCAAAGAAGGTGATAACACTCCCAAGCGCATATATGCTAGATTTCTATTTCCTACATGAAATTATAGTTTCCGTCACCAAAATTTATATTAATTTCTTCCTCTGTAGACGATATTATGCTCTCGATAAAGCAGGTTTGGATCTCCGGAGGGTAAGGTCATCAGTAAAACGTATGACTTTATACAAATTCCTTATGTTCTCAAACGGTTTTACGCTATGCGTTTGTATCCAAACCCATAATTAAGGTATCTATTGCCAATATTGTTCAGCGGATTAATCCCGGATTACATGGTTTGAGTATCAGAAGCACAGGATAGGTGAAGCTATTGAGTCAGCAGTGTGACCCTCAGAAGAGGTGGTAATCTTCTCAAACTATATGTCTCTCAACCTTCTGATTCATACGTGAAATTGAGTGGACCGTCACCAAAATGTTCACTTATTTGTATCTCTGATCACGAAGCTATACACTCGATACAGAGGGTTAGGTTCCCGGAATGTATAGTATCCGGCAAAGTGTATGACGTTATAACAATTGGTAATGCTCTTCGTCGATTGACCTGTGTACTATAATATTCAAACCGTGAATTGAGGTGTCTACTGCCAATACTGTTCAACAAATTAACTCCTGGAATATGTGGTTTTATTTCCGGAACCGCAAGATATGAGCAGTTACTGACATAGCCGTGCGACTCTCAGAGAAATTCGTCACGTTCTCGATTGGTTTGACCCTCGGACTCTTAATTAATACATGGAGCTATAGTATCCGGCACTGCTATTTAGACAAATTTGAGTCTCAGTCATGAAGTTGACCTTCCGATACAGCTAGTGACGTTCTCGGAAGGTGAGGCCCAGGTAAAAAGTTTTACTCCATACCACTCGGCAACGTTATGCAACCGGTTGACTCCGTACTTTAGTAACCAAACCGTGAGTTATGGTGTCCACTGCCAAAACAGTTCAGCGGATTATCTCCCGGACCACCTGGTTTGACTCTCGGAAATACAGAATAGGTGAAGCTATTGACTTAGCGGTGCGTCTATGAAAGAGGACGTAACGTACTCAAGCGGTAGGACACTGGACCTTCTTATTCATTCGTGAAATTAATGTTTTCGTCACTAAAGTGTAAACAAATTCGACCGTCTGAACTCTATTTTATTCTCTCGATACAGCGGCTAAGTTCGTCGGAGGTAGGGTCTTCTGAAAAACGTGTGACTCAGTAGCAATTGGTAACGCTGACAAACAGTTTGACGCTCTACTTTAATATTTGATCCGTGAATTAAAGTGTCTAATGCCAATACTGCTCTGTGGCTCCACTCCCGGAGTACCTGGATTGTCTCTCCGAATCATAGGATAGTTGGAGCTACTGGGTTGGCCCTTTCATTCTCAAAAAGCGTGGTAGCGCTGCAGAAAGGTTTGACTCTCCAATTTGCTATTCTTACATGAATATAATATGCCAATCTGCTGAAATGCCTACAAATTTCTCTCCGTGAACACTAAGCCAGGCATTCCCTACAGCGGGTAGGTTTCATGGACGGTAAGACCTTGGGATAAAGTTTGACACTATACCAATACATAACGGTGTACAACTGTTTGACTCGGTACTTGAATGCTTATGCCGTGAATTATGGTATATATTGTCTACACGGTAAACAGATATACTCCTCGAATACCTGGTTTGACTCTTGGAATCACTGTATAGGTGATGGCATAGGGTTAGCTGTTCGACTGTCAACGACAGTCGTAACGATCTCGATCGGCTTGGCTCTCTATTATTCTATTCATAGCTAAAAATAATGTTTCCGTCCTCTGAAATGTCTACTAGTTTCTACTGGTGAACGCTAAGCCAGCCAATCGCTACAGAAGGATGGCTTCTCGGCGTTTACACCTTCGGCAAAAAGTTTGACATCATGGCAATTCGGTTTGACTATGGAGATTAATATTTATACCGTGATATATGGTGTATGATGCCAATTATGTACAGGGGATTTAACCCCGGAATACCTGGTTTGACTCTCAGAATCACTGGATCGGTGTAGCTATTGACTTAGCCGTTCGTCTCTCACGGAAGGTGGTAACGTTCTGGAAGGGTTTGTCCCTTGATCTTCTAATACACATATCGAAACGAGGTGTGTCTCTTCTATAATGTTGTCTCATTTGATTCCGTGTGTACTAAGCATGCTAGTCGCTACAGTGGGTTAGGTTCAAGGAAGGTAATGTATTCGTTAAACCAAATGACTCTATACCAGTTGGTAATGTTCCCCGACGGCTTGACCTTCTACTTTAATATTCAAACCGTGAATTAATGTGTCTATTGCCAGTACTGTACTGCTCATTTACACGCGGAATATCTGGTTTGACTTTCGAAATCACAGTATATGTGAAGTTATTCACTTAGCTTTTCGCCTCTCACTCAAGGTGGCCACGTTCTCGAGCGGTTTGGCCCTCGCTCATCTAATTCGTACATGAAGCTAAGGTGCCCGTCACTGAATTGTATACTAATGTGTTGCCCTATACACGTAGCTATAGTCACGATACGGCGGGTTAGCGTTTCGGACGTTAAAGCCATCGGTAAAGTGTTTGGCCTTATAGCAATAAGCAATGCTATCAGACGCTTTGATTCATTACCTTTTTACACAAACCGTTAATTAAGTTGTCTATTTCCAATACACTTCAGCGGATTTACTACCGGAGAACCTGGCTTGACTCTTGGAATTCCAGGATAGGCGAAGGTATTTACTGAACTGTGCGATTCTCAAAGATGGTGGTAACGATCTGGACCAGGTTGCTTCCCGAAATCCTTATTCATACATGAAATAAACGTGCCTGTCACTAAATTGAATACAAATTTTCTTGTATAAACACGTAGCTATACCCTCGCGGGATTGGTTCTCGGAAGCAAAGGCCTTGCGAAAATGTTTGACACTGTAATAGTAGGTAATGTTCTGCAAAGATTTGACGCTATACTCTAATATTCATACCGTGAATGAACGTGTCTATTAGTAGTACTGCACTGTAGATGGACATCAGATATACCTGGCACGGACGTCGGGACCGCGTGATAGTTGCAGCTGCTGAATAAGACGATAGACCACATTGCAGGTGGTATCGTTTTTAGAAGTATTGACCTTCGATCTACCAACTCATACATAAAATTAAGTATCCCGTCACTAAATTGTATAATAATTTGTTTCTGTGTAGAGGAAGTCACAATCTCCGTACAGCGGGACAGGTTCTCCGAAGGTAAAGCCTTCCGTAAAATGTTTTGTTCTTTACCAATTGGTAACGAACTAAAACCGTTTGATACTGTACTTTAATGTTCGTACCGTGAATTCAGGTGTCTATTGCCAATATATTTCAGGGTATTTATACCAGGCATACCTGGTTTGACCCTCGGAATCGCAGGATACCTGAAGCTATTGTCAAGGCCGTTCGTCTCTCTGAAGGTGGCATCGTTCTCGATCGGTTTGCCACTCAATCATTTAATTCATACATGCGGATAAGGTGCCCGGCACTGAAATGAAGACTAATTTCTTCCACTGATGACGAAGTTGCACTCTCGATGAAGTGGCTAAGGATCGCGGATGGTAAGGCCTTCTGTGAAACGTTTGATTCTATACCATTTGGTAACGTTCTGCAACGCGTTGACTAAATTGAGGTGCTTATTGCCAACACTGTTCTGCGGATCAGTTACCGGAATACCTGGCTTGATTCTTTGAATCACAGGATAGGTGAAGATATTGACTTGGCCGTTCGTCTCTCACAGTAGGTGGCAACGTTCACGAATTGTTTGACACTCGTTCTTCTAATTCGTGCTAGAAACTAAGGAGTCTGTCACAGAAAGGAAGACTAATTTCATTCTCTGAACACGAGATTATACTCTCGAACCGGCAGGTTAGATACTCCGAAGGTATGGCCATCGGTAAAACGTTTGACATTATAGCATTTGGTAACGTTCTTAAATGGTATGACGCACTATTTTAACATTGAAACCGTGACGTAAGGTGTGTATTGCCAAAATGTTCTGCGGATTTAGTCCCGGTATACCTCGTTTATCTTTGGGAATCACTTGATAGGTGAAGCTATTGACTTAGCCCTATGAATGTCAACGAAGGTGGTAACGTTCTCGAAACGTTTGACGCTCGATTTTGCTATTCTTAAATGAAAATAACGTGTCCGTCTGCTGTAATGGTTACTAACTAGTTTCAGTGAGCAATAAGCATGGTACGCGCTGCGACGGGTTAGATTTCCCTATGGAAAGGTATTCTGTAATAAGAATGACATTCTACGAATTGGTAAAGTTCTTCCACGGTTTGACTCTCTCCATTAATATTCATACCGTGAATTAAGGTGTCTATTTCCAAAACTATTCAGCGTATTATCTCCAGGAATACATGGTTTGACGCTTGTAAGAACACGAGAGATGAAGTTGCTGACAGCCGCTCGATACCCACTGAAGGTGGTAATGATCTCGAACAGTTTGTCCATCTGTCCTCTAACTCAAAAATTAAAATAACGTGCCTGTCATAAAACGTATACTAACTTGCTTCTCTGCACACGAAGTTATACTCTAGATACAGCGGGTTAGTTTACGGAAGGTAAGGTCTTCAGTAGAATGTTTGACTCTATTCCTGTAGGTAAAGTTCTACAACGGTATGATTCTGTACTGAACTATTTATACTATAAATTAAGGTGTCTATTGCCAATATTATACAGCGGATTGGCTCTCGGAATTCCAGGTCTGGCCTTCGCAATAAGAAGGTCTATGAAGCTATTGACTTAGCTGTACGAATCTCAAAAAAGATGCAAACGTTCTCGAACAGCTTGACTCCAGATTTTGCTAATCATACGTGAAACTGAGGTGTCCGTCTGCTGAAATGTCTGCTCATTTGTTTCCGTGAAAACTAAGATAGGCACTCGCTGGAGCGGGATAGTTTCTCGGAAGGTAAGGTGTTGGATAATAAGAATTACACTATTTTAATTGATAATGTTGCCCTGCTTGTTTGACTCCATGTATGAATTACACGATCGAGTGTCAAACTTTTCGAAAACGTTACCACATTCCTCAAAATCGAACGGCCAAGACAGTAGCTTCGCCTATCGTATGATCCCGAGAGTCAAACCAGGTACTCCTTCAGCAGACCTGCTGAATATTATTGGCAATAGACGCCTCAATTCGCAGTCTGAATGTTAAAGCAGACCGTAAAACCGTTGTAGATCGTTACCTATTGGTATAGGGCCAAACAATTTACCAATTGCCGTAAGTTCGGAGACGCTAACCCGACGATTCGAAAATATAACTTCGTGTTCAGAAATCGAAATTGGTATTCACTTCAGTGGCGGACACCTTAGCTTCATGTATGAGTCAGAATATCGAGGGTGGAACCGCACCTGAACTTTGCCACATTCTCTAAGAATCGAACGGCTCCGAGAGTCAAGCCAGGTATTCCTCGAGTTAATCTGCTGCTCAGTATGGAAATTAGAAACCATATTTGACGGTATAAATATTATAGTACACAGTCAAATCCTTGTAGCACGATACCTATTGGTATAGAGTCAAACTTTTCACAGAACGCCTTTCCTTCGAGAAGCTACCCGCTGTATCGAGAGTATAACTCTGTGCTCGGTGAAGCGAATTAGTAAGCATTTCAGTCACTGGTAACTTAACTTATATTGATGAATGAATTACAAGATCGTTAGTCAAACCGATCGGAACGTTACAACCTTTTGTAAGAGTCGAAGGGATAAGTAAATAGCTTCACATGTCCTGAAATTCTGAGAGTCAAGACAGATATTCCGGCAGTAAACGCGCTGTACACTATTGGCAATATACACATTAATTCAAGCTATGAATATAAAAGTACGGAGTCAATCCGACGGAGGACATTAACAATTGGAATAAACTCATTCGTTTGACCCAATTCCTTACGTCCCGAGAACACAAGACGCTGCAGCATTTGTGTTCCTCAGTTTTCACGTGATCAAATTATTAGACATTTTAGCAGACGGATACATTATTTTCGTGCACATATAGGAACATCGAGGGCAAACCGTTCGAGAACGCAGCCACCTCCTTTGAGAGTGGCACAGCTACGTCGATAGCTTCAACTACACTGTAATACTGATAGTTAATTTAGGCATTCTAGAAGTACATCCCCTGTACAGCATTGGCAATACACACCTGACATATCGGCATGAGAATTAAAGTAGGAAGTCAAGTCGTCGGAGAACATTACAGATTGCTATAGCGTCATTCCATTATCAGACTACGTTACCATCCGAGATCGTATCCCGCTGTATCGAGAGTATGACTTCGTGATGACATAAACAAATTTGTATTCCATTTAGTGCCGGGCACCTTAATCTCAAGAATGAATGAGAAGAACGCGAAGCATTCCGTTCGAGAACGTTGCCACATTCTGTGAGATACGAACGGCTATGTCAATAGTTCCACGGATCTTGCGATTCCGAGAGCCAAACCAGGTATTCCGGCAGTACATCCGATGAACAGTCTTGGCAATAGACACCTTAATTCGCGGTCTGAATTATAAAGTAGAACGTCAAACCGCTTGAGAGCATTGCTAATTGGTATAAAGTGAAACACTTTACCGATGGAGTTACCTGCAGAGAAGCAAACTCGCCGTTTCCAGAGTATAACTTCGTGCTCGGAGAAAGGAATAAGTCTTCATTTCAGTTAGGTGCACCGTAACTTCATGTGTGAATTAGAATATCGATGGCCAAACCGCTCGAGGTCGTTGCCAGGACGTTGTAGAAAGTTATCAATTTGTATGGAGTCAAATTTTTTATCGAACGCCTTGCCTTCCGAGAATCTAACCCGCCGTATCGAGATTATAACTTTGTGTATCGAGACGAAAATCAGTTTACGACTTAATTAAGGGCCCCTTTACTTCATGTTTGAATTGGAAGGTCGAATGTCGCACTGCTCGAAAACGTTGCCACCTTGTTTGGGAGTCGACCAGCTTAGTCAGTAGCTACAAATGTCATGCGGTGCCGAGGCTCGGGACAGGTATGCCGGAATCAATCCGCAGTGCAGTATTACCAATGGACACGATCATTCACGGCGTGAATATGAAAGTAGAACGTCAAACTTTTGTAGAACATTGCCTATTGTTATAGTGTCAAACTATTTTCGCAAAGCCTTACCGTCCGAGAACAGATCCCGGTGTATCAAGGGTATAACTACGTGTTCATAGAGGAAAATTTTTATTCATCTTTGTGACGGACACCTTAATCCCATGGATGTATAAGGAGATCGCGAGTCAATCCTTTCGACAACGTTATCACCTTTTTTCCAAGTGGCACATCTTAGTCAGTACCTTCAACGATCCTGTAATTCCGATAGTCAAACCAGTTATTCCGCTACTAAACCGCCAGCAAAGTATTGTAATTAGATACTCTACTTCACAGTGTGAATTATAAAGCAGAGAGTCACACCGAGGAAGAACGTTGCGTACTGTTATATAGTCACACATTATAAATATGGTTTTAGCAGACGAGAAGCTAACGCGTTGTATCTAGGGTACGACTACGTGTTCAGAGATGCATATTTTTATACTATGTTGGTATTAGACACCTTAATTCACGGTTTGCATGTCAAAGTAGAGCGACAATTTGATTGAGAACGTTACGAATTGTTGTAAAGTCAAATGACTTACCGAAGGCCTTACCCTCTGAAAAACTAACCCGCTGCATCTAGAATATAACACCGTGTTCAGAGGGACGAATTAGTATGCCTTTTAGTGTCGAGCACCTTGGTCTCATGAACGAATTAGAAGATCGAGGGTCAAATGCTTCAGGAACGTTTGCACCTTCATTTTGAGGCGATCGGCTAAGACATTAGCTACACGTATCCTGTGATTTCGAGAGTCAAATGAGGTAATCAGGGAGTAAATCCGCTTAAGTTTATTGACAACTGACACCTTTATACACGGTATGAATATTAATGTAGATCGTCAAACCGCTGGTGAACATTAGAGGTAGGTATAAAGTCGTTCTTTCTACAGATTACCTTACATTCCGCTAACATAATTGGCAGAATGGTGTGTGTTGCTTCGTGTTCAGAGAAGCAAATTAGTATTCATATCAGTGTCGGAACCATTAATTTCATGTATAAAAGAGTGGATCGCGAGGCAAGACATTCCAGAACGTTTCCAACTTCTTAGAGAATCGCACATGTATGACAATTGCTTCACCTATCCTGCAAGTCCAAGAGCAATACCTGGCACCTCAGGAGTACATCCGCTGAAGAGTATTGCAAATGGATACCTCAGTTCACAGTTTGTATATCAAGGTTGAGCGTCAAGCCGTTTGAGAACGTTACCAGTTGATATAACGTCAAACTCCTTACAGGGTACCTTACCTTTGTAGAACATAACCCGCTGATCGTGGGTATGACATCGTATTCAAAGAAACAAATTAGTATATATTTAACCGACGCGCACTTCATTTTCATGTATTAATAAGAAGAACGAAGATCAAACCGTTCGAGAACGTGACACATTCGGTGAGAGACAAACCGCTATGTCACTAGTTTCATCTATCCAATGATTCAAATAGTAAATCAGGTATTTCTGGGGTCAATCCGCTGAAGCGTAGTGACAATAGACACCATACTTCAAAGCTTGAATGAAAAAGTGAACAGTCTAACCCCAGTTGAACTTTACCTATTGGTATAGTGCCAAAAGTTTCTCCGAAGACCCTACCCTCCGAGATCCTAATCAGCTGTATCGAGAGTGTCAAACCGTTCGGGTACGTTACTTCCTTCTGTGAGAGCCGAACGGCTATGTCAATACCATCACCGCTGCTGGGATGCCGAGATTCAAAGCTGGCATTCTAGGAGTACGTATGCTGTACAGCATTGGCAATAGACACCTTAATTCTTGGCATGATCGTTAACGTAGCGAGTCAAATTGACGGACAACTTTACCTATTGGTTTGGAGTTAAACTTTATACAGAAAGCCTTATCTACCGAGAAATAAACCAACCGCTTCGAGAGTGAAACATTGTGCTCAGAGAAATACATTGCCTTATATTTTCGAGACAAGCACCTTAATTTTATCTTAATACCACCTTTTTTGGGAGTGGCATAGCTAAGTCAATATCTTCATGTTTCCTGTGACTCCGAAAACCACAACAGTTATTCCGGGAGTAAATTAGCAGAATTGTATTGACAATAGTCGCTTCAGATCACGGTATGAATACTAAAGAGGAGACAATCCGTTCGAGTACGTTTCCAGTTGGTATACCGTAAAACGTTTTACCGAAGACCTAACTTTCCGCGATCGCAGCTCGCTGTATCGCGAGAGCAGAATCGGGGCACAAATACAAATTAGTTCACATTATAGTGCGGGGCACCTGAATTTCACGAATGAATATAATTGTCCAGAGTCACACCGATGGAGAATGTTACCACCTTTCTTGATTGTCGCACATTTATGTCAATAGCTTCACATTACCTGTGGTTCCGATGGTGAAATCTGGTATTACAGAAGAAAATCTGCTGAACAGTATCGGCAATAGGCACCTTAGTTCACGGTATGGATTTTAATGAAGACAGCCACCCCGTACAAGAACGTTACCTATTGGTATAACGTCATACACCTTTCCCGATACCTTACCATCCCAGAACGTAAGCCGCAGTATCGTGGGTATATCTATGTGTTCAGTGAAACAAATTTGTATACACTTTAGTGACGGGTAACTTAATTTCCTGCATGGATTAGAAGGTCGAGTGTCAAACAGATCGGGAACCTGACCACCTTCGTATAGTGTCGAAGGGCTAAATCAATAGCTTCGCCTATCCTGTGATTCGGAGAGACAAACCAGGTATTCCGGGAGTTAATACGCTGAAAGGTATTGGTAATAGACACCTTAACTCATGGCTTGAATATTAAAGGGCACAGTCAAACCGTTCGAGAACATTACCAATTGCTACAAAGTCAAACGCTTTACCGAAGACCATACCCGCTGAAAAGCTAACCCGCTGTATCTGGAGTATAACTTCGTGTTTACAAGAACAAATTGGTATACATTTAAATGACGGGCACCATAATTTCATGTACGGATAAGAAGATCCAGTGTCAAGCCGTTCGAGAAGATTACAACCTTCTTTGTGAGTCGATCGACTTAGTCATTACCATCACCTAACCTGTGATTCAGAGATTCGAAACCGGGTATTCTGAGAGTGAATCCGATGTTTAGTATAGGCAATGGACACTTTAATCTATGTAATGAATATTAAAGTTGGGAGTCATACTGTTGGGAACCATTAATAATTGGCATAAAGTCCATCTTTTTAACGAATACATTTCCTTCCTAGAACATATCACGCAGTTGCGAGTGCCACGCATAATGCTCACGGAAACAAATTTGTAGACATTAAAGAAGACGCACACATCATTTTCATATATGAGTTAGAAGATCGAGTGTCAAGCCCTTCGAGACCGGTCAGGCGTTTTTGGGAGTGCAACGGCAAATTCAAAAGCGCCATCTGTCCTGTGATGCCGATAGTCAAATCAGGTATTCCCGGAGTCGATCCGCTGAACTGCAATGGAGATAGTCACCTTATTTCACGGTATGAATATTAATCTACAGATCAAAACCGTTGTGGAACGTTACTTATTGCTATAGATTAAAAGTTCTAACCGAATTCCATACCTTCCGAGAACCCATCCCGCTGTAGCGATTGGCTTGCTTAGTGCTCACCGGAACAAATTAGTAGACATTTTGACAGAGGGATACCTTATTTTCAAGTATGAATAGGACGTTCAACGGACAAACCGAGCACCTTTTTTGAGTGTCAAACTGCTAAATCAATAGATACACCTATCCTGTGATTCCGAGTCTCAGGCCACGAATTCCGGTAGCGAACCCACAGAGCAGTATTACCAATGGACACTTTAATTCACGGTACAAATATTAAAGTGGAGTGCCAAATCTATGTCCAACGTTACCTATTGGTATAGCGTCAAACTTTTTACCGAAGTCCTTTCCCTCCGATATCCTAAGCTGTCATATCGACAGTCTAAATTTGTGTTCAGGGAAACAAGCTATTATTCCTTCTAGTGACGGGCTCCTTCATTTCATGTATTTATAAGATCTATTGGCATACTGATCCAGAACGATACTACTTTCTGTGAGATTCGCACAGCTAAGTCATTGGCATCACCTACCCTGTGATAGCGAGGTGCGAACCGGATATTCCGGGAGTGAGTCCGCTGTTCATTATAGGCAATGGACAGCTTACTTTATGTTCTGCATATCAAAGTATGGTGTCAACCCGTTGGAGAACGTTACCTATTGCTATAAAGTCAAAAGTTTTACCGAAGACCTTAGCCTACGAAAAATTAACCCGGCATATGGTGAGTATAACTTCGTGTTCAGATAAAGAAATTAGTATTCATGTCAGTGAGGGGCACCTTAACTTCATGTACGAATCAGAAGATTCATGCCCAAATCGGTCGAGAACGTTGCGGCTCCTATGAGATTCTAAGGTCTAAATCAATATCTTCTCCTGTCCTGCAATTCCGAGAGTCAGTCCAGATATTCAGGGAGCAATTCCGCTGAACAGTGTTGGTAGTAGACAACATAATTCACGGTTTGCATGTGAAAGTATAGCGTCAAACTGGTCGTCAGCGTTACCAATTGTTATAAAGTCAATCGGATTACTGAAGATCTTACCCTGTGAAGACCCTACCCACTATATCCACAGTGTAAGATGTTGTTCAGCGGGATGAAGTAGTATACACTTTAGTGCCGTGCACCATAATTTCGCGTATGAATTAGAAAATCGAGTGTCAAACCGTTCGGGAACGTTTCCACCTTCTGTGAGAGACGATCGGCTATGTCAACAGCTACCCATCCGATCTTTTCGTGAGTCAAACAATGTATTCCTGGTGTCAATCCGCTGTGGCGTAGTGACAATTGACACCTTAATTCAAGGTTTTAATAAAAACGTGCAGAGTCTGGCCCTTGTAGAAATTTACCTATTGGTATAATGTCAAAAGTTTGACCGAAGACCCTACCCTCCGAGAACATAACCAGCTGTATTGAGAGTGTCAAACCGTTCGAGAATGTTACCACCTTCTTTGAGTGACGGTCGGCTAAGTCAATAGCTTTACGCAACCTGTGATTCCGAAAGACAAACCAGGCGCTGCGATTGACAATAGGCTGTACACTATTGGCAATTGACACCTTAATTGACGGTTTGAATACTGAAGTAGAGCGTGACACCGTTTGAGAACCTCACCAATTGGTATAAAGTCAAGCATTTTAACGAAGTACTTACCGTCCCAGAAACAAAACCCACTGTATCTTGAATATAACTTCATGGTGATAGAATGCCATTAGTACACATTTTAATTACGGTCACCTTAATTTCATGTATGAATTAGAAGATCGGGGGTCAAGCCGTTCGCGAATGTCAGAACCTTCTTTAAGAGACGATCGGCTAAGTCAGTAGATTCAGCTATACCCTAATTCGGAGAGGCAAACCAGGTATCGCTGGAGTAAATGAGCTGAACATAATTGCCAATAGACACCTTATATCACGTTTACATTAGTATAGTACAGCGTCAAACCGCTTGAGAGCATTGCCAATTGGTATGAAGTCTAACACTTTCCAGCTTGGCTTATCTTCGTGTACGAATTACAAGATCGATGGTGAAACCGATCGAGAACGCTGTAAACATCTGTGAGAGACGAACGGCTCATTCAATAGCTTCACAGGTCCTGCGATGCCGAGGGTCAAAACATGTATTCCGGAACCGAATCCGGTGGACAATATTGGTAATAAACACCATAATTTACGGTTTGAATATTAAAATATGTCGCCAAACCGCTTGAAAACGTTACCAATTGCTATAAAGTCAAACACCTTTCCGAATGTCTTGCCATCCGAGAAGCTAGCCGGCCGTATCGAGAGTATAGCTAAGTGTTTTGGGAAAGAAACTAGATACAACTTGAGTGGCGGGCACCTTAACTTCATGTACGAATTAGATGATCGAGCGTCATGCAGTTCGAGAATGATACTACCATCTTTGAGATTCGAACGGCTAAGTCGACAGCTTCACCTATCCACTGATTTGGAGAGTCAAACCAGTTAATCCCGGAGTAAAGGCGCTGTATATTATAGGCAATTGATACCTTATTTCCCGAATTGAATATTAAATTAATGAGTCAAACCGACGTAGATCGTTACACATTGGTATGAAGACATCCTTTTTCCCGATGGCCTTACCTACCGAGTAGACAATCCACTGTACTGAGGGTACAATTTCGTGTTCAGAGAAGCAAATCAGTACACATTTTAGTGGCGGTCATACTAAATTCTCGTATTAATTAGAAGATCGATGGTCAAACCGATGGACTACGATACCACCTTCTTTCATATTCGAGCGGCTGAGTCAATAGCTTCATCCATCCTGTGATTCCGGGATACTAACCAAGTATTCCGAAAGTAAATCCACTCAAGAGTATTTGCAAGTTACACCTTAATTCACGGTTTGATCATTAACACAGGCCGTCAAGCGGTTGCAGAACATTACCTATTCATGTACGGTGAAACTTCTTACAGAATGCCTTACCTTCCGAAGAACTGACCAGCTGTATCGGGAGTATAACTACGTGTTCAAAGGTACGAACTAGTATACCTCTTAGTGGCGAGCACCTTAATTTGACGTATGAATTAAAATATCGAAGGTTAAAGCGTTCGAGAACGTTACCACCATCTGTGAGAGCAGGACGATTAAGTCAATAGCTTCTCATACCATGTGGTTCGTGACGATAGCCAGGTATTCCGGATATAAATCAGCGGAACTGTATGGGCAATAGACACCTTAATTCACGGTTTCAACATTAAAAGCAGGCCGTCAGGCCGTTGTAGAATATTACCTATAGGTGTAGTTTCAAAGTGCATGCAGAATATATTACCCTCCGAAAGCTGACTCGCTGTATCGGCAGTAAAACACCATGTTCATAGGTACAAACTGGTATACATTCACTGACGTGCAACTTAGGTTCGTGCATGAATTAGAAGATCGATGGTCAGTCCGTTCGAGAACGTCACCACCCTCTTCGAGAGTCGAACGGATTAGCCAATAGGCCCACCCATGCTGTGATTCTGAAAGTCAAAGCAGGTAATCCGAGAGTAAATCGGCTGTAGTCTATTGGAAATGGACACCTTAATACACGGTATTGAATATTCAAGTAGAGTGCCAATANTCGAGAACGTTACCACCTTCTGTGAGAGCAGGACGATTTAGCCAATAGGCCCACCCATGTTGTGATTCTGAAAGTCAAAGCAGGTAATCCGAGAGTAAATCGGCTGTAGTCTATTGGAAATGGACACCTTAATACACGGTATTGAATATTCAAGTAGAGTGCCAATACGTTGTTGAATATAACCAATTTTTATGAAAACATACTATTTACCGAATACCTTGCGTTTATAGAACCTAATCCGCCGTATTGAGTATCATAGTTAGTGCCCACGGATACCAATGAGTAGACTTTTTAGCAGACGCACAGATTTGATGCATGTAAAATAGCAAAATCGATAGTCAAACCGTTGCGGAACGATTCCACCTGCATTGAAAGCCACAAATCTAATAGAATAGCTGCTCGTATTCTGGGACTGCGAGAGTCAGACCACGTATTATAGGGGCACATGCGGTGAACAATATTGGCAATCGATACCGTTATTCACGGCATGAGTATTAAGGTTGAGAGTCAAAACGTGGGAGATCATTACCAATTGGAATAAAGTCATTCTTTTTAAAATACACCTTACATTCCGAGAACGAAAGCCGCCGTAGCGATTGCCATGCTTGGTGCACACGGAAACAAATTAGTAGACATTTTAGCAGGCTGACAGCTTATCTTCAGCTATGAATATAATAATCGGGAATCAAACCCTTCAAGAACGTTCCCTCCATCTTTGGGAATCGAACGGCCAGTTCAATAGCTTCACCCATCCTGTGATTCTGATAGCCAAATCAGTTACTCCTGGAGTGAATCGGCTGTTCAGTATTGGCAACAGAAACCTTCAATCAGGGTATGAATATTAAAGTAGAAGGTCAATTCGTCGGAGGACATTACCAGTTGGTACAGTGTCATTCTTTTTACCGAATACGTTACCTTCCTAGAACATAACGCGATTTAGCGAGTGTCATGCTTTGTGCTGACGGAAACAAATTAGAAGACATTGCAGCGGAGATATACCTTATCTTGATATTTGAATTAGAAGGTCGAGTGTCAAACCGATCGAGATCATTACCACCTTCTTTGAGAATCGAACGGCTGAGTCAATAGCTTCACCTCCATTTGTGAGTCCGAGGGTCAAGACCGGAATGCCACGAGTAAAGCTATTGAACATTATTGGCAATAGACACCTTAATTCATGTTATCGATACTAACATACAGAGTCAATCCGTTGTAGAACGTTACGTATTGGAACTGAGTCAAACATATTACCGGATGCCTTACCTTCCGAGAAGCTAACCCGCCCTATGGTGAGTATAACATAGTGTTCAGAAAAGCCAACTGGGATACATTTTAGTGACAGTAGCCATAATTTCATGTATGAATTAGAAGGTCCAGTGTCAAACGGTTCGGGAATGTGACCACCTCCTTTGAGAGTTGAACGGCTAAGTCAATATCAGGACCTATCCTGGGATGCCGAGAATTCAGCCATGCATTTTAGGAATAAATAAATCCTCGGTATGAGCATTAAAGTAGGGAGTCCAATAGTAGGAGAAAATTACTAATTGTTATATAGTCTTTCTTTTTAGAGGCTACGTTAACTTACAGGAACGTATGCTGCAGTATCGAGAGTTTAATTTCATGACAAGCGTAACAAATTTGGATACATTTAAGTGTGGGGCGGCTTAATTTCATGTATAAATTAGAGGATCGAGTGTGAAACCATTAGAGAACGCAACGACCATCTATGAGGATAGAATGGCATATTGAATGGCTTCACCTAACCTGAGATTCCGGGAGCCAAATCTGGTACCCGAGAGGAAATTCGCTGAAGAGTATTGGCTATAGACACGTTAATTCACGGCATGAATATTAAAGTAGACCGTCATGATTGTTATAGGAAGTTAACAATGTCTATATAGTCATTCTTCATACCGACGGCCTCAGCTTCCGAGAAGCCTTACCAGCTGTATCGAGAGTGAAACATCGTGTTCAGAAGAAGAAATTAGTATATACTTTATTGACTGGCATATTAACGTCATGTATGAATTAGTAGGTCGGTGGTCATACCGTTCGAGATTCATACCTCCGTCTTCGAGAGTCGAACGGCTATGTCAATAGCTTAATCTATCCTATGTGTCCGAGAGCCAAGCCAGGTATTACGGGATTTAATGCACTGTACAGTACTGGCAATAGACACCTTAATTCACCGTTTGGATTTAAAGTAGAGGGTCAATAATTTTAATATCGTTAGCAATTAGTACAAAGTCAAATGTCCTACTGATGTCCACATACACCGAAGCCCTAATCCGCTGTATTGGGAGTATAACGTTGTGTTCAGAGGAAGAAATTCATTTACATTTTAGTGACAGTCACCTAAACTTGTTGTATTAATTATATGATCGAGGGTAATGCCGCTCGAGATCGTCACCACCGTAGTTGAGAATGGAACGCCGTAGTTATTAGCTTCACATATGCTATGATTGCGAGAATCAAACCAGGTATTCCAGGTGTAAATCCGCTGAACAGTATTGTCAATAGGGACCTTAGCTCACGGTTTGAATATTAAAATGTACCGTCAAGAGAACTTAACCAATTGCTATAAAGTCAAACGCTTTACCGAAGGCCTTACAATCCTAAAAACTATCCCGCTGTATCGAAAGTATAACTTTGCGTTTAGAGAAAGAAATTAGTAGTCATTTCAGTGACGGGAACATTATCTTCATGCGTGAACGAGAATATCGATTGTAAAACCGTTCGAGAACGATACAACCACCTATGGGAGCCGCAGACCTTCGTCAATAGCATCACCTATCCTATGAATCCAAGAATCAAACCAGGTACTCAGAGAGTAAATTCGCAGCGCAGTATCAAATAGAGACAGCTTAGCTCGCGTCATGAATATTAAAGTATTGAGTCAAACTGTCGTAGAATATTACTAATATGGAGAAAGTCATTTTTTTCTCCGACTATCTTACTTTCCGCGAATAAAACCCTTTGTATCGAGTGTTTTTATTAGCGCTCTCGGAACCAAATTATTAGACATTTTAACAGATGGACGTCTTATTTTCATGTATGAATGGGAATATGTATAGTTATGTCGTCGTACAAAGATCCCACATCCATTGAGAGTCGAACGGATAAGTCAATAGCTTTACCTAGCCAGTGATTCGGAGAGTCAAACTCGGTATACCTGGAGTAAGTACGCTGAACAGTATTGGCAATAGGCACCATAATTCACGGAATGAATATAACAGTAGAGCAACAAACCGTTTGTGAGCGTTAGCAATTGGTATAAAGTCAAACAATTTACCGATCGCCTTACACTCGGAGAAGCAAGTTCGCCGTTTCCAGAGTATAACCTCGTGATCGGAGAATGAAATTAGTCATCATATCTGTGACGGGCGCGTTCATTTCATGTATTAATTGGAAGATCGATGGCGAAAACCCTCGAGATCGTTACCGCCTTATTTAAGAGTCGAACATATAAGTCAATAGCTCCGTCTATCCTGTGATTCCGAGTGTCAAACAAGGAACTCCGGTATTGAATCCGCTGTGCAGTTTAGGTAGGGCGACAAACTGATGTAGAACATAGCCAGATGATATAAAGTCAGAGACTTTACTGGATTCCATACCTCCAAGAACCTAACACGCTGTAGCAAGTGTCTTGTTTAGTTTCAATTGCTTCATCTATAATGTGGTAACGCGAGTCAAATCTGGTATTCCGGGTGCAAATCCGCTGTACAGTGTTGGCGACAGACACCGAAATTCTGGTTATCAATATTAGAGTTCAGACTCGAGCCGTTGTTGAACATTGTCGACTGCGATAGAGTCAAAATTTTTACAGAAGGTCTCAACTTTCGAGAAACTTGCCCGTTGTATCGAGATTATAACTTAGTGTATAGAGAAGAAAGTTAGTTTACATCTGAGTGGCGGGCCCCTTTGTTTCTTGTATGAATTAGGAAAGCGAGGGACAAACCATTCGGGATCGTTACCATATTCTTTGAGAGACGAACCGCCAAGTCAATAGCTACACGTATCCTGGGATTACGAGAGCATACTAGGTTCTCCGGCTGTAAATGCCCCGAAAATTGTTGGCAATAGACGTCTTAATTCTTGGAGTAAATATTAAACAGACCGCATATCGTTATAGAGCGATACCAATTTGTGAATAGTTAATCCTTTAACCCAAAGCCTTACGTGCCAAGAACGTAAACATCCTTATCGGGAGTGTAAGTTCGTGATCAGGGAAACACATTAGGTTAGATTTTATTGATGAGCACCATAATTTCATGTATGACTTACTGGATCCAGTGTCAAAGCGTTCAAGAACGTTACCACCGTCTTTGATAGTCGAACGATTAATCAATAGCTTCACCTATCCTGTGATTCCGAGAGCAATCCCAGTTATTTCGGGAGTGCATCCGCTGAGCAGTATTGGCAAAAGAAACCTTATTTCGACGCATGAATATTAATGTACATTGTCCAACCGTTGTAGAACGCTACATGTTGGTATGCTGTCAATCTTTTTACCGAAGGCATTACCTTCCGTGAACATAACCCGCTGCATCGAGAGTATAAATTTGTGTTCAGAGACAGAAATTAGTATACATTTAAGTGTCGAGGCCCTTAGTTTCATGTATGAATTAGAATATCAAGTATGAACCATACGAGAACGTAACCACTCTTTATGGTAGTCGAAAGGCTACGTCAATAGCTACACCTATTCTGTTATTCCGAGGGTAGGTAATGCGCGATTAAACCCACTGTGAAGTATTGGTATTTGACACACATTTTGACGGTATGAATATTAAGGTAGGCAGTCCAACATTCGGTGAACATTACCAACTGGAATATGATCAATCTTCTTAGGGAAACAATTACCGTCCGTGAACCGAACCCACCATATCGAGAGTATAATTTCGCTTTTCAAAATGTAAGTTAGTACTCCTTCTTCTGACGGGCAACCTAATTTCATGTATGAATAAGAAGAGCGATTGTCAAACTGTTCGCGAAAGTTACTATCCTCCCTGAGAGTCGAAAAGCTAAGTCGACCGCCTCACCTATCCTGTGGTTCCGAGCGACAATTCTCGTACTCGGAGGTAAATCCGGTGACGTTTATTGGCAATAGACACCTAAATTCACGGTTTGAAGGTTAAAGCAGACCGACAAGCTGATGTTGACCATAACCTATTCGTGTAGGGTAAAACTGTTTACAGAATGCCTGACCCTCCTAAACACTGAGCCCCTGTATCGAAAGTATAACAGCGTGTTCAGAGGTACAAGCTGGTGTGCATTTTCGAGACGCGCACCTTGACTTCATGTATGAATTAGAAGATCGGAAGTCAACCCGTCCGAGAACAATACCACCTTCTGTGAGAGACGTACGACTCAGTCAATAGCTTCACCTACCCTGTGATTGCGAAAGTCAAACCGTCTATCCCGGTAGTATATCCGCTAAACAGTATTGGCAATAGAATCCTTACTCCACGGCTTTAATATTAAAATGGAGCATCACACCGTTTGAGAACGTTACCAATTCCTATAAGGTGAAACGCTTTACCGAAGACCTTTCCCTACGGGACACTAACCCGCCGTATCTTGAGTATAACACCGTGTTCAGAAGTACGAACTAGTATGCATTTTAGCGACGAGCACCGTAATTACATGCATGAATTAGAAGGTGGGGTGTCAAACCGTGCGACACCGTTATCACCTCTTATGACATTCGATCGGCTAAGCCAACAGCTACAGATATCATTTGTTTCCGTACTCATACCAGGTACTTTTGAAGTAAATCCGCTGAACAGTATTGGCAATAGACAACTTATTTCACTGCATGAATATTAATGTACAGTATAAAACGTTGTAGTACGTTACCAATTTTTATATAGTCGATGGTTTTACCAAAGGCCGTACCTACCGCGAACGTCACCCGCTTTGTCGAGGGTATAACTTAGTGTACAGAGAAACAAAGTATTATGCAATTGAGTGACGGGCTCCTTAGTTTCTTGTATTAATTAGCAGATCGATGATGGAACCGTTCCAGAGCGTTACCACCGTGTTTGTGGGCCGAACGGCTAAGTCAATAGCTTAACCTATCCTGTGATTCCGAATGTCAAATCTAGAATTCCGAGAGTAAATCGGTTGAACTCTATTGGCATTAGACAGACAATTTCAATGTATAAATATTAATGAACAGAGTCAAACCGTTGTATGAGGATCCGCATTACTATATAGTCAAACATTCTACCGAAGGCCTTACGTTTCGACGAACTAACCAGCTGCATCGAAATTATATCTTCGTGTCCAGAGGAATAAATTAGTATACATTTTAATGCGTGGCACATTAATTTCATGTATGAATTAGAAGATCGATTGTTGAATCTTTTGCAGAACGTAACCACCTACCGCGAGGGACGAACGTCTGATTCAACAGTCTCACATATCCTCCGATTCCGAGAGTCAAGCCTGGTATTCCTGGAGTATATCGGCTGAACACTATTGGCAATAGACACATGAGATCACGGTTTGCATATTAAAATAGAGCGTCACATCGTTTGATAACGTTACCAATTGCTATAATGTCAAACATTCTACCGAAGACATTAGCTTCCGCGCGCATTTCCCGTCTCATGCAGAGTATAATTTCGTATTCGGAGAAAGAAATTAGTATAAATTTTAGTTGCGGGGAACTTAACTTCAACTACGGATCAGAAGATAGAGGGTCATACCGTTCGGGAACGTCAGCACCTTCTTTGTGGGTCGAACGGCCAAGTCAGTAGCTTGACCTATCCTGGGATTCCCAGATTAAAATCAGGCACCCCATTATTGAATCCGCTGAAAAGTATTGTCAATAGACATATTAATTCACGGTTCGAATATTAAAGTCGCACGTCAAGTCTTTGTAGAACGGTACCTATTCGTATGACATCAAAATCTTTACCGATGGCCATACCTTCCGAGAATCCCAACCCGCTGCAGCAAGTGTCTTGATCAGTGTTCAAGGTAGCAAATTAGAGCATTTACTCCGGGCATACATGGTTTGACTCTCGTAATCACAGGATATGTGAGGCCATGGTCTTAGCCCCTTGACCCCCTAAGAAGTTGGTGTCGTTCTGTAACGGTTTGACCCTCAATCTTCAAATTCATACTTGAAGTTAAGAAACCCGTCACTGAAAATGAATACTTACTTCTTTCTCTGTGCACGTAGTTATATTCACGATGAAGCTGGTGAGGTTCGCGGAAGGTAAGGCCTTCGATAAAACGTTTGACTTTATACAAATTGGAAACGCACTCAAACAGTTTGACGCTCTACTTTAATATTCAACTCTCGAGTTAAGGTGTCCATTGCCAATACTGCTCAGCGGATTTACGCCCGGAATACCTGCTAATACTCATGCTATCACATGTTAGATGAAGCTATTCACATTGCCGTTCGTCTCTCACAGAAGGTGGTAACGTTCTCGATCGGTTTTACCCTCGACCTTCTTACTCATTCGTGCAATTTGGTTGCCCGTAACTAAAATATATACTAATTTGTATCTCTGAAATCGTAGTTATGCTATCGACACAGCTGGTAAGTTTCGCGAAAAGTAAGTGCCCTCGGTGTAAAGTTTCACCCTCTACGTATTGGAAAACTTCTACTACGGTTTGACTCTGCACATTGCCAATAGAATTGCCAATCCTGTTCGGCGGATTTACTCCCGGAATACCTGGTGTGACACTCGAAGCTATTGAATTTTCCGTTCGTCTCTAAAAGCAGGTGGTAACGTTCTCGAAAGGTTTGACGCTCGACCTTCTAATGCGCACATGTAGTTAAGGTGCCCGCCACTGAAATGCAGACTAATTTCATTATCTGAACACGAACTGCAATATACTGTTATGATATATGTGATTATTTTCAAAATTTCAAGTTTTCATTTTCCTAAATTGTATCGTGCATGAAAAGTGCCTTTGGAATTAGTTGAGCATACGTTTGTGACAATATCTTTTTACATTCCCTGATATTTTATATGATTGTCTCCATATGTACCTTCGCTGCCGGCACGACACGACTGGAGCAGTATTGTAGTTGCGTTGGGTAGATGGGAACGACAATACTTGATGGTCGTCGGAAACTACGATTGCCTTGATATTGTACCGTATGCATTTTTTCCCAGTTTTCCATTTATTTATACATACTGTAATTTAATATTATGATATTTTCGATATATTACAAGATTCTAACTTTTTATTGCAATGAGTTGTATTTCTTAGTTAAAGTTTCTCTTGAATTAGTTGAGATTACGTTTTTTACAGTATTTTGTTATGCTTGTTTTCATTTTATACTATTGCCTGTATTCGTACCAACCCAGCCGGAGCAAGACGACTGTCGAGGTCCTGTAGTTGTACACGGCAGCTCAAATCGGCATTAGTATATGGTTTCAGTTAATTCCTTAACCTTGAACTTGGACCATATGCAGTTCCACCAATCTTTGCTATTTATTTCTACGTACTGTAATATATTGCTGTGATTTCTTCGATTCCGTCTCAATTTTCATTTACTAGCTTGAAAAATGTATTTTTTTTTTAAGAACGCCTTTGGAATTACTTGAATGCACGTTTATGACCATACCTTGTATAATTTGTTGTTACATTGTGTGAAAGTTTCTGTATGAACCTACTCTCCCGGAGCGACACGACGGGATTGGGATATTAGTTGGTTACGTTATATCGCATTGTCGGGAAACAGTACTTGACCGTATGCATAACAGCGAAGAGGATCGACACGATCGGAGTGTACTTGTAGTTACGTATGGTACTTCGGAGCGACACTACAGCATGGCCTTTGTTAATTTCTTTAGCCTTGGTTTTGTACCGTATGCATTTTCCCCATTGCCCTGTTTATTTATGCAAACTGCAGTTCGCTTTTATGATATTTTCGATTTCTCTTAAAATTTTCAATTTTTAATTAACAAAATTTTTATTTCCTAGGAAAAGTGTGTTTGGAATAAGTTGAGTGTACGCATACGACAATATTTTGTTAAACTGATTGTTATTTCACATGAATACCTGTATACGTACCAGCCCTTCCGGAGCGGCACGACCGGCGTGGTCATGCAGTTGCGTTCGGCAGAGCGGAGCGACAATACCCTATGAACATTGTTAGTCTCTTTATCGCTTACAAACGTAAAAATTAATTAGCAGTTTTCTATTTATTTCTACGTGCTGTAATTTACTGCTATGGTATCTTCGATTTTTCAAAAATTTTTAATTTCTAGATTTCAAAATTTTATTTCATAGTATAAGTGTCTTTGGAATTTGATGACTGTACGTTTATGACATTATTCGGTTAAACTTGTTGTTAATTTATACGATTGTCTGTAGACCTAGCTAAGCCTCCGGGACGACACGGCTGGACTTATCATGTAGTTGCGTTCACTAGATCGGAGCGACAACTGCTGTATGGTCTACGTTAATTTCTATAACATTGATATACTACCGTATGCATTCCATCGAATTCACCATTTATTTACATATACTGTAATTTACTGTTTATAAAATTACGAATTTTTTAAAAATTTTCCAATTTTTAATATCATTCATTGCACATTTTTATGAAAAGTGTCTTCGGAATTAGTTGATTGTACGTTTAGGTCATCATTCTACTATATTTGTTGTTATTTCAAACAATTTTGCGTGTACGTACCCCCGCTTACGGAGCTACACGGGTGGAGTTCCCTTGCAGTTGCATTCGGAATATCGGAGCGACAGTGCTGTATGGTCTTTGATAACTTCTTTGACCTTGATATAGTACCGTGTGTATTATTTCTCTTTATTCTGTTATGTCTACATACTGTAATTTACTGCTATGGTATCTCCACTTCTTTTCAAAATTTTCAATTTTTGGTTTAAAAAATTGTATTTACAAGTGAAGGTGTCATTGGATGTAGTCGAGTGTACGTTTATGCCAGTATTACGGTGAAACTTATTTTTATTTTACATAATTGTCTTCATACGTACATACGCTTCCGGAGCTACACGCCTATTATGGTCTTGCATGTGCGTTCGGCGTATCGGACCGACACTACGGTATTACCTTCGCTAATTTCTCTAACCTTGATATTGTGCCAAATGCATTCTTTCAATATTCACTATTTATTTCTACATTCTGTGATCTACTGTTACGATATCTCTGATTTTATTCAAACCCTCCAATTTTTTATTTCAGAAATTGAATTTTTAAGGAGACGTGAAAATATCATAGCAGTAACTTACAGTATGTACAAATAAATGAAAAACTGGGAAAAAATTATTACTGTACAATATCAAGGTTAGAAACATTTTCGATGACCATCCAGTAGAGTCGCTCCGTTCTGTCGCACGCAACTACAAGACCTCGCCATTCGTTTCGCCAATCAGCGTAGATACATAGACAGGCAATCATACAAAATAAGAATTAGTTGAACAAACAAATGTCATATGAGTACACTCAACTATTTCCAACGGCACGTTTACTAATAAATACAAATCTCCAACCGAAAATTTATAATTATGACAAATCGAACATTCCATATCACTGAATTACAGCACATGAAATTAAATACATGACTATGCAAGGATTAATGTTGTACAGTATTAAGGTTAAAAATATATACAAGGACCATACCATATAAAATACCCAAGAACTGAAGAAAATATTGTCATCAACGTACACACAACTGTTTCCAAAGATACTTTTACTAAGAAATACAATTTTTTAAAAGAAAGATTGAAAATTTCGTAGAAAATGGAAAATTTTATGACAGTAAATTACACAACGTATAAATAAATCGAAAACGTGAGAAAATATGGATAGGGTTCAAAACCATTGTTACAAGAAATCAACGAATACCGTCCAGTATACCGCTCCGATCTGCCGTACGCAACTACAAGATCACTGCAGCTGTGTCGCTCCGGAAGTGTAGGTACGTATACAATGAGTCATTTATAGTGACAAAGAATTTAGCATAATAATGTCATGTATGCACATACAAATCATTCCAATGGCACGTTTACTAGGGAATAAGATACTTGAATCTAGAAATTGACAATTGTGCAGAAAATCTAAAATATCATTACAGTAAATTGCAGTGTGCATAAATAAATGGAGAACTGATAAAAAATGCAAGCGGTACAAAATCAAAATTAAAGGAATTGTGGAAGTCCGGCCAGTGGTTCCGCTTCGTTCAGCCGTTCGCTACTACAGGACCGCGCCACACGTGTCGCTCAAACAGCGTAGGTCCGTTTACAGACAGTCATATGAAATAACAATATTTAACAAAATAATGTCATAAACGTGCACTGAACTAGTCCCAAAGACACTTGTATTCAGAAATACAATTTCTTCTCCTAGCAATTCACAATTTCAAAAAAAATTGTAAGCACCATAACAGTAAACTGCAGTATTTCTATATAGATATTAAAACGAAGAAGAATTGCATGCGGTTCAAAATTACGTCTTAAGAAATTAACGGAGACCATACGGTAGAGTTGCTCGATCTGCCGTACAGTCATTCACTTTTCGAATATTAAAGCAGGGACTCAAGCCGTTGTAGAACTTTACCCATTCGTATACAGTCTAACATTTTACTGTAGACTATTCCTTCCGAGAAGCTAGCCCGCTATGTTGAGGGTATTACTTCGTGTTCCGAGAATCAAATTAGTAGATATTTTAGTCTCGGGCACCTTAATTTCGTGTAGGGATTAGAAGATCGGAAGGAAGACTGATCATGAACATTACTGCCCCCTCTGAGGGTCGGACGGCCAAGTGAATAACTTCACCAATCCCGAGATTCCGAGAGTCATCCCAGGAAAACGGAGAATTAAGTCCCCTAAACAGCATTGGGAGAAGACACCTCAATTCTCAGTTTGAATTTTAACATAGAGCGTCAAACTGTTTGAGAGCCTTACCAATTGGTACAATGTCAAACGTTTTACCGAAGTTCTTACATTCTGAGATGCCAACCCGCCAAATCGGGAGTACAACTTCGTGTTTAGAGAAACACATCAAAGTACGTTTTAGTGGTGGCACATTAAATTATTGTATGAATTGGAATATCGATGGTCAAACCGTTCGAGATCGTTACCACACTCTGAGAGATTCGAACGGCTATGTCAATAGCTTCACATATTCTGTGATCCTGAGAGCCAAATTAGTTAATCCGGGAGAAAATTCCTGAGCAGTATTGCCAATAGACATCTTACTATACTGTTTGAATATTAAAGCAGACCGTCACACCGGTGCAGATCGTTACCAATTGGTACAAAGTCAAGCGCCTTACCGAAGACCTTTTCCCACGAAATATTAACAGCCTGTATCGAGATTATAATGCGGGCACCTTAACTCCATGTAGGAATTAGAAGATCTACTGTCAAAACCGTTCGAGATCGTTACCACCTTCTGTGAGAGACGAACGGGTAAGCCAATAGCGTCACCTGTTCTGTGATTCTGTGTGTCAAACCAGGGATACCGAGAGTAAATCCGCTGAAAAGGTTTGGCAATAGACACTTTACTATAGATACTTTACGGTATGAATATTAAAGCATGTCATCAAACCGTTGTAGAGCTTTACCTATTCCTATAGAGTCAAACCCTTTACCGATGACCTTACCTTGCGTGAAGCAAATTCGCTATATCGGGAGTATGACTTAGTGTTCAGAGAAGCAAGTTAGTATACATTTTAGTGACGGGCACGTTATTGTCATGTGTGAATTTGTAGATCCAGGATCAAACCGTTTGACAGTGTGGCCAGCTTCCTTGATATTTGAACAGCTAACACAAGAGTTTCCTTGGGAATCGAATTGCTAAGTCAATAGCATCAACTATCCTGTAACTCCGTGAGTCAAACCGTGTATTCCAGGCGTAAATACGTTAAGCAGTTTTGGCAATAGGCACCATGATTGACACTATGAATAATAAAGCATGCCGCCATACCGTGGTAGAACGTTACCCAATACTATAGGGTCAAAATTATTCCCGAAGTGTTATGGCGCCCGTCACTGAAATGTCTACTAATTTGTATCTCTGAACACGAAGTTATCCCCTCGATGCAGCGGATTATGTGCTCTGAACGTAAGGTATCAGGTAAATAGCATGTCGTTATGCCCATTGGTAACGTTCTCAAATGGTTTGACGTTCTATTTTAATATTCAAACCGTGATTTAAGGTGTCTATTACCAATACCGTTCAGTGGATTTACTAACGAAGTTCCTGGTTTGACTCTCGCAATAGCAGGACAGCTGAAGCTATTGACTTATCCGATCGAGTCTCAAAGGTGGTGGTAACTTTCTAGATCGGTTCGACACCAGATCTTCAAATTAATACATGAAATAAAGGAGACCATTTCTGGAATGTTTACTAATTTATATTTCTGATCACGAAGTTATACTGTCGATACAGCGGATTCTGTCCTCGGAAGGTGTGGTCTCCTGTAAAACGATTGACTTTATACCAATTGGTTTCTTCTCAAACAGTTTAACGCTCTACTTTGATGTTCAGAGCGTGATGTGCGGTGTCCATTGTCAATAGTGTACCGCGAATTGACTCCCTGAATACCTGGTATGTATATCGGAACAACAGGATAGATATTGACTTAACTGTTCGGTCCTCATAGAAGGTTTGATCGTTCTCGATCGGTTTATTTGTGGATTTAGCCATTCATGCATGAAAATAAGGTGCTCGTCTGCTTAATAGTCTACTAATCTTTTTCCGGGACACTAAGAAAGACACTGCCTACATCGGGACAGGCTTCTCAGAAGGTAAAGCTTTCGGTAAAAAGTTTAACTCTATACGAATAGTTAACCTTCTGCATGATTTGACCATTTACGCTAATTATAAAACCCTGAATTAGGGTGCACGATGCCAATACTGTTCAGCGGATTTACTCCAGGAATGTCTCGGTTGGCTCTGGAAATCACAGGATAGGTGAAGCTATTGACATAGCCGTTCGCATGTAATAGATGGTGGTAACGGTCTCGACCGTTTTAATCTTGGATATTCCAATTCGTACATGAAATTAAGGTGACCTTGACTAAAATGTTTACTAATTTTTTCCACTGGACATGAAGCTACACTCTCGACACACAGGGTTAGGTTCACCGCAGGTAAGGCTTTTGGTAAAAGGTTTGACTCGATACAAATAGCTTACGTTCTGAAATGGTGTGGCTCTCTCCTTTAATAGTTAAACCATGAAATAAGGTGGACAGTGTCAATACTGTTTAGGGGATATTCTCCCGGAATACCTGGTTTGACTCTCCGAATCACATGATACGTGAAGGTATTGCCTTGGCCGCTCGTCACTCACAGAAGGTGGTAACGTTCTCGAACGCGTTGACCCTCGATATACTAAGTCATACATGAATTTAAGGTACCGACACTAAATTGTATAATAATGTGTTTTTCTAAACACGAAGCTGTACTCTCGTTACAGCGGGTTAGCTTCTCGAACGGTAAGGCATTCGGAAATATGTTTGACTTTATAGCAATTGTAACGCTATCACTAGGTGTAAAGCTCTATTTTTATATTCAGTCCGCGAATTAAGGTATCTATGACCAGTAGTGTTCAGCGGATTTGCTCCCGAAATGCCTGGTTTGTCTCTCTGAATCAAAGGATAGGTGAAGCTGTTGACTTAGCCGATCGGCTCTCGTAGAAGGTGGTAACGTTCTCGAACGGTTAGATACTCGTTATTCTAATTCATACATGAAATTAAGGTGGCCGTCACTAAAATGTATACCAATTCGCTTCTCTGACCTCGATGTTATGTCCTCGATACAGCGGTACAGGTGCTCGCAAGGTAAGGCCTTCGGTGAAAAGTTTGACCTATAGCAATATGTAGCGTTCTAATATGGATATTCCCAGTCCATGAATACTTATATTGTGAAATAGCGTGTCAAATTCCAATAGTGTACTGCGGGATAAGTCGCGGAATACCTAGTCTGTCTCTAGGACTTGCAGGATAGGTAAAGCTAGTGTCGCATCTGCCTCACTCTCAAAGAAGGTGGTAACGGTCTAGAACAATTTGACCCCCGGCCTTCTAGCCATGCATGAAATTATGGTGCCCGCAACTGAAATGCATGCTATACTGCTTCTCTGATCTGGAAGAAATACACTCGATGGACCGGGTGGTATTCCGGGAAGTAAAGCCTTCGGAAAATGGTTGATTCTATAGCAGTAGGTATCGTTCTACATGGGAGTGACCCTGTTCATTAGTACTCGAGCCATAAATTAAGGTATTTAGTGCCAATACTATTCGGCGGATTTACTCTCGGAATACCTGGTTTGCCTCTCCGAATCACAGGATGGGTGAAGCTACTGAGTTAGCAGTTCGAATATCATAGAAGGTGGTTACAGTCTCGAACTGTTTTACCCTCGATCTTCTAATTCGTACATGACGTTAAGTGGCCCGTCACTGAAATAAATACTAATTTCATTTCCTGAACATGAACTTCTACTCCCGTTGAAGCGGGTGGGGTTCGCTGAAGGTAAGGCCTTCTATAAACGTTTGACTTTATACCAATTGGTAACGCTCTCAAATCGTTTGACGCATTACTTTGGTGTTCAAACCGTGAACTATGGTGTCTATTGCCAAAAATGTTCAGCGCATTTACTCCCGGGATACCTGGTCTGTCAATCGGAATCACAGTATAGGTGAAGGTATTGACCTTCCCGTTCGATTGTCGTAGAAGGTAGTAACGGTCTCGAACGGATTGACCATCGATCTTCTATTTCATACATGAAATAATTGAGCTAGTCGATAAAACGGACATATATTCGTCCCACTGAACACGGTGTTATACCCTCGATACAACGGTTTGGATTCACTGCAGATAAGGTTTTCGGTTAAAGTTTGACTCGATACAAGTTGGTCACATTCTCAAATGGTTTGGCGTTATGCTTTAATGTTCTAGCCGTGATATAAGGTGTCCATTGTCAACACTGCTCAACGACTTTTCTCCCGGAATACGTTGGTTGACTTTCGGAATCACATGATAGCTGCAGCTATTGTCTTATACGTTCGACCACCAAATAAGGAGGTACCGTTCTCGAAAGGTTTATCCCTCGATCTTGAAATTAATAGACAAAATCAAGGTGGCTGTCACTAAATTGTATACTAATTTGCTCCTCTGTGCACGAGGTTATACTCTCGATACAGCTAATTAGATACCCGACAGTATGTCCTTTAGTATAAAGGATGTCTTCATACCAATGTGTAACGTTCCACAACTGTTTGATGCTGTACATTAATATTCATACCGTGAATTATAGTGTCCATCGCCAGTACTGTACTGCGGATTGACTCGGGGAATACATGATATGACTACCGGAATCACAGCACTGGTGAATCTATGCAATTAGTCGTTCCAGTCCCAAAGAAGGTGGGAACGGTCTTGAACGATTTGGCACTCTATCTTTTAAATCATATATGAAAATAAGGTTTGCATCTGCAATAATGTCTATTAATTTGTTTCCGTGAGCATGACACTCGCTACTGCGGGATATGTTCTAGGGAGGATATGTAATCGGTAAAAAGTAGGACATTATACCAGTTAGCAATGTTTTCCAACGCTATGACTCCCTACTTTAATATTCATAACTTATATTAAGGTGTCCATTGCCCATGCTGAACAGCGGATTCACCAACGGAATATTTCGTTTGACTTTCGGTATGACAGGATTGGTGAAGCTATGGACCTAGCCGTCCGACTCTCATGCAGGATTGTAACAATTTCTAACGGTGTGACTATCGATTCTGATATTTATGCATGAAAATGTGGTGTCCGTTTGCTGAAATATCTACCAATTTGTTTTCGTCAACATTAAGAAAGACAATCGCTACAGCGGCTTAGGCTGCTTGGAAGGTGACGCCCTCGGTTAAAAGTTTGAACCTATGAGAATAGATAATGTTCGACAACCGCTGTACTTCAGTATTCGAACAGTGAATTAAGATGCCTATTACCAATACTGATCAACGGATTTACACCCGTAATACCTGGTTTATCATCTCTGAAACACAGGATGTAATACGTTCTCAAACGGTTTGGCGCTCTATTTCAATATTCACGTGGTGAAATAAAGTGTCCATTGGCAATACTGATCCGCGGATTTCTCGAGCAATACCTGGTTTGACTTTCGGAATAACACAATATATGAAGCTATAGTCTTAGCCGTAGGACCCTGAAAGAAGATGGCAACGTTTTCGAGAGGTTTGACCCTCGATCTTCTCATTCATACATAAAGTCTGGGTGCATGTCACTGAAGTGAATAATAATTTCCTTCTCTGAACACCTTGTTTTACTGTATAAGCACTGCACTTTGCTTTCGGGCGGTAAGGGCATCAATGAAAAGTTTTAGATTTTCCCAACTGGAAAAGTTTTCGAACGGCTTGTCGTTCAACTGTAATATTCAAACCGTGAACTTTGGCGCCTAATGCAAATACAGTTTAGCGCATTTACTCCCGGGGTACCTGGTTTGACTTTCGGAATCACAGGATAGGTGAAGGGATTGACTTAGCCCTTCGTCTCACACAGATTGTTGTAACGTTTCGAAAGGTTTGATACTCGATCTTCTAATTCATACATGATGTTATGGTGCTGGTCACTAAAATGTGTACCTATTTGATTCCCTGATCACGAAGATACACTCTCGAAACAGGGGGATAGGTTCTCAGAAGGTAAGGCCTTCGGTAAATAGTCTGACTCCATGCCAATATGTAGCGGTCTAGAGTGGCATGAATATGTACTTTATTTTTCATACCGTGAATTAAGGTGTTAATTCCCGTTACGGTACAGGGCATTTACACCCGGAATACCTCGCATGACTTTCCGAATCTCCGGATAGGTGAAGTTATTGACTTACCCGTTCGACTCTCAAGGAGGGTGGTAACGTTCTCAACCGGTTTGACGCTCTATTTTAATATTGAATGGAGGTGTCTACTGCCAATGCTGTACAGCGGATCTACTCCCGGATTGTTACGTTTGAGTTTCTGACTCATAGGTTATCTGAAGCTATTGACTTAACCTCTTCATTCTCTACGACGTTGGTAACTATAGCGGACGGTTTGAGACTCGATCTCCTAATTCATCCACGAAATTATGGTGCCCCTCACTAAAATGTATAACAATTCGTACCACTGAACGCGTTGATATTCACCCGATACAGCGGGTTAGATTTTCGGAGGGTAGGGCGTTCTGCATGAAGTTTTACCCTACATATATTGGTAATGTGCAACAACGGCATGACGGCCAGCTTTATATTCCTTACCGTGAATTAAGGAGCTTATTGCCAATACGGAATAGCGCATTTACCCCCGGAATACCTGATTCGACTCTCGGAATCGCAGGATAGGTGAAGCTATTGACTTAGACTTTCGACTCTCCAAGAAGGCGGCAACGTTCTCGAGCGGTTTGGCCATGAATCTCCTGATTCGTACCGAAACTCAAGGTGCCCGTCATCAATATTTATACTATTTGGTTCCTCTGAACACAATGTTATACTCTAGTTACAGCGGGATACTTTTTCAGAGCGTAAGGTCATCGGTAAAACCGTTGACTTCACAGCAATTGGTAACGGTCTCAGTCGAATTCACGCTCTACTTTAACATGCAAATTGAGAATTAGGGTGTCAATTATCAGTACTGTACAGTTCACTTATTCCCGGAATACCTGGTCTGATTCTCGAAATAGCAGGGTACATAAAACTATTGACTTAGCCGTTCTTCTCCCTCAGAAGGAGGCAACGTTTTCGAACGATTTGACCCTCGATGTTCTAATTCATACATTTAGTTATGGTACCAGTAACTGAAATGAACAATAATTTCCTTCTCTGAACAGGTTGTTATACTATCGATGAGGCCAGCGACGTTCGCGGAATGTAAGGCCTTCGGTAAAATGTTTGACCTTATGACAATTGTTAACGCTCCCAAACGGTTTGATGCCCTACTCTAATATTCAAACCGCGACATAATGTGTCTACTACCAGCACTTTCCTGCCATGGTAGGTCTGGAATGTATGGTTTTACTCTCAGAAACCCAGGATTGGTGAAGCTGTTGATTTAGCCGCCCGACTCTCAGGGAAGGGGGTCAGGTTCCCGATGCGTTTGACACTCGATCTACTAATTCATATATGAAATTAAGGCGCACGAAAAGGAAATGAATACGAATTTCTTTTTGTGAACAGGCAGTTATACTCTCAAAAGGGCGGGTTGGCTTCTCCGAGAGTGAGGCCATCGGTAAGGTGTTTGACTTTACACAAATTGGCAACGCTCTAACGCGGTTTGACTCTCTACTTTAACATCAAAACCGTGAGTTAAGGTGTCAGTTGCCAATACCGTTACGCGGAGTTCCTCCTGGAGTGCCAGTTCCGACTGTACGGAATCACAGGGTAGGTGATGCTACTGACTTATCCGTTTGTATCTCAAACAAGGAGGTAACGTTGAAGTAATCTTGGAGCCTTGATCTTGTAATTCGTACAAGAAACTGATGAGCCAGTAACTAAATTGTATACTAATTTTCTTCACTGGAGACGTAGTTATACTCTTCATACCGCGGATTATCTTCTTGGAAGGTAAGGCCGTCGTTGAAACTTTTAACTTTATATAAATATGCAACGTTCTACAAATTTTTGATTCTGCACTTTAATATTTTATCCGTGAACAAAGGTTTCCATTCCCAATAGTGTACAGTGGATTGTCTATCGGAATACCTGGTTTGACTGTCGGAATACCAGGATAGGTGAAGTTATTGACTTAGCCTTTCGACTCTT
>NIJG01000236.1:229208-245058 GCA_002201625.1 Euglossa dilemma
TTTACTCCCGGAATACGTGGTTTGGCTTTCGGAATTACTGGATAGCTGAAGCGATTGACATAGACTATCGTCTCTCACATAAGGTGGCAACGTTCTCGAGCGGTTTGACCATCGATCTTCTGACTCATACGTGAAGTTAAGGTGCCCTTTGCTGAAATGAATACTAATTTCATTCTCTGAGCGCGAACATATACTCTCGCTGAAGCTCGTGTGGTTCGCGGAAGGTTAGATCTCCGGTAAAACTCTTGAAGTTATAGCAACTTTTAACATTCTTAAACGGTGCGACGCTCTATTTTAATATTGAACCCGTGGTTTATGTTGTCTATTGCCAATACTGTTCAATGGATTTACATCCGATGTACCTGGTTTAACTCTCCTAATCAAGGGACAGGTGAAGCGATTGACTTAGCCGTTCGACTCACACAGAAGGTGGTAACGTTCTCGAACGGTCTGACCATCGACCTTCTAATTCACGTACGAAATTCTGATGCGAGTCACTAAAATGTATACTAGCTTGTACCTCAGAACACGGTGTTATACTGTCGACAAAGCGAGTCGGTTTTTCGGAAGGTAAGGCACTCGGTACGAAGTTTAGCCCTACACGAATAGGTAACGTTCTATAACGGCTTGTCGGTCTGCTTTAATATACAAACCATGAGTTGAGTTGTCTATTCCCAATATGGTACAGCGGACTTTCTCCCGGAATTCCTTGATTGACTCTCGGAACTACATGGTAGGTGAAGCTATTGACAGAGCTGTTTGAATCTCACAGGTGGTGGAAACGTTCTCGAACTGTGTGACCCTGATCATCTAACTCATACATGAAATTCAGTAGTCCGTCATTGAAATGATTACCTATTTCGTTTTTCCAACACGGATTTATACTCTCGATGACGCGGATGTGGTTCGCGGACGGTAAGGCCTTCGGTAAAACGATTGACTTCATAACAATCGGTATCGTTCTCAAAAGGTGCGACGCAACATTTTATTATTGAAACTGTGAATTAAGGTGTTTATTGCCAATACTGCACAGCGGATTTAATCCCGGAATACCTGCTATAACTGTTGGTATCACAGAATAACTGAAGGTTTTCACTGAGCTGTAACGAATATCATAGAAGCTGGTAACGCTCTCGAAATGTTCAACCCTCGATCTTCTAATCCCTACATGACGTTAATCCGCGTCACTGAAATGAATATTAATTTCTTTTTCTGAACAAGAAGTTACACTATCGATGAAGCGGGTGATGTTCGCTGAAGGTAAGGACTTCTTCAAACCGTTTGAGTTTCTAGCAATAGGTAACGCTCTCAAAAGGTTTGACGCTCTACTTCAATATTCATACCGTGAATAAAGGTGTCCATTTCCAATACTGACTGGCGGATTTACTCCTGGAATGCCCGGTTTGATTCACGGAATAACAGGTTATGTGAAGTTATTGACTTAGCCGTTCGTCTCTCACAGAATGTGGTAATGTTCGCGAAAGGTGTGACCCTCGATCTTTTTACTCTTACACGAAGATAAGGTGCCCGTTACTCGACTTTAATAATCGAACCGAAAATTGAGCTGATTATTGACAATGCGGTTCAGGCGATGTACATCTGGATTTCCTGGTATTACACATGGAATCACAGGATAGGAGGAGTTCTTAATTAGCTTGTCATATTTCACCGAAGGTGGTAAAGTTCTCGAACGGTTTGACCCTCGATATTCTTATTTATGCACGAAGATAACGTAACCATCACTGCAATGAATACTAATTTAATTTTTTGAGCACGAAGTTACATTCTCGATACAGCCGGTTAGGCTTTCGGCGTGTAAGGTCTCCAGTAAAATGTTTGACTTTATACAAATGGGCAACGCACTTATACAATTTGACGCTCTACTTTAATATACACTCCGTGAATAGAGGCGTCTATTGTCAATTCTGTACACAGCATTTGCACACGAATACCTGACTTGTTTATCGGAATCGTAGGATGGGAGAAGATATTTATCCAGCCGTTCGGCTCACAAAGATGGTGGTAACGTTCTTGAACGCTTTGACCCTCCATATTTTAATTCATACGTGAATTTAAGGTGCCGATATTAAATTGTATAGTGATGTGTTTCCCTAAACACGTAGCAATACTCTCGATACTGCGCGTCAAATTCTCAGACGGTAAGACATTCGGTAAAACGTTTGACATTATAGGAATTAATAATGTTCTTACTCGGTATGACGCTTTATTTGTATACTCACACCGAGAATTAAAATATCTATTACCAATACCCTTCAGCGAATTTACTCTCCGATTACCCGGTGTGACTCTCGAGCCACAGGATAGGTGTACTTATTGACTTATCCGTTCGACACTCAAAGAAGGTGATAACTTTCTAGAACGGTTTCACCATTGATCTCCTTGTTCATTACAAAATTGAGTTCTCCGTCAATAAAATATTTCCCAATTTTATCCTCTGAACCCGTAGTTATACTATAATCGAAGCGGGTGAAGCGGAAGCTACGGCCTTCGTCAAAATATTGTACTTTATATAAATTTGTAACGATCACAAACGGTTTGACACTCTATTTTAATATACAAATCGTGAATTAAGGTGACTAATGCCAAAACTATTCAGCGGACTTACTCCCTGTATATCTGCTTTGACTTTTGGAATCTCAGGATAGGTGAAGCTATGCACATGGACGTCCGTCTCTCAGAGATCGTGGTAACGTTCTCAAACGATTTGGCCGTCGATGTTCTAATTCATTCATGAAACTAATACGCCCGATACTGAAATGAATACTAATTTGTTTCTCTGGACACGAAGTAATACCCCCGATACAGCGGGATAGGTTTTCGGTGAGTAGGGTCTTGGGTTAAACGTTCGACTTTATGACAGTAGGTAACGTTCTCAAATGATTTGACGCTCCACTGTAATCTTCATACCGAGAATGATCGTGTCCATTGGTAACACAGCTCTGTAGATTGACTTCCGGCATATTTGGCCTGACCCTCGGAACCGCATGGCAGTTGTAACTACGGTCTAAGCCGCTCGACTCTCAAACAAGGTGGTAACGATCTCCGACGGATTGACCTTCGATCTTCCAATTCATACATGAAATACAGGGACCCGTCATTAAGATATGAACTAATTTCCATCTCGATACACGACGTTATACTCACGATACGGCGGGTTAGCTTCGCGGAATGTACTGCCTTCAGTAAAACACTTGGCGTTATAGCAATTAGTGACGTTCTCACACGGTGTGACGCTATGTTTTAATATTCACACCGCGAATTATATTGACTATTGCAAAAACGCTTCAGCGGGCTTTCTCCCGGAATACGTGGTTTGAATCTCCGAATTACTGGATAGGTGAAGCTCTTGACTTAACCATTCGTCCCTCGCAGAAGGTGGCAACGTTCTCGAGTAGTTTGACGCTCGATCTTCTAATTCATGCATGAGTTTACGGGGCTCGCAGCTAAAGTGTATACTAATTCATACCTCTGAATACGGTTTCATACTATCGATAAAGCTAGTTATTTTTTCGGAGGGTAAGGTCTGGGGTAAATCGTTTAACTTTATAGCAATTGGTAACGATCTCGAATGGATTGACGCTATATTTTAATATTCAAACCGTCAATTAAGCTGTCCATTCCCAATACAGATCGACAAATTTACTCCCAGAATTCCTGATTTGGCTCTCGGAATCACAGGATACGTGAAGCTATTGACATAGCCGTTCGATACTCAAACAAGGGATTAACCTGCTCGAACGGTTTGACCCTCGATCTTATAATTCAAGCATGAAATTAAGCTGCCTGTCACTCAAATTCATACTAATTTGTTTCCCGTTCACGAAGTTATACTCTCAATACTGCGGGTTAAGCTCTCGGAAGGTAACGTATTCCGTAAGAGGCATGTCATCAGAGCAATTGGTAATGTTCTCCGCCGATTTTACACCCCAATTTAATGTTCATGCAGAGAACATATGTGCCTATTGCCAATGCTTTACAGCTGATGTACTCCAAAAATGCCCCGTTTGAGTCTCGTCATCCCAGGTTATGTGAAGATATTGACTAAACTGTGCGACTGTAAAAAATGGTGGTAACTTTCTCAAACTGTATGACCCTCGATGTTCTTATTCATACATGATATCATGGTGCCCGTCACAGAAGTGAAGACTAATTTCTATCTCTGAACACGATGTTATACTCTTGATACATCGGATTAGATTCACCGCAGGTAAGGTTGTCGGTGAATGTTTGACATCGATGCGAGTTGGCAATGTTCTCATACGCGGTGATGCTCTATATTAGTATTCTGCCTGTGGAATAAGGTGTCGCGTTCCAATACTGTACAGCAGATTGACACCCGGAATAATTGATTAGATTATCGGAATTACAGGATAGGTGCAGCTAAAGGCTCAGCCGTTCGACTCCCATACAAGGTGGGGAACTTTTCAAACGGTTTGGTTTCCAATTATTCTATTCCTACATGACAATAAGGTGTCCGACTTCTAAAATATCTACTAACTTGTTTTCGTGAGCACTGAGCGTGACAGTATCTACTGCGTGATATCTACTAGCAGGGTGATATATTCGGTACAAGGATGGATATTATACCAATTATTTATGTTCTCCAACGTTTTGACTCCCTACTTTAATGTTCATAACATAAACTAAGGTGTCCGTTGCCAATACTGATCAGCCGGTTCCATCCCGGAATACCCGGTTCGAATCTCGGAATCACAGGATAGATAATGCTAATGACTCAGCTGTGCGAATCTCACGGAATGTAGTATTGTTCTGGAACTGTAAGCCTATCGACCACCTTATTCATACATGAAATGAAGGTGCCCGTCACTAAATGGAATAATAGGTTGTTTCCCTCAACACGAATATAGACCATCGATACAACAGCTTAGGATGTCGGAGGCTATGGCATTCGTTAAAACGTTTGACCTTATTGCAATTTGTAACGCGCTCAAATGAAAGGACGCTCTACTTACCTTTCATACCGTGAACTAATGTGTCTATTGCCAATACTGTTCAGCGGATTTAGTCCCGGAACACCTGGTTTGACTCTCAGAATCACAGGATATGTGTAGATATTCACTTAGCCCTTCGAATCTCAAAGAGGGTGGTAACGTTCCCGATCGGATTGTCACTAGATCTTCTAATTCATATATGAAATGATGCTGCCCGTCACAAAAGTGTAAACTAATTTTTCTTCTCTATACACGAAGTTATACTGTCATTACAGCGGGCTAGCATCTTGGAATGTAAGTCCATCGGTAAAAGGTTCTACTATATACGAATAGGTAACGTTCTTCACGGTTTGGCGATCTACCTTAATATTCAAACCGTGAACTAAGTGTCCTATTGCCAATAATTGACTCCAGGAAAACCTGGTTTGGCACTCGAAGTCACAGGATAGGTGAGGCTACTGACATGGCTGTACGGCATTCAAAACGTATGGTAACGTTCGGGAACGGTTTAACACTCGATAGCCCTTTGCATACACGAAGTTGATGTGCTCGTCGCAAAAACGTATACCATTTCTTACCGCTGAATACGCCATAATATTGTTCACACAGCGGGTTAGATTTTCGGACGGTAAGGACTTCAGTAAAACGTTTGACTTTATAGGAACTTGGCACGATCTCATGTAGCTTGTCGCGCGACTATAGTATTCATTCCGTGAATTAAGGTGTCTGTTGCGAGTACTGTTCAGCGGATTTACTCCAGGAATATCTGGTTTGGCTCTCGGAATTACAATATAGTTGAAGCCACTCACTTAGCGGTTCGGCTCCCAAGGAAGGTGTCAACGCTCCCTAACGGTTCGACCCTCGATTTTTTATTTCATACATGAAATTAATATGCCTGTCCCTTCAATTTATACACATTTGTCCGCCTGAACACGAAGCAATACTCTCGACACAGCGGGATATTTTTCGGGATGGTAAGGCCTTCGGTAAAAGGAGTGACTCTATACTTATTGGTAATGATCTCCGTCAGTTTGTCGTTCTTCTTTAATGTTCAACCCGTGATTTATCCGGTCAATTGCCTATATAATTAAGCTGATTTTCTCCAGTAATGACTGGTTTGACTCTCGGAGTCACAGGATTGGTGAAGATATTGACTTAGCCGTTCGACTCTCAAGCAATGTGGTAACGATCTGGAACGGTTTGATCCTCCATATTCTAAGTCATACATCAAAATATGGTGCCCATCGCTAAAATGTGTACTCATTTGCTTCTCTGAACACGAAGTTGTACTCTGGATGAAGCGGTGAATTTCGCGAAGTGTACGACCTTCGGTGAGACGTTTGACTTTATATTAATTAGTAACGTTCTCCAACGGCTTGACTCTGCACTTTAATATTCATAACTTAAATTAATCTATTGCCAATACTGATCAGTGGATTCTCTGCCGGAATACCTGGGTTGACGCTCGAAACCACAGGACAGGTAAAGCTATTGTGTTATACGTGCGATTTCATAATGGCGGTGTTAAGGCTCTAGAATGGTTTGACGCTATACGTTAGTATTCAAACCGTGAATTAATGTGTCTATTGCAAATAATGCTAAGGGGATTTACGATAGTATACCACGTGTACCCGGTATGACGTTTGGAATCGTAGGATATGTGAAGCGATTGACTAAGCCGTTCTCTTCGCACAGAGGATGTAACGTTCTCCACCGGCTTGACTATCGATCTTCTAATTCATGCATGAAATAATGGTGCTCGTCACTAAAATGTGTACTAATTAGCACCTCTGAACAAGCTGTTACACTCTCGATAGTTCGAGTTAGCTTGTCGGGGTGTATTTCATTCTGTAAGAAGCTTAACCCTACACGAATAGGTAATGTTCTACGTCGGCTTTAATATTCAAACCGTGAGTTGAGGAGTATATTGCCAATACTGTACAGCGCATTTACTACCGGAATATCTGCTTTGAGCCTCTGATTCCAAGGATAGGTCACGATGTTGACAAAGCCGCACTGCACTCAAATAATGTGGTAACGGTCCCGAACAGATTGACACACGATCATCTTATTCACACATGAAATTAAGGTGTCCATCACGAAAGTGTATGCCAATTCGTTCCTCTGAACACGCTGCCATACTCTCGATACAGCGGGTTTGCTTTTCGGAGGGTACCGTCTATGGTGAAGCATTTGGCTGCATAGAAATTGGTAACGTTCTCCAACGCTTTGAGGCTCGAACTTCTAATTCATGCATGAAGTTAAGGTGCCCCTATCTAAAATGTATCGTTATTTTTGTCGCTGAACACGATGCTACACTCTGGATGCAGCGCGATACGTTAGCGGAAAGTAAGACCATCAGCAAAAAGTTTTACTGCATACCAATTGGTATTGTTCTACAAAGGATTGAATATGTAATTTAATCCCTAAACCGTAAAATAGGCCGTATAAACCAATACTGAACAGTGGACCTACTCCCGGAGTACCTGGCTTGACCCGCGGAATCACACGATAGGTGAAGATACTGTCTTAGGCGTTCGACTTTAAGGATTGTGGTAACGTTATCGAAATGTTTTGCACTCGATCGTTTAATTCATACTGGGAGTCATACCGCCGGACAACATTATCAAATAAAAGAAAGTAATTCTATTTAACTGATACGTTACTTTCCGAGAATCTATCCCACTGCAGCGAGTGTCTACCTTAGTATTCAGAGAATCAAACCAGTAGATATTTTAGTAGACGGACACCTTATCTCCACGTATGAGCAGAATAATCGACAGTCAAACCGTTCGAGAACGATCCCACCTTCTTTGTGAGTGGAACTGCTATGTCAATAACTTCAGCCATCCTGTGATTCCCAGAGTCAAGCCACGAATTCCTGGAGTAAGTTCGCTGAAAATTATTCGCAAGAGACACATTATTTCACGGTTTGAGTATTTAAGTACAGCGTCAAAGCGTTTTAGAGCATTGCCAATTGGTGTAAATTCAAACATTTTACCAAAGACCTTACCCTCCGAAAAGCTGTCCCGCTGAATGAGGCTATAACCTCGTGTACTAGGAATGAAATTAGTCTCCATTTCGAAGAAGGGCACATTAACTTCAAGTATGAATTAGAAGNTATTCAGAGAATCAAACCAGTAGATATTTTAGTATACGGACACCTTGTCTCCACGTATGAGCAGAATAATCGACAGTCAAACCGTTCGAGAACGATCCCACCTTCTTTGTGAGTGGAACTGCTAAGTAAACAACTTCACCAATCCTGCGATTCCGTCAGTAAATCCAAGTATGCCGGGAGCAAATTCGCTGAGCCGTACTGACAAAGGACGCATTAATTCGCGGTTTGAATATTAAAGTAGAGCGTTATATCGGTTGAGAATGTCACAAAATTTGAGAATGTTTGTGAAACTTTGAGTTAGAAGATCAAGGGTCAAACCGTTCGGGATCGTTGCCAACTTCTGCGAGAGACGAACTGCTAAGTCAATTGCTTCACCTACCCTGCGATTCCGAGAGGAAAACCAGGTATTCCAGGAGTAAATCAGCTGAACTGTATTGCCAATAGACTCCTTAGTTCACGGTTTGTATCGTAAACTAGAGCGACAAACCGTTGGAGAGCATTGCCATTTGGTATAAAGTCAAACACTTTACCGACCCTACCATCTGTGAAACTATCCTGCCGTTTCGAGAGTATAACTTCTTGTTCAGAGAAGGAAATTAATCTTCATTACTGTGAAGAGCTCCTTAATTTCATGGGTGAAATAGAAGCTCGAGGGTCAAACCATCGGAGATCATTTCTGCATTAAGTGTGAGACAAGCGGCTAAGAGAATAGCTTCACCTATCATGTGATTGGGGTAGGCATACCAGCTATTCCGGGAGAAAATCCGCTGAACGGTATTGGCAATTGACACCTCAATTTACGGTACGAACACTAACGTATACCGTCGGCCCATTTATGAACGATGCCAATTGCTATAAAGTCAAACACTTTACCGATGGCCCTACCTTCGGAGAAACAAATCCGCCGTTTCGAGAATATACCTTCGTATTCAGGGATAGAAATTTGCCTTCCTTTCAGTGACGGGCGCCTTAATTTCATGTATGTATTAGAAGATCGAGTATGAAACCGTTAGAGATCGTTGCCGCCTTCTTTGAGAGTCGAAAGGATAAGTCAATAGTTTCACCAATCCTGTGATGCTGCGAGTCAAACCACGTATTCCGGTAGGTGATCCACTGCACAGGACCTCCGAGTGACCGTATAGTTGACCTTATACACCATATTTCACTGAATAAATATAAATGTTCATTGTGAGACCATTGTCGAAGGTTACCTATTGCTATAGATTCTAACCGCGTAAAAAGGCCATTCGTTCCGAGACGCTAACCCGCTGTATCGAGAGTATAATTTCGTGATCAGAGAAAACGTGACCACCATCTTTGAGAGTCGATCTCTTGAATCACAGGCTACACATATCCTGTGATTCCGAAAATCGAACGGCGTATTGCTGGAGCAAATCGGCTATACAGTATTGGCAATGGATGGCAGTAACGAGATCATATCCCTCGTATTCAGAGCAGAAAATTAGTATACATTTTAGTGACGAGCTCCATTATTTCATGTATGAATCGGAAGATCTATAGTCATACATTTTAAGGACGATACCACGCTTTGGAGAATCGAACGGCTTTGCCAAAAGCTTTATCTATGCTCTCAATCCGAGAGTCAAACCAGATACTTCAGGGGTAAAAGCCCTGTATAGTATTGGCAATAGGCACCAACATTAACGGTATTAATATTTATGTACCGAGCCATATCGTTATAGAACGTTAACTATTGCTATAGATTCAAATTTTTTACAGAAGGACTTACCTTGCGAGAAGCTGCCCCGCTGTATTTGGATTATAACGTCGTATTAAGGGGAATAAATTACTATGCATTTTAGTGACCATCACACTAATTTCGTGGATGAATTAGAACATCGCGTGTCAAACAGTTCGAAACCGTAACCACCTTCTGTGAGAATCGAACGGATAAGTCAATGGCTTCACCTATCCTGTGATTCGGAGAGTCGAGCCACGTACTCCGGGAGTATGTGCGCTGAACAGGATTGGCAACAGACACCTCAATTCACGATTTGAATATTAAAATATAGCGTCAAACCGTTTGAGGTCGATACTAATTGCCACAAAGTCACACATTTCACCGAAGACCTTACTCCCCGATAAACAAATCCGTTGTATCGGGGGTATAACAGCATATTCAGAGGTGCGAATTGGTATACATTGTAGTGACGGCACCGTACCTTCATGTGTGAATTAGAAGATAGAGTGTGAAGCAGTGCGAAAACGTAACCACCATCTTTGAGCGTCGAGCGGCTAAGACTGTAGCTTCTCCCATCCTGATTTTCCCAAGGTCATGGCAGGAATTCCGGGAGTAAATCCGCTGATCGGTATTGTAATTGGACGATTCAATTCAAGGTTCGAATATTACAGTAGAGCGGCAAACCGTTTGAGAACATTTCCAGTTTGTATAAAGTCTAACGATTTATTGATGTCATTACCGTCCGGAGGCATAACGCGCGGCATCGAGAATATTAAAAGGTGTTCAATGAAGCAAAGTAATGTAGATTTTAGTGACGAATGTCTTAATTTCATGTATGAATTATACGATCGAGGGTCAAACCGCTCGAGAACGTTGCCAACTACTGTAAGAGACCGAAGGGCACGTCAGTAGCTTCACCCGTCCTGCGATTCTGAGAGTCAATCCAGGTATTCCTGGAGTAAACCCCTTGATCAGATTTGGTAATGGGCACCTTAATGCACGGTTTGAATACTAATATAGAGCATCAAACCGTTTGAGCACGTTACCAATTGCTATAAAATCAAACGTTATACGGAAGACCATACCCTCCTGAAAACTACCCGGCTGTCCCGAGAGTATGACATCGTGTTCAGGGGGACGAAGTAGCATACATATTAGTGACGAGCACACTAATTTCATCTATCAGTTGGAAGATTGAGGGCTAAACCGCTCAAGCACATTGCTGCCGTCTGTGAGAGTCAAACGGCTATATCAATAGCGACATCTATCATGCGATTACAAGTGTCAAACAGGTATAGCGGGAGTGAATACGCTGAACAGCATTGGCAATAGACACACTAATTCACGATTTCAATATTATAATAGAGCGTCAAACCGTTTGTGAACGTTACAGGTTAGTATAAAGTCATTCATTTTTACAGATTACCTTACCATCTGAGAAAATGACAGTCTGCAGGAAGTATCTTGCTTCGTGCACAGTGAAACAAATTTGTATTCATATTAGTGGCGGGACCTTTAATCTCCTGTATGAATCAGAAGATCGCGAGGCAAACCGCTCCAGAACGGTACAACCGTCCTTGAGAATCGCACATGTATATCAATAGATTCACCTATTCTGCGATTCCGAAAGCAATAGCAGGTGTCACAGGAGTACATCCGCTAAACGGTACTGGCAACCGATACCTTAATTCACTGCTTGTATACTGAAGTATAGCGTCAAACCGTTTGAGAGTGTTACCAATTGATACAACGTCATACTCTTTACCGAAGACCTTACCATGCGAGATCCTCTCCTGCCGTATCGAGAGTGTAACTTCGTGTTCAGAGATACAAATAACTATACATTTTAGTGACGGGCACCTTATTTTCGTGTATGAATAAGAAGGTCGGCTGTCTAACCGTTCGACAACATTACCACTTTCTAGAAGAACCGAACTGCTGTGTCAATTGCTCCAGCTATCCAATAATTCCGATAGTCAAACCAGGCACGGCAGGAGTAAATCCGCATTACGGTACTGCCAAAGGACACCTTTATTCACGTTATGAATAGGTCGAGAGTAGAGAGTTAGAGAGTCAAACCGTCGGTGATCAATATAAGTTGGTATAAAGCCATTGTTTTTACTGAGTACCTTTCCTTTCATGAACGTAATCGGCTGCAGGGACAGTCTTGCTTCGACTGAAGAGTAACAAATTAAAATTCATTTTGGTGGCGGGCACCTTAATTTCATGTATGAACAAGATCTGAGCCAAAACATTCGAGACCGTTGCAATCCTCCTTGAAAGTCAAACGGCTATGGCAGTACTTTCACCGATCCTGTTATTCCGACAGACAACCCAGGTATTCAGGGAGGCAATCCCCACTGCAGTATTACAAATGGACACTTTAATTCATGATATGAGTATTAAAGTAGCGCGTCAACGCTTTAAAGAACGTCACCTATTGGTATAGTGTCAAATATTTTACTGAAATCTTTATCTTCCAAGTGCCAATCCCGCTGTATCGAGTGTATAACTTCGTGCACAGGGAAAGAAATTGGTATCCATTTCAGTGACGGGCAGTTTACCTCCACGTATGAATTAGAAGGTCGGGGGTCACACCTTTCGGAACCATTACCACCATCTATGAGATTCGGACGGCTAAGTCAATATATTCACCTATGCTGCTGTTCCGCGAGCGATACCACGTATTCCGAGAGTAAATACGCTAAACAGTATTGGCAAGAGAGACCTTAATTCTCGGTATCAATATTAACGTACAGTGTGACCCAGCTTCAGATTCCTACCTATTCGAAATGCGTCAAGCTTTTTACCGAAGTCTTTACATTCGTTAGATCCTAACCCACTGTATCGAGAGTATAATACCGTGTTCTGAGAAACATATTAGTAAACATTTTAGTGCCGTGCTCCATCATTTCGTGCATGAATTAGAAGGTCGAAGCTCAAACCGTTAAAGAGCTCTGCCACGATCGCTGAGAGTCGCACGCGAAGGACAAGAGCTTCTGCTATCTTGTGATTCCGAAAGATAAACCAGGTACTCGGGGAGTAAGTCCGATGAACAGTATTGGCAATAGACACCTTCATTCGCGGTATGGATATTACAATAGAAGGTCAATTCATCGGTGAACATTACAGACTGTTATAGAGTCTTACTTTTTACAGAATACAATACCTTCGAAGAACCTAACTCACTGTAGCGAGTGTCATTCTTAGTGCTCACGGAAACAAATTGGTAGACGATTTAGCAGACGGATACCTTATTTCTATGCATGAATAGAACAATCTAGAGTCAAACCGATTCAAACCGTTCGAGAACCATACCAGCGTCACTAAGAGTCAAACGACTAAGTCAATAGCTTCACATATCGTGTCATTCCGAGTGTCAAACCTTGTATTCGAAGAGTAAATCCGCTGAACACTACTGGCAATGGATAAGTTAATTCACGGTTTCAATATTGTAGTTGTAAGTTGTAGTAGTCATAAATTAGTATACGTTATAGTAGTGGGCACATTAATTTCAAGTAGAAATTAGAAGATCTTGTCTCAAACCGTTCGAGATCGTCATTACCTTCTTTGATACTCGAACGGCTGAGTTAATAGCTTCACCTTTTCTTGTGGTTCCGAGAGTCAAACTTGGTATCCTGCGAGTAATTCTGCTGTTTTGTATGGCCATCAGCCACCCAATTTAACGGTATAAATATTAAAGGACACTGTAAAACCGATGTAGCAAGTCACCTATTGGTATAGAGTCAAACTTACAACCGGACGCCTTACCTTCCGAGAAAATAACCCGCCGTGTCGAGAATATATCTTCGTGTTCAGAGAAACACATTAGTATACATTTTAGCGGTGGGCACCACAATTTCGTGTATGACATAGAAGATCGAGGATCAAACCGTTCCAGTACGTTGCCACCTTGTGTGAGGGACGAACGGCTAAGCCAATAGCTTCACGTATCCTGTGATTCCGAGAGTCAATCCAGGAATTCCGGGGGTAAATCCGCTGAACGGTATGGGCAATACACACTTTAGGTCAGGATTTGAATATTGAAGCAGAGCGTCAAACCGTTTGAGAGAGTTACCAATTCGCATAAAGTCAAACGTTTTACTGAAGGCCTTACCTTCCAAGAACCTAACTCGCTGTAGCGAGTGTCATTCTTAGTGCTCACGGAAATAAATTGGAAGACACTATAGCAGGCGGATACCTTATTTTTTTGCATGAATAGAACAATCGAGTGTCAAACCGTGCGAGAACCATACCAGCGTCTCTAAGAGCGGATCGGCTAAGTCTATAGCTTCACTTATCCTGTCATTCCGAGAGTCATGCCTGGTGTTCCAGGAGTAAATCCGCTGAACAGTTCTGGCAACTGACACCTGAGTTCACGGTTTGTATATTAAAGTAGAGCTGCAATCCAATTGAGATCGTCACAAGGTGCTATAAAGTGCAACGTATTGCAGAAGAACTTACAATCCGAGAAACTGACCCGCTGTATCGGGAGCATAATTTTGTGGTCTCTGACACAAATCAGTATTTATTACAGTGCCAGGCACCTTAATTTGATGTATGAGTAAGAAGGACTAGGGTCAAATCGTTCGAGCCAAGAATGTACAGCGTGTTTACTCCCGGAATATCTGGTTTAACTTTGCGAACCATAAGGTATGTGAAGCTATTGACATAGCCGTTCGTCTCACACAGAATGTCGCAATTTTCTAGATCTGTTTGACTGTCGATTTTTTTATTCATACATGAAAATAAAGTGCCCGTCACTGAAGCGAATAATTATTTCTTTCTGTGAACACATACTTATAGTCTCAGAGCTTGAATAAATGTACGTATTGCCAATTTTCAGTGTGCATTCGTGCGGATTTACTCCCAGAACACCTGCTTAGTCTCTCCGAATGACGGGCTAGGTGAAACTATTGACTTTGCAGTTCGTCTCCCACAGAAGGTGGCATCGTTCTCGAACGGCTTGATGTTCGGTTGTAATATTCAATCCGTGATTTGAGGTGCCTATTGCCAATATTGTTCTGCGGATTTACTCCAGGAATACCTGGTTTGGCCCTCGGTATCGCAGTATCCGTGGAACTATTGACTTAACCGTTCGACTCTTCCAAAATATGGCAACGTTCTCGAACGGAATGCCTCGCGTCCTCCACATTCATCGTTGAGATTAGGGTGCCCGCCAATAAAAGGAATACGAATTTTCTTCAATGAACACGTAGTTATACCCTCGATACACCGGATTTGGTTCTGGAATGGTAAGGCTTTGGGTAAAACTTTGACACTGTAACAATAGGTAATGATCTACAAAAGTTTGACGCTCGACTTTAATATTTTAACCTTGAATTAACGTGTCTATTGCCAATACTCTTCAGCGGATTAGCTCCCGGAATACCTGGTTAGATTCTCGGAACCATAGGATACTTTATGCAACTGACTTAGCTGTTTGACTCTCAAAGAGGGTGGTAACATTCTCTAACGGCACGACTTTTTATATTCTTATTCATTCATGAATTTAAGGTGAGTCTCAGATATAATGTCTACTAGTTGGTTTCCGTGAGCAGTAAGCATAGCACCCGCTACTGCGGGTAAGGTTCTAGGAAGGTAACGTATTCGGTAATGATAATGACAATATACCAATTGGTAATGTTCTCCGACATGTTGTCCTTTTACTTTAATACTAATACCCTGAATCAATGTTTCAATTGCCAATACTGTACAGCAGATTCACTCCAGGAGTAACTGATTCGGCTACCTGAATCACAGAATAGGTGAAGTTATGGACTTAGGCGTTCGACGCTCGAGGAATCGGTAACGATCTCGAACTGTCTGAATCTGGATCTTCATAAAGATACATGAAATTATGGTGTCCGTTTGCTAATGTCTACTAATTCGATCCTGTGAACCCAAAGCAAGACATTCGCTACGGCGGCTAGCGTTCTAGGAATGTAGGGTATAGGTTTAAAAGAATGAGTTTATACCAATTGGTATTGTTCTCCGCAGTTTGACTTTTAACCTTACTTTTCATGCCGTGAATTACGGTATCTATTGCCAATA
>NIJG01000237.1:248697-260800 GCA_002201625.1 Euglossa dilemma
ATAATAATAATAATAAAAAGAATAAATAAATAAGAATTGTTCATTGAACAATTCGATTTGACTGAATTAGAACTTGGACAATTATCAAGCCTGTCACATTAGTACTTACAGAACGACTGCCATCTTGGACCACAGTTCTACTGATTACATCGATAGAATTCACATAGATAGAGAGTGAATTATAAAAATTGAACTTTGCGGTCGTAAATCATGTATTTCATGCAAGTTAACAACGTTCTTGCCATCTTCCAAAATGATCGGATGATCTCTTGAGCATCTCGGAACGCATGCAAATGGCATGTAAAGTGCAATATTCAAAGTAGTAATACTTCAGGTCATTGACCATACTTCGTAGTCTTAAAATATAGTGATCTTTAATATAACATAAAATGTGACAATTTATGCATGCCGACTTACGTTCATGTATATACCCGCCATCTCTAATAATACTTATCTACTTGCATTAATTATGGTAATCTGAAAACGCATTATATGAATAAAAGTCAAATCATAATGAAATTATATCTCTAAATTATTCATTTATACAAGTTTATTTCGACACGTAAACTCTCATACTAGAAACTCAAGATTAAACAAGTTTGAATTATTGAATTATTTCCATAACGAAGTTATATAAAAACAGATTTAATTTCGTTGAACAGCACGAACCTCAAAAATTATCTATTTTTCATAAAAAAAACTATAAATGATATTAAAACACTTCATTTGTATAAAACGATATAACCTTTAAATAACTTTGCAACAAGGAAACAATATAGCAAAGACTAATTGGTTCTCTTATTAAATTAAAGCGATTATGGCCCTTGAATAATACTCTTAGATACTTAAGTAATAGGTAACTAAATAAAATAATTTACCTATAATAAAATAGGTACGTTAGAAAATCGAAAAAATTACACAGAGGAAATTTCAAAAAAATAAATGATTTTTTTATCGTAAAAGGTACAAATTCGATATAGACTAAGAAAAACAAGATGGAAAATACTATTATTCCTGTTACACGAAATCTTAATACAGAAAATGGAAATATACCTCTGCGAGTTGTGTCAAAACCAAACAATCAATTTAGTAGAAAATAATGACATAAAAACACAGTAAAATATTGAAATGAAAAATAAATATGTATATACTACAAAAATAAATCATCAATCTAAAGTATCGTCTTCAATGGTCATAACAAGTCTATTAGTTGATGTAACGTAGAATATACAAGCAAGAAGAAGAAAAATAAGTTTTTAGTTTTTAGTTTTCAAGAATAGATAGAACCTAGGTGGAGCCAAAATAAATAATCACTTGACTGGCATCGAATTCGAAAAAGATGAGAATACTAGTAGAACAGTGTGAATTTTATTGTACCTTACTGATCGTTGTGTGATTTGTAATCGACATTTATCCCTGTATTTAAAAATTTTTAAATATTGACTACATGATATTCTTTAGAGGACATGATAGAATTTTCGTTACTATATACTATACTATTTAATTTGTGTAACGTATCATGTACTGATTAAACTCCTTAATCGTTGTATACTGCCTTTCTTAATTTATAATTACCTATTAAAATCTAGTTTACCTAGGTTTTTTAAAATCTTTTCGTCGACAATATTCACTTTATTTTAATAAAATAATTTAATAAATTATTTATTAAATAATATTATATATATTATTAATTTAATTAATTTTTAATAAATAGTTACATCACCGTAGTCACTGGTGACTATTGTGTATTCGTATTTTACACAAAGAACTCGGTTGCACGAGAAACGGAGGAGCAAAACATTAAAGAGATTATATAAAAGTAGTGAAAAACCTTTACATTCATTTAAATATTCTTTATGCATGTGCAAATATTATAATGAATACGAAACATCGCATAATCGCTCAATTCTACAATTTCAGTGCAAACCAACGAGGAAATTATCCACTAAATTAGACTGAAGTGTAATTGAGGCGTCTAGTCTACTGCGCAGTAAGTGTCATTACGACACCAACGATGATCCTTCAGGAAGCAGAAGACGTATTTCAGTAATATACTCTGTGCCAAATAGAGACGGACATCTTATATATATCTACTCTAAGATGTAGATACTTAAAAGAATATGTCTGCACTTACTTCAAGAAAGTTAAAACGATTCAAATGGAAAAAAATCAGGGACCACGAGCAATTTTACAAAAATTCTTGTAGGAATTTTAAATGTAAAAATTCATTGGAATTATCTTTATTTGTTAATAAAGATTTAGATAAATTTCAAAATCTATACGTAAATAGATTTAATTTGAAGATTTTTAGATTCGAATTTGGAAATTGATTAAATTTCCTTATACTTTTCAATAAAAATTTTATATTAATTAATATAAGGCAATTTTAAAACTTTATACGAAAATAGATTTAATTTTAGGATTTTTAGAACATAAAAATCACCTAAATTATAATTATCCACAAAGGAAATTAAACATCTTACATGATGAAAAGCGAAAAAAAGTAGAATCTAACTTCCAAGTGGATCAGCCATTATACTTTTTTCGATAAAGCAATAACTATAATGAAAAAGAATTGTTTACAAAATACTAAAGTCTAAATTTAAATTTCAAATAAACGTACGACGCATTTATAGAAAATTATTTACATAGCAAAGTGATTATTGATGCTATAACATAGTTATTGAACGAGATGCTAAAAAATTGTAATAGTCCTAACTTTATTTTAGAACTTAACTTTGGTGAAATTTACGTGAGATGAAACTGTCAAGAAAGTGTTTTCTATGAAGCTGATATCGCATCAAGGATTGACAGCAATAAATTGTCTGCGATGTGAAGCAAGAATATCGCATCAAGGAATGTGTCAGTATTTCCTGTACATTAAATATACGGTAAATTGTTTCCATTTTCTTTCTGATCCATTGTCGAATATTTTTTATTCGCTTAGCGATCTCGCAATAACTTTTACATTTCATGATAAATAATTCATGTGCTTTCGACATAAAGATTTTTATTTCGAGAGTCTGATAATTGTTCTTCAATAAATAAAAAGGATGTGATTGCGAGGGTTACGATTTATTTGGTTTCTATATAAACCTATATAATCAATTGAAATAAATTCTGTTACGTATATAATATACATTGTGAGTAAAATTCGCATAAGGACACTACCTCTTTTTAATGAAAAAATATTTATATTTATATTTTATTTAATGAAAAAATGAGTGCTTCGTTAATAAATTAAAAGAATATGTTGAAGACACGAAGAAACTAATACTATAAAGAAAAAATCAGTTTATTTTTATACAAATAAAATATCATAACTACGAATAGAAATAAGTAGGGTTTACCTGCTTAACTAAAGTAGGCTAATAGTAGGGTTAATAGTGAAAGTAATAAATAATAATATATTTGTTATATAGTTAATATTCCTTCACATCTTCAAACTATTTTTAAATTCATTGTGAATTTATTAATGAATTTTATTAATGAATTATTTTTAATTCATTAACAATATTTTCTTCGTTAAAAAATATAGTGCCCTTATGCAAATTTTGTCCACTATATATATGAAGAAAAGTTGTTCAGAATGATGACCTTGATAGTATACTTAAGGATTATAGAAATCAGATTTGTTTTTAAATAATTAAATAATTCTTCAAATAATTCTGCTTTTAATTATATTTCGGTGCTTTTGCAAATAATTGATAAAGTATCTGATAAAAATGTGAGTATATGCAAATAGACTATTGTCTATTAAAAAATCGAAGTCTGACATGCAATTTTCTCAAACATTTGATTGTCTATTGATTTTAACAGAATTAATCAGGAATTGCAAAAGTCTATTGGTTTAATTGTATTCGTAAGACAAAGTGCACGACCGAATATTTTGCAGGATTTCTAATTGTCATAAATAATCTTTTAAACAACTTTTCGGTTTTGGTCTTCGATTACGTTATAAAAATAACAATATTTGGTTATTTAAAAATGGCTGATAATCGAAATATCGGAAAAATCAATTTTATCGATTTTAATTATTCGGGTTCCCAATATCTAATCAGCACTTTGCGTTGATGAATAATAAAAATTCGTTGAGTGATCATTTAAATTGTACTTCTTTAAAAGACAGTAATAATTTATTTATTTCTATTCTTTTCTGTTCCAGCGTTTCATCATTATCAAATATGAATTATGATTTTATGTATGCACAGAATCAATTGATTTGATTAAAAGTAATTCTACTGAAGTGATAATTTCATCTTTAAACATCTCACATCTTCCTATTTTTACTTGTTTGTTGTCGTTTTATTTTCAAGTGTACCGTTCCATGTATGGTACCATACAAAATTTAATTCGAATTCGTTTTTCATCTGTACAATTGACACAATTTGGAAAATTCCAGCACGCGAAATTTTCACGTGCAATATTTTTCAATTAGTTCGTTATAAATGAAGGCATATGTCTTTTATGGGAAAAATTTCATATAGCACTGGGAAAAAATTTCATATCAAAATATTCTTCGTATTGCAGTATACGAAATTCAATATTACTAGCTTATTCTTAGCGATCTAAACCGCAGACGTATTGAAAAAAAATTTGTTCGTATTATCGCCTTTCTTCTTCTTCTTACAGATTGAGGATAGAAGATAAGAAACATAATACAATTATAGAGCGGATGCATTCTATCCAATATCTACAACGAAACTGAACAGAACAGAAGCCCATTGCAGTTCTTAAGTGTTTATATTGACCTCACTATCGTCAGGGTTCCAAACGTAAGAGGTGCAACATGACAATGTATGTCATTGTCTTTCAACATATCCAGATTAAAATATCTTCCGAACTAATGATTTTTCGATGTAATTAACTGAATATTTTCTTTAGAAGTTAAATACAGTTTTTTCGATTTAAATCTACAGAAAAACTGCAAGTTAAACGTAAAAGTTTTATTTCCGCTACTAAAGCTGTCGAAACACTAGATTCCCCTAGTAGCTTGAAATTCGAACCAAATCGAAATTTGGTTTCTGATTTGATACAAGAGTTTTAATAACACGATTGACTCGAAAAAAGCTAACAGTTCAAATTAAAACTGGCGCACAGTGGGTCAGGAAACTCTGAAAACTAGTTAAAAACAAGTTTTCACAATTTTACAAATTGAAATATTTTTCTCGGAGGTGTGATACCAAACTACGAATTTTAACGTTTAGCGAGCAAATATCCGAAGTTTTCACGATTTATTTTACTTCCGATTAATCGTAACAACATTTCGTAGAAAAATAAATCGAGTATCTGGGGATTGTATAGAATGTATACTTCAATGTCGATCTGCCCCATTTTGTTCCTTTTGCAATTTAACTAAGAATAGCTTGATCCAACGGAAAAAAATGACCGGATTTTATAACACGTTTCTGGCTATTGAGCGCGAAAGAAATTAAAAAAATAAAGAACATCTCGTTCATTTCCCTCCCCAATATTCTAATATTCCAACTCGAAGATGGTCGTTCTTTACAATCGTGGTACAAACCATCGTAATACCGGTTTCACCGCTTTTTGAGAAATGCCAAGACCAAGTATGTCAACGAATAAATTCGTATGCGTAAAACTTTGCAATTCGAAAAACTGTACGTTATTACATCTATACTTATTTTTCTTAATAATAACACTATGCTGATACTAATTTCATTGCGATATTGCATTAATTTACATTTCTTAGGAATTAAGGAAATTGAACAAATTTAAGGAAAAAACTTAACACTAGGTTTATGGAGTTTAACACTAGTTTTTGAATACCTATCTTTATGGAGACCCGTCAGATTGACGGGCAAAGAAAACTACGTATTCTCTTAAAAAATAATATCATGAGTTTAATTTAAAAACAATTACGATATTAACAAATTTAATATAAGTTGATTAAATCTATTAATATTGTATAATTGACGGGTCCCGTAAATCTAGTGTTAAATACCGCTTTAGGCACAAAAAATGTATTAAATAATAATATGCGTTGTCAGTTTCTATTTTATTTTTTTCTTTCTCTTTGCACGTACCTGCTTTTGTTTATTGCAGTGTGATAACAGTGAGATACAGAACAATTTAAGAGGTATAGTCGAAATTTTACAACTTTGAAACGAAGAAGCGTTGTTGAATGACATTCAATTCGCATTGAAAACATGGACGAATTAACAAAAAGCAAGGATTCGATATAATTAAGCTTTTCAACGGAATGTAAAATCGAACTACATTCGTCGTAAGTATAAAATCCAATTTTGTAGACTAATCACAGTCTTTAAAATCATCGAACAGTTAGTACATGCATTTAATATAATTAAATTTGATAAACATTCTATCTATTTTTTTAAATTCATGAGTTTATTTGAGTTTATATGAGTTTATTTTTTTTTTAGAATCTGTTTAAGTGTCCAGTTAACAGCGCAGCTGCTCGAAAAAATCGAATAATCCTAGCGACTCCAATGAAATTAGACACAATGTATCGATATAAATAAATTATATCGCGTAGTTGAGCAGATATAAAATTCGATTTTCTCGGAAACAACGTCTCAGATAAAAATAATTGTGTACCAAATTTTTTCTTTATATTTCTATGGAGAATAATTCCCTAACCAGCCATGCTACAATTTTCGACCCATTCTATATACATTCCTCCAATAAACGATTATTTACATTATTAAACGAATTAATTACATTGAACGAAATATTATTTGTATAAATTTATGTATATATGTAATAGAAACGAATAAGTATTCGGATTGGAATATTCAACAAAAAATATAAAAATTTCGTTTCAAATACTTTTCTTAAAACCGAGGGTATCGACTACAAAGCGATAGTAAATTACCAATTTCATTAAATATTTAATTTTGATTGTTGTTAATTAAATGCTTCGATTCCTTACAAAACAGTACAAATATCCATTTGTTTTTTCAATTTATGTGAACCAATATTAAATACATTTTCATTTCCTTTACCGTTTATTTCCACGATTAATTGGTTTCTTTTGTTTATTCCCATTTCAATTCTGTTAATTTATTTATTAATTTATGTATGGAATAACATTGTCCTGTAATTTTTGTTCTGTAATTTACTCACATTCGTTAATAGAAGTTAAATCTTTAATTTGGAAAATGTGAATTCAGATATTGAAGATTATTTTTCATCCAATGGAAATTTCGGAGAAAATATTGCAGATAAAACATTCATATTTTTTTACGTACAAATTAGCATGCTCGAATTAGTTGTTAAAATTTTTTTAATTTTCGACAAAAATCTATCGAGTGGTCTAAGACACCCTGTATATTTCGTTTGTTTCATGCATTTGCATATACGCACCTACAAGTATAACGTTATAATTTTACGTTAAGTAGGTATCAATTGTTTACATCAGTTATGTAATGAGAAAATTGTGATTTGAATTTTTTAATTTGGATGAAAATTTGAGTATGTACATATCTCGTGTAGGTAAATTTTATAACGTAGCGTGCCGACATCTTTTGTATTCACTGTAGTTATTATATGATATTCTCACAATAACAGAAAATGTGAGAAAATACATTAAAGTTAACCGAATATGTCGATGAACAAACTACAAGCAGGCCTAGGAACATTCTTTAGAGATTAAGTTAAAGGACAACATTTGGAATATTTGTTAAAATAAATTTATCTTTTCATTTACATACCGCATAAAATTTCTTATGAATCTATGGGGTTTATTGAAGGACTTCTTGTTGTGCTGTTCCTTGTGCTGCCTGTTTGATGTATCCTGATAGCCGCCTTCAGTTGGGGAAAAATTTGTTCAGCTATTAACGATTAAATTCCTATTTTAAACGTAACTGCAATTAAGAATTAAAAGAAATTGAATTATTAATCGGAATCAACGATTAAAAATACAATTTTAATCGTCATTTTGAAAATTAATTAACTCATCTCGATATTTTTGTTTGATATCTAGACTCAATCGTCATCAATCGTATTATAACGAATTTTCAGGTTTTAATTTTGGAAGAGGATAATACGAAAAACATGAAATAATGAAAAGTTAAAATAATATTAAGTAGAAATATATGTAAGTAATAAATTGTAAAAAAAACAGGCATATTTCTATTATTTCTGTTGTACTTATTACAATTACAAAATTTAATAAAACGATAAAATTTTATCGAGAAAACCTGTCATTGATACTACTTTCTTTTTCAACGATTAATGTTCTTCAATAGTAAATCGTCAAATGATTCAGGTTAATAAAACAGACTGAAAGTCGTAAGGTACTTATGAAATTCTAGTAGAATCGGAAAGTGAATGATTCCTCGCATAAAATTCAGATGAAAGTATAAAATAACATTTTTTCATGCATGCTTCATTTTCGAGAAAATTGAATTGGAATATACGGAAAAATTACTGCGCTGGATTAACTGAAGCACAGCTATTACGCGAACTTTAAAATTATTAAATCTTTAGATCTTTAGGTACATCATTTATAAATAATCAAAATCAAAATCGGTTGAAACATAATATCGTTTAAACGTTCGAGAAGATAAAAAACTGTATACACTGTACACACTTCATGTTTCGTCAATTCGTCATTCAACATTTGCAAGTTATGAAATACAATATATTAGTTATCAAAACTTCCGATTTGCTATTAATTAAAACTATAATGTTTGGGTTAAATTAAAGACGAATAATTAACGAATATTTTAATTTCGCTTTCTTCGCACGATGAAACTTTATTCTGTACTTTTATGAAGAATTACCCTGTTTTAGACGCACCACGATTTTGCAAACACCCTATATATGAATCTTGGAAGAAACAGAATAAGAAAAATGAAAAATATCGAGCAATTAGTATATGTATAATATTATAATTATAATATTATACATATACTATAAGAAAAGTTGCAAAGTAAAATGATGAAAACGACAACGTTGAATGCGGAATTTTTAATCGAGAATTTAAAAATAGTTGTTTAGATTGTAGTAAATGTAGCGTTAATTAATGATCGCCGATAATTTCGTGAATCGATTAAATTAATCACCGATTTTTTTCGATTCATAATTCTTGCGGTCCTTTCCATTAGAAGGATTCAATCAATCAATCAAATTAAAGATTTTGATCGATTAATGTTTAATTTTATTTACTTGTCGCCAACTACGAGAGTACTTAGCATCGCTGTTACACGGATGTATGATTAATGATAGATCAAAATAGACACTTCAAGAAATAGTAGTTTCTCCATTCAAGACATTAAATAGAAACGAATTTCACGATGAAAGTATGTAAATAAAATAACGATAAGGCAATCGGGGTCTATATTTCCCTGTATATTTCTCAAGAATTAAGGAAATTTTTCTGGTAATGGTTAACGTAAACTTTAACCCATTTGCATCCAAGCGCGGAATAATTCGCGAGCCAACGACTGTCAGCTATCACCAAACGCGGAATAATCCGCGAGCCTACGTTGCTTTCTTTTACCAGTTGCAAAATATCCTTCAAATACAACAGACAACGCTTAACCACTTGTTTTTCCTTTTACGTAAAAAAATGTAAAATAAGATATTTGCGATATAACACTGTGTGTCAATAGTTTAAAAAGTACATTCTTAATAAACTCGACGAATAATTTCGATGCCCGTTAAAGCACGTACGATCGACCGCACGTAGTGATACGAGTCAGTGGTCAGTTGAACGTCGCTGATGTTTCGATGCGGAAGCTTAAACCTTTCGCTACTACGGGTGACTATAGTCACCGACCACAAGATGCCACCTATACACGACGAGTGACTATAGTCACCGGTCACAACAATGGAGCCGAAAGTTAAAATTAGGGCTATCGCCTCGCTCTCCTCTGTTCGCAAGCAATTGCAAGTGCTATTGCGATGTTCGATTTATTTCGAGATTCGTTTTTTATTGGCCCCTGGGACTCAAATGTACTTAGAATCATACTGATTGTTAGTCAGTCGTGAGTCGTGAGCCAAACATTTCTGTACATGTTCCTGCTTTCGGCAGGATGCTCCGTTCTACACGAGGGACTCCGCGGCGAGGCCTGCAGTAGCGAAAGGGTTAAGTAGAGCGATGATGCAAATGGGTTAACCCTTTGAGTGCTGAATACTCGCGGCTTATGCAGCTCGTAAGGACGGCGCGCGGTTGACGCTGATGATCGCCGGGGACTGAATACTTTTTCGCGTCTATCGCGTCTGAGCGCGTATTTGCGTCCATAATCTATACTGATGACAACTGCTAAGCGCGTATTTGCGTCCACAGTCTACATCGATGGCTTTCGCTGGACGCATATGTGCGTCCATAGCACTCAAAGGGTTAATACATCCCCTGGCGGTGAGGCAGTCCCTGTCCTATGCCTTCCCGCCGTCAGGGGGGACCGCGGGTAGTCGATTGAGGGACCGGCTATCTAGGGATCATGGTCCTCGATGGCGTCGGTGTCGTGGAGTGGTCATGCGACACTGCCGAAGAAAGAAGAGGAGGAGACACGAAGGTACAAAGAGGAGCCCAGCCAGGTAAGTCGCGGGGGGCACTGCAGTCTTAGGTTCACGGAAGTGTTGCCTGATTTCCCGGTGCTTCCCGGTGCGATGAGGAGGGACCACCGCGGTGGGGTTAGTGGGTACAAATCCCACAGACCCCTGGCCCCACTCTCAGGGGGCCGGACATCTTTTTGAAGATTCCCCCCGCGTCACCAAAAAAAAGAAAAGACTTTAACACTTTGACTGCCATAGTGGTCACATATGACCGGCAACGGTTTCTCTCGTGACGCCACGGTGGTCATGAGTGACCGGAGGCTTTCAACTTTTTACAACTGTAAAAACTAAATGAAAATCGAGAGTTAGCGTATTTGAATATGGCCGATGTATAGAAGATACATCGAAATAAAATGTGCCATATTGAACGATTAAAATTTTTTATTAGAACAATAAAGAATAACAAAATGTTAGAATAAATCTTGCATCTAACGGTGCACTTTGTTAAAACACTCCAAACATAAATGCGGCGCNGCCGTGGTTAGTGTCCTCTTTTCTCCTGCAGCTCCGGCGATGTCGTCCCCGATCTTCGGGCGGCCTAGTAGTGGGTGATCGCCCGGACTTAGGGAACCTTTCCGTCACCGGACGCACAGGGAGGTGGTTAGTAGGGGCACCAGCCTGCGAGCGACCCCCTCGGGATACCTGGCGACTTCTCGAGGCAATGGGGAGTGACTTTTAACCCTTAGAGCTCTATGGACGCATATATGCGTTTGGCGAAAGTCATCCGTCTAGCCTATGGCCGGATTTATGTGTTTTCTCTAAGCCATCGGCCTGGACTAAGGGCGCATATATGCGTTTGTCGATTTTTTCAGTCAGTATGGAGTCATTTTCGAGTAAAATTAATATAGGGGCACTCGTTAGTAATTTGCTTTCCTTAGGTATCGGTCGGGCAATATTAGGGTCATAAAAATCCCCCGAAACTTCCAAAACGGAAATCCCATTTTACGTCCCACTCCCTAACCAATTAGACTTCAAAATAATTACCTGCACTGTCATCTTTTTGCGACTCAAAGCACTAATTTTTTCACACACAATTAAATTATTAATTACTGTTGTAAATATTAAATTAAGTTTTTTAGTCAATTGTAAAATTTAATGTTTTAAATTGTTAATGTTTATAATACATAATTTTAATGCTCAAAAATAACAGTCTTTAATTATTTAACCTTTTGCAAAAGAATCACTATAATTTATTACTGTTTGCGCCTTGAGTAGTCACTTCAGTGTGGCAAAAAAGTATTCCGCCCCCAGCGATGGTCAGCGATAGCCGCGCTCCGTCCCTACGAACCGTTTCGGCCAGGAGTATTCAGAGCTCAAAGGGTTAATACGTCCCAACTCGTGAGATCAGAATGGATATACTAAAGAAATACGTTTAACTCGGAAATATGGGAGGGGAAAAATGTAGCGATACGGTAGGTGCCGGGAAAGAGCCTCCTTCTGCGAGCAGGTCATGCAGCGGAAGGAGGAGGCGGAGCGGGGTCGCGAAGAGGGGATCCAGATCCGCGGCCGTCTCGGAAGAGGACGGCGGTTGCGGCGAGCACGACGCAGGCTCGTCGCT
>NIJG01000237.1:261142-272542 GCA_002201625.1 Euglossa dilemma
CCAAAGAAAGAAGAGGACTGGGCTGGGAAGCCCGAAGAGGAGCCCAGCGAGAGCTGGAGAAGTCGCGAGGAGGCACCGGTGTCTTAGGTTCGCGAAAGCGTTGCCTGTCATCTCGGGCCCTCCTTTGTGCGAAGAGGATGGACCACCGCAGGGGGTTTAGTGGGTAAGAATCCCACAGACCCCCGGCCTCTCCTTCAGGGGACCGGGACATCTATGGAAGATTTCCCCTGCGACAAAAAAAAATAAAAAAAAAAAAAGGTGCCGGGAAAGAGGCTGCGCGGAGTGCATCAGTTCCGAGTGTTCTCGATGGCGAGCTCTCGCGTAACGTGAGTCTCGCAAGCATATGACGAGAATGTACGATGATGAGCGAGAGTGTTTGAATGTGTGTGACAGAGATGAGCTGTCAACTATGTGTGCAATTGGCGAAAAATTGAGGAAATTCTTGTTTACTGAAAGCAACAGGGTTTCAAAGACTGCAAGTGAGTATGTTTTGAATTGCGTGAGTGAATATGAAATGCAGATGATGAGAATGCTTGGAAAGAATGAAAGGTTGCGTGAAAGGATCGAGGAGTGTGAAAAGAATGTGGAACGGTAGGTGTGTGCGATGGAGAAGCCATGTTTTGCAAGTGTGGCTTTGCGAAAGTCGTGAAAAGCGTGTCTGGTTGTACGATTGAAGAAACGTATGCTTTGGTTGTTAAGACAAAGGACGAGATGGTGAAAATGACGAGTGCTGATGCGAAGAAGAAAGTGATGGAGAGTGTGAGTGATAACGTGAATGTGCGAGTGAATGCAGTAAGGAAGACAAGGAGTGGTGGTCTCGCAATTGAGACCGTCACCTAGAGCGACCAGAACATGCTGCGGGAATGCAAGAAGTTTGGGGAAGTGAGGCTGAGAGTAGAGCCTCGAAAGGAAATAGGCCACAAGGTAGTCATATATGACGTGCCCAATGAAATGTCGGGAAATGTTCTCTAAGAAGTTAGAGCCAGAGGATGTGCGTGAGGTCGAGGTGAAAGAGCACATGCATGTGGTAAATCGTATAAATTGTGTAAATCCTAAAGGTATGGGTGTCGGAAATGCAATAGTAGAAGTAACGAAAAGAATGTACGATATACTGATACGAGTGGAAAGAATGTATATGAAATAACGATACTATAAGGCGAGAGAATGTTTTGAGGTGTTATAAGTGCTTTGCATTCGGGCACATGATGCATGAATGTCCCGCAAAGGAGCGTCTATGCCAGAAGTGCGGCGAGAGCGGTCATTTGAAAGAAAGCTGCAAAAAGGAGTGTACTTGCAGAAACTGCAAATTGTAGGAGAAAAACGTGAATTACTTGGTACTCTCAGTGGAATGTCCTCAATATATGAGGTTATATGAGAGGGAAAAGGCAATGACTAGTACTCGCCTTAGTGTGGTTCAGATGAATTGTCAGCGTGCGTATGCAGTTATGTGTGATCTGAGTCAGATTATGTGTGTGATTGATGTGACTGTTGCTCTGCTGTAGGAACTGCATGTTTCTCATGGCCGTGTGAGTGGGTTACCGAGTGAATTGCGGGTGTATGTGTGTCATACTGAACCTGCCAGGGCAACAGTGGTGTGACTGGGGCAAGAGTAGAATCATTGTGCGTGAGTGAATGTACCAATGAGTATGATGTGTGTGTCTGTAGCTGAAGGGGGACTTTGGAGAGTTGTATGTTTATGTTATACGTTTTCTAGTATGAATAGACAGAGTGACATTGATGTCACTCTGGTGAATAGTGTGCCAGCTGGGTGGCGTTCTGAATGGGAAGTGAAGAATGATTGGGGTATAAGTAATGTTAATGTGATCCTTATCAACATGTTGTCCGAGGGACTCTGATGAGAGTGCGTCTGATCATAAAAGATGGGTATGTGAGGATGTATGCTGGATGGAATACAGGAATGACTTAGTAGGTGTGCTAAGCAGAATGGTTTGAAGGTATGAGAGGATATAAACGTGCATTCGATTACCTCATGGATTCAGGGTGTGAATGAGAAGCAAATGAAAGAGAGAAAACGCTGGTGTGATAGAAGGATTGTACGGTGAACGAAAGAGTTGGATGTAATGAAATGAAAAGTGAGAAAATGCAGATGTGAGTATCAGTGTGCGAGGAAGAGAGGATGTGAGAATGTACACGAATGCTTGGATGAGTACAAGAAATAGGTGACTGAATATAAAAGTAAGTTGAGAAGAGCGAAAGAGGACAGCTGGAGGCGATTCGTTAGCGAATCGCTTATCCTGGATCCATTGGATCCCATTTACAGGGTGTGTCGGGGTAAGATTGAGTTCGGTGTAAGAGACTGAGTTCGTTGCATGTAAATGAAGTGATTTATTCCATTTCATTATTGATGAAATGTTTCTTCCTACCTGCAGTTATGTCTGGTGAGAACGAGAATGTGAAACTGAATGGGAGAATAGAAGTTTCGGGCGGGTGTTTCGAATGGGAAGAGGTGAATCTGGCAATTGATAAAGCGAGATTGAGGCCATTCCAGGATGGTTGAAGCGTGTGTACGATGCATGTTTGTCAATAGGATACTTTCCCGCTGCATGGAAGAAAGTGCGTTCTTTTGAAGTCCCCAGAGAAACCGCGATCGGACCCCGTGTCTTATAGACCTATAAGTTGTGTATAGACCTATAAGCACCTGTCTGTGCTGGGTAAGGCGTTGGAACGAATGATGGTTGCGCGATTGGAACGGTGCGTGAAAGGAAGAATGAATGAAGCCCAGCACAGTTTTCGCGCGAGACGATCGACGGAGACTGCATGGCGGAGAGTGAGTGGTAACGAATGTAAGTATGTGTTGGAAGTGTTTGTCGATTATAAGGGAGCGTTCGATAACTTGGAATGGATGAGAGTGATGGAGAGATTGAAACAAGTTGGCTGCCGCGAAATGGCTCTGTGGAGGAGATATTTCAGTGGCAGGAAGGCGTGTATGGTTGGCGTGAATGAGGTTATATATTGGGTTGTCCGGAAAGTTCGTGCCAATTTTCGGTAGGTAGCGTTAGAGGCCTGACTGAATATATCAGAATTATTGAAAACAAATGACATGTGTACGTATTCTAAAAGAGATGAAAAATGGATAATTTATAAAAATGTTCAAGGTCGTAAAAGGTCCTAGGGAAAGCGAGATTAACCACCTTTAGTCTACCTTTAGTTTAGTTTAGTATAAATGTATACCAATATTTAAATGAGCTGCGTTTTAATTTTCCTAAAAATCGGCACGAACTTTCCGGACAACCCAATAGAAATCACTGACTAGTTACTTATAATAATATATTTTGCAAAATATACGAATTGGAAAATTCTATAGTGGATGAATGTGGATAACAGTTTGATGACACACACAGAACGCTTCTGACCTCTCAGGACGCACACAGAGAACAGGCAACTGACTCACGCTCTATCCTTAGACAAAAGCAAAGTGATGTGAATAATTACGCGATCTACTTATTCAACAAACTTCTAATAATAATTATAAATACTTATCCACTCACACGTGATTCCGATGTTTGATACTAACCAAATAAATTGACCGACTTCATCGTTCTGAATACATAAGTGGATTTCTTGCGTTAATTATCATTTGACTTGTTTAACGGTTCTGTAGAGTTTGTAGAACACTATTCTGGCCGGAAAGCATGGCAATTCTAACCAAAACGGTCATGTGATCGATGATGCGAACGCCGATAAAATGGCTGGTAAACGTGGATGCTCAGAGTCAACTTTTAGAAATTTTCCTCGAAATATTTGATCTTATGCCTAGATCAGCTCGGACCCAGGTCTGATGTTTAGGTTCTGATCTGATCACGCGTCACGCACGTACAACTATTTATATTGCTCGTTACTTCTCGTTGAACGGAGTATAATGCAATAGCTGTTAAACATTATATACTTGCAGAGGCATCGTATATCTGTAAGGTTGTCCATTGTTGATGAAAACTGGCGAAAGCGGTTTATGCTCTTCCACAAAGAAGCCTGTGTTCTGGAGATGACATTTTAATCTTGTAGGGATTATCCTCATTATATTCCTCACGAATAATGGTTTACAGGTTCGACAATTGACGACGGTTCTTTAGGAACAACAACAGTTTTATTTAAAATATAACATAACGCAAACTTTCTTACTCGCGATACTCTCAGGATTTTAACTGAGCTGATTCCCTTCCTCTCAGCAATCTTACTCGAAAATTACTACTTTGCAACTATCACTACGCGCTCTTTCCTCGAACTTCGTACTCTCTCGCATATTTATTGCTTTCCATTCCAATTTTTAATCCTCGAAAACATACCTAGACTTTCTCTGCTATAAATAACCCTTTCGCGACGGCGTACCTATACTACTTAGTGTAGTATAGTTTCTCGTAAACGAAGTTTCAAACGGAAAAATATTACCGTCTCTTTTCCACGTAAGATCATCGTCTACACGATGATACTACCCATCCGGTATCACCCTGTATATATTACGCTTTTACTTTAAAACATACGCCCATTTTCATTACTAACACAACTGTATGTTTAGCTGGCGATACGTGCAATTCCTAAATTTCTCTATTAATATCTTGCAAACTATTGAATTCCCGAAAGGAAAATTTTATATTTTCCACCTTTTTGTTCTTTCCTCTAAACCCTCAAAATTTAACATCGGTCGGTTACGGCTGCCATTCCATAGAATGTCCGTATCGCGTAGTACTCGCATATTTTTGTTAATATCACGAAATCTAAATGTTTGCAATGCTTCAAGCATTTACTATTGTACAAAAGACCAACTCTTTATCGCCTCTTCTCCTTGACACATCGACTGNTTGCACGCTATCAAATTCCGGAAACTAAAATTTTATATTTTCCACCTATTTGTTCTTTCCTCTAAACCCTCAAAATTTGGCATCGACCGGATACGGCTGTCATTCGGTAGAGCGACCGAATCGCATAGTTCTCGCATATTTTTGTTAATATCACGAAATCTAAATGTTTGCAATGCTTCAAGCATTTACTATTGTACAAAAGACCAACTCTTTATCGCCTCTTCTCCTTGACACATCGACTGAACCACATATATTACACATATCCGCCTGTTATGCAAGATTTTGTTTAATTTAAATGTACTCGATTCCAAACCGCCTGTTCAATCACATTCTACCTCATTTTCTGTAATAACTTATCAGTATATAGGTTTCCTGTGCTTTCAAATATATCCTTTATCTAGATAAACAAAATTATACGATTATATAGGGTGTCTGACCTTTCCATACTTGCGATAATCTGACAAAAGAATGTTTTAGAGAATAGTTGATCAATTTTCAATTGGCTATAGGGTGTGATAAAAAAATATTTCGAACAATCCTCTTTCGATAATTCTTAAATCTACGAATTCAACAATCTAGTATACCATGACATTCGAATGGCGCACTGAAGATAAAGAAATTAAAATTTCAATAAAAAGTAAGAATGAGACAAAAACAGCACGAATGGATGATAATAATTTGGGTTCATTATTAAAACTCGAAGTTATATTCAAACCAGGAATCTCGAGCAAACGTTGTATTACTAGAAACTTATCTAAGAACGTATCTACGAACTGTTGACAATTTGCAAAAAACAAAAACACGAGAACAAATCCTAATTAGTATTAACTTATCAAAAATGTATTAACAGTAAAAAGGTTGATATACGTAGCTAATACTTGCTAGTACTTGGCGAATGGAAAAGAAATGCACGTGAAATAGAAAAACTATCCGTTGGCATAAACATTTTACGACATTGGTAAAAATTCACGAAATTATGGAGAATTTGAAAAGAAAAAGAAAAGCAAACCACCTAAATTGCAAGAGAAGGTAATGCTGTTACTGTTTTAGCACGTATAAAATTAGTATTACCCGATAAAGTGAATATAAATATTGGACAAATTACGATAATTATATATAGAAAGAGGTAGACATCATCGACTCCGATGATTCATAGTTTTTGTATAGAAATATTAGAAAAAAGATGCGATGGTGATGGACGAGAAAAAAGCTAGTCCAATCTAAACATAATCCTAACTGTGATTGTTACCCATGTGACATATTTAAAAGCGTTAGCACTTGTCCAGATTAAAAGAATACTCTAGGAAGATTTATATATATTTTTTGTTAGATATAAAACTAGAAAAAAGTTTGGAAATATCGAAGAAGGTACAATTGTTAACAAAAAGTGTCGATTTCGAGTTGTCACCGACTCGATGCGTATCACGTTTAGATCAAATNAAAGATTGCATTGAGATCCATGAAAAATCGTGCTTCATTTTGATGTAGATTCATGTAGATAGAAGTCCAGTGAATGATCTGTTAGATATAAAACTAGAAAAAAGTTTGGAAATATCGAAGAAGGTACAATTGTTAACAAAAAGTGTCGATTTCGAGTTGTCACCGACTCGATGCGTATCACGTTTAGATCAAATTCTATTATTCAATTCTATTAAATTCAATAATTTCTTACCACAGGTAAAGCACATGGGACGTCCACTTTTGACGATCTTATGCGTCAAGTACTTGACGAAAGAGGCAGTAATTTTACTTTTCAGAAACACCGTTTCTAACTTCTATTCTTGCACCTCCAAATCAGCAACTATTACTATTCAAATCGACCGATGAAAAAATATTTAGCCCTACTAAGAGTTCTTGCGAACTCCAAACTTTGTAAATCATCAACTCTCACAATCTAAACGGTAAAAACTTGTCAACTCTTGCAAAGCAAACACACAGAAATAATCAATATATTAAGTTTGAAATCCATGTAGGTTTAAATTTATACGAAACCATCCTGACACTGTAAATAATTAATTTTATTATTTTGTATGCGTTACTTTATATATTTTATATATGATTACATATATAAAATATATAACGCAACACATGTATACAGTATATATATATGTTGTTTTATAATAAAATGCACTGTTTGACGTTTTTAAACTTTATTTATTTCGATGATGCGTGTCTGCGTTCTGATGTGATTTGTCTGCTTGTTGAGTTCATTTTATTAATACTATGCTCTCCTGCTGCTTTATGATAACTGACTGATGATGTCTAATCCTCACAAAAAAATACTGCCCTGGATAAAAAACACTTATCTGTCGGCGTTTTAATCCTTTCGCGTTTTGATCTTTCGATGCTCGTTTCTGTTGATTGCAATTTAATCCGTGATAAGGATAGCGAGATACGTTTAACCGTCTTTGTTGTGTCACAACGATATATATACAAATGCGAGTAAAAAATTAAATTTAAATGTTGATTTTAATACATTTTGTATTACAGCATACTTTTCTATAACTTTAATATTTACTCGTTAGTGTTACTGATTGGAAAATCAGTTCGTGATCATATTCGTTTATCACGCATTATTTTAATAATATTGTAATTCTTTCATACTAAATTTTATATCAGGTAATACACTATGATTAGAATTTTTTCTGGAACAGATAAACTTATAACAGAACATACACTCCATCAATATTAAAGCGTTCTTTACGCGCACCAAGTAAAGGGAGATCCTGATGAAGAGAAAGAAAGAATCGATTTTTTCCTTTTATTTTTTCTCATCCATAGCGCAGCGTTCCTAGAATATATTTCCAAACCTTCAATTTAATGCTCAAAATATCAAGGGTCCCACACCATATTTACTGAGTACAAATATGCAAGTGCGAGAGCCATTGCACATTTTAAACATGTTTTTCACGAAATTACTTTTGACTACTGGAAAATGATATCTCACAAGCTAGGTTATCAATTCACTTGTAATTTCGCATACATGTCTAAGATACGTGTACCAATCGATAAGTTTAAAAATTAAGTGATATAAGTAATTTAAACAATCTTTTTATACATAGTTAGACGTAAAATTTTCACAAAAATATTGATTTTTCTCAAAGTGACTTCATTTTAATAATTTCAACTTTTTTCAACTTTAATTTCAACTCAGTTCCCTGTTTTTATAGATCCATCGACTAACTACGTTCACAAAGAGAAAGAAAATCGTTTCTATTCCTGTTTTGATCAAATGGGGAGAAACTATAGCTCCCGCTAATGTCATATCAGTCCATAATTGTGAATGTGGTCTAAGTTATATATTCTTTCTTTCTTTTTTCTTATGGGACCACTTTTATAATTATGAGCACATATTTCAATATATAGATGCTACACATAAGCTTTTATAACTCCGAAGTATAACAGTTTTTACAATGTAAAAAAATTCTTCATTCGCCTTTATAATTGCTTAATAAAATGTCATACTTTTCAGAATGTCGAGTACATATTGCAGGCGAAAATGTATTCTCAAGAATACGCACATTTGCAATTGCACAACTGCAGTCCGCTGCTACCAACTTTAAAACCACCATCGCCAATTAAGACCGACCTAGTGTCACAATGCGTAATACCAAAGCAATGATCAAATATGCAAGTAAACTACGATCAAGCGGGTGCCACAGATGTAGATACAAAAATGTTATTTAGAATGTCGAATTTTGTACCACGTAAAAGTCGAAATCAGTGATGTTTGCCTGTTTCTATATGTTTATCAAAATAACTATTTTTCGAATATTTTCGTTAATGTAGCTAAGATCGTTATTTTTATTTGTTTGTCTCCTAAACACGATAAGTATGTAAGTATGTAAGTATGTAAGAAATCTTTCCATTTTCAGAAAATAAAATTTCGTTGATGTACTTCTTCATACCTGTATTTCTCGGGCTTATTTTTCACATAAGCAGGTGAAGTTTAGAAATAAGTTATACGGGTTTGTATGTAAAATTTCGATGTATTATATGAATGTCAAGGAGCACTGAAAATTGCACACTGTGCTGTAGTTTTACCACGTACTGAATATACATAATTCAATGCTAAAACTGGTCAAAATAGTTGTTTTCAAATTTTCTATTTTTATAACCGATGAAAGCATACACCTGTTTTCGACACAATTTTGACTTTTCTTCAGGTTGAAACGTAAGTAATTACGTTATACATATTAAATTATCATTATCATGACTTAGAGTTATTATTAACTATGCATACTACACATTTAGATCGATATAACAGGTCAATATAACTGTACATATAGATTTAATTTCAAGCAAGATAAATGATAGCCAATCGATAAAATTATCTTAAAACAAGTAATTAATATCGATATATGCTACAGATATTTATTTACTAACTTATAATTAAACTGTACATACGAATAAATACGTTAAATATTAAAATTGTTAATAATTAATATATGTATGCTGTACGCAATAATTACGCTTCTTTACGTTTAATTAAATACGTATAATTAGTAGTATAGTGTATGTTGGAAAAAATGCCACAAATAGTAATTATTTAATCCTGTGGTAATAGAATGCAGTATATAATTTAATGATTATGTCTTTCTTTCTTATTTCGTCTTTCAGCGTTGATACGAAAAGGTCCATTTAAATATTTTAACATTGATACACATATATTCGTGTATTATACAGTAATATTCGTATATGGCTCGTATTTAAAGAAAGAAAATAAAAGAAAAAAGCAATAAATAGGCAAAAGAATGTAACTATTACGTCACATTTTACAGCTTTTATTTGAGACATTTCTTCATATAACAAGTTAGAAGTAAACTTAGATGAAAAAGTTAAATAAGTCGATCCGTACAGCTACACTACATAAAGCAATTCGTAAACAAGTCATACCACTGTATTGTGTAGAGAAATAGTTTCGGTAATCTTCTGTAACGAAAACAGTTTCATACCGTATGTGTCCGTCTGTAATTTGTATACTTATTACATACTTCATTGTTTTTCTGGAACAGTGACATTTCTAAAAATCCGCTCTATATAAGAATTTATTCTACAATTTCGACTTACTTCGAATTAGAGAATATTCCGTGCCTTTTGTATAGCCAAAATAACGGTCCATTTTACACTTTGATAAAAAGTGTGTGAGCGTACGAAATTTAACGAAAAACGATTACAATAATTGGTAATATGTAACGATATTCCTTTTTTCCAAAAGTGTCACAGACATCCGTCTCTATATTTGTTAGAATGTCAATTATAGAGATGATGTTGTCGGAATCCGTGTTGAACTGATGTTGAAAATTTATTACTGTCCAATGGTACTTCCATGAGCCTTCGAGTTATTATTTTTTCCATCAACTTGCACATATTATTCGTTAGTGCTATTGGATAATAGCTGTCCGATTTAATTTTGTTTTTTCCAGGTTTAAGAATAGATACGACGATGGCCATTTTCTTGTTGTTGGAATAATCTCATGGATCCCCATATGCAGTTAAAAAGCTTGATTTTTTTTCTATTGGTGGAAGATTTTTCAACAATCGATTCGGAATGCAATCTGGACCTGGCGAAAAGTCCTTTGTAGATTTTATGGTTTCATTCCCATGGTTGTTGATACGAGTCAGGAACTCTGAGAAATAATTGCAGTCACTTGAGTTTTGCTTGAGTTTTTCAGCAAGAGAGTTGGCGATATCTTTGTAATTGGTAACCGGTTTGTTTTCGTCTAGTTGTAGAAATTCTATTCCAATTAACTGCCTGCCTTCGTTAATTCTTCTAATTTTATTCCACAGGAGCTTCGTTGGTATTTTATTTGATATCGATGAGACGTATATCTCTCATGACTTCCTTTTGCTTTCTTTAATCTTCCTACGAAATTTGAGCTCACAGCTTCTTGAATTCTATTAAGTTCTCGTTGGATGTTTTTTTCCCATGCTATTAAATACGTGGTGACTTTCTTTGAGTGCAAAGTTACGGTCATTATTCCATCACTGTGTAGTGCATTTCCCGATGTATTTAAGTTTGTATATCGTAGAAGAATTCTTTGCCGCGATGCATATAATTGATTCAAATTTTTCGAGTATTTCGTTGATGGTAGATGGCTCTATTTCATAATGATCTTTTTGGCGAATATCGTGGTCTATTATTGTTTTGTATTTATGACAATCAATTTTGTCAAGATTCAATGTTGGTATATCAGGAAGGTTGGGTTTTGAAAAATCATCGTCACATTTTATTTGAATAGGAAAGTGGTGAGCACTGTCATGTAAGTCATCCATCAGTTGCCATCCCATGTTAATAGCTGAACTCGAAATGCATAAAATTAAATCAATGGCACTGAATGTTCCATTGCTAAAAGTAAAATGGGCATATTCTCTTGAGTTCAAAAGTATTAAATTGGGATTTTATAGAAATTTTTCCATTTTTTTAACGGAGAAAAATCTATTGAACCGCATCTCCATTTGCGACTTGCTTTACAAGTGCAACGAGGAGACGCCATTTCTGAAGCAATTAAGGACGAAGGATGAAAAATTGATAATTTATAAAAATGTTCAGCGTAAAAGGTCCTGGGGAAAGCGTGATGAA
>NIJG01000238.1:62261-77098 GCA_002201625.1 Euglossa dilemma
CTGTCTTCAAATTATTATATATATATTTATCAAAATTATCTTCAAATTATTATATACATTTAGTAAAACTGTCTTCGTTTCTGGTAAATCAACAGTTCTACGCACGTTTTAACTTTTCGAGGCACGATATTTTGGAAAATAAAATTATTTAAAACACGTTGCACGTTTTAAATTAAACGAACTTATTATCTTTTTATTAACAAAGGCAAGACACGTAGAGAAATAATGATAATTCGATTCAATTCGTTGTTTTAAGTTAGTACTTAAATAGACCCACCGTGTCTATGCACACACAGCTATTACACTATTTCGAAATTTCAAAATGTCAAAATGCATCAAAATGTGGGACATTTTTAATTCCACCGTGTCCCAAAGAGTTAAACCATTTTTACGGAGCTTAAGTTGATTCACAGTCGAGCTTCGGATTTTTCCCACCTTCTAGGATGTATTTCGATTTCGGTTTTTGTATCGGAGATTCGAAGCTTTGGAAAATTGTGGGTTTGCGAATTTAGAAAATTAATTTTTAGGAAATGTCGAGAGGCTTGCGAGATATTTAAGAAATTGTTAACTTAGGGAAATTAGCGAAATTACTTTGCGATATATTTGCGTTAATTTTGAGAAATATCGAGAGGTTTATGAATTATTTAAGAGATTACAGACTTGCTAAAATTAGTGAAATTACTTTGCGATATATTTGCGTTAATTTTGAGAAATATTGAGAGGTTTATGAATTATTTAAGAGATTACAGACTTGCTAAAATTAGTGAAATTACTTTGCGATATATTTGCGTTAATTTTGAGAAATATTGAGAGGTTTATGAATTATTTAAGAGATTACAGACTTGCTAAAATTAGTGAAATTACTTTGCGATATATTTGCGTTAATTTTGAGAAATATTGAGAGGTTTNCAAAATTGCTTTGCAAAATATTTGCGTTACTTTTGAGCAATATTTGCGCTATTTTTGAAAAATATTTGCGTTACTTTTGAGGATTATCGAGAGGCTTGCGAAATTTTTATGAAATTGCAAACTTGGTGCAATTAGCGAAATTATTTTGCGATATATTTCCGTTACTTTTGGAAAATATCGGGAGGCTTGCGAAATATTTGTTTTAATTTTGAGAAATATCGAGAGGCTTGCGAAATATTTCAGAAATTGTAAACTTAATAAAATTAGCGAAATTATTTTGCGAAATATTTAAAAAATTGAAAACATGGTAAAATTAACCAAAATTGCTTTGCAAAATATTTGCGTTACTTTTGAGCAATATTTGCGCTATTTTTGAAAAATATTTGCGTTACTTTTGAGGATTATCGAGAGGCTTGCGAAATTTTTATGAAATTGCAAACTTGGTGCAATTAGCGAAATTATTTTGCGATATATTTCCGTTACTTTTGGAAAATATCGGGAGGCTTGCGAAATATTTGTTTTAATTTTGAGAAATATCGAGAGGCTTGCGAAATATTTCAGAAATTGTAAACTTAATAAAATTAGCGAAATTATTTTGCGAAATATTTAAAAAATTGAAAACATGGTAAAATTAACCAAAATTGCTTTGCAAAATATTTGCGTTACTTTTGAGCAATATTTGCGCTATTTTTGAAAAATATTTGCGTTACTTTTGAGGATTATCGAGAGGCTTGCGAAATTTTTATGAAATTGCAAACTTGGTGCAATTAGCGAAATTATTTTGCGATATATTTCCGTTACTTTTGGAAAATATCGGGAGGCTTGCGAAATATTTGTTTTAATTTTGAGAAATATCGAGAGGCTTGCGAAATATTTCAGAAATTGTAAACTTAATAAAATTAGCGAAATTATTTTGCGAAATATTTAAAAAATTGAAAACATGATAAAATTACATAAAATTACTTTGCAAAATATTTGTGTTACTTTTGACAAATATTTGCGTTACTTTTGAAAAATATCGAGAGACTTGCAAGATATTTAAGAGCTTACAAGCTTAATAAAATCATCGAAATTACTTTGCGAAATATTCGCGTTACTTTTAAGAAATATCGAAAGCGATAGTTTAAGAAAATTAGTGAAAACCGCTAACAAACCCATTTTCCAAAGCCTCTCTTTCGATTTCACCTGTCGACTAATATCTCGACAACGCAGAAAACAGAAGAAGGAAGGAAAAAGCTCGCGCGAGGATCCAGCGAAACACGTTTCATCCAGCACAGCCCTGAGCTTTTCGGCTCGGCTAATCATCTCGGAAGCATTTCCGCTCAGAAAGCGTGTACCATCATCTGCACAACAAAGGGAGCCCGAAAACCGAGTATTCCATGTCTCTCTATCGCATCTCTTTCTCTCTGTAATCTCTCTATAGACCGTCTCATTTCGAAAATCAGCCCTATAATCAGGTCGCGACACGGTGAAGGAACACTTGAGAAAATTAGACGAAAATTTCACGCCGGAAGACGGTGAGGAATCGATCAACCTGTCTCATCCACGTTTTCACACCGAATATTCACACTTTCGAGAGTTCATATATGATAGGAATTCTGAACACCACAACTAGTTAAAAGGAATAATAAAAAAAAGAGGGAAAACAAGAATATAAATCATAAGAATTATACGATTTCGGATTGATCGACGCAGGTCGACGAATAATTAAAAAATTCGGGTTGGTCACAAAGAAAAATCATTTTAGACGAGTATTTCGAGTATTATGTGCGAAAGAAACTCAAAAAACCACAACTAGCTGAAAGGAATATTTAATAAAAAAGGAATCAATATTAAATTGAAGGAATTAAAATTACGAATCGATCGACTAATCGTTTAAAAAATCTGTGTCTGTGATTAAGACAAATCACTTCACACTAACCTTTCAAGTATCGTATATTAAAAGAACACAAAACACCACAACTAGTTAAAAGGAATAATAAAAAAAAGGAACCAAGAGTATAACGATTAGAGATCGACTAATCGTTAAAAAAAAATCTTTGTTAGTCACAAAGAAAAATTGCTTTATACGAGTATTTCGAGTATTATGTGCGAAAGAAACTCAAAAAACCACAACTAGCTGAAAGGAATATTTAAAAAAGGGGGAATCAATATTAAATTGAAAGAATTAAAATTACGAATCGATCGACTAATCGTTTAAAAAATCTGTGTCTGTGATAAAGACAAATCACTTCACACTAACCTTTCAAGTATCGTATATTAAAGGAACACAAAACACCACAACTAGGTATAAAGAATAATCAAAAAGAGGGGAATCAATATGAAATTGAAGGAATTAAAATTACGAATCGATCGACTAATCGTTTAAAAAATCTGTGTCGGTGATTAAGACAAATCACTTCACACTAACCTTTCAAGTATCGTATATTAAAGGAACACAAAACACCACAACTAGGTATAAAGAATAATAAAAAAGAGGGGAATCAGGATGAAATTGAAGGATTTACGATTGCAAATATTCGATCGATTAATCGTCAAAAAATCTGTGTTGATCACAAAGAAAAATTGCTTTATACGAGCCTTTCGAGTATTATGTACCAAAGAAACTCAAAACACCAACTAGGTAAAAGGAATAATCAAAAAAAGGGGAATCAGGATTAAATTGAAGGAATTACGATTGCGAATCGATCGTGTAATTATTAAAAATTTTTGCGTCGGTCACAAAGAAAAATCACTTCACACGAGCCTTTCGAACGTTGTGTGTGAAAGAAACTGAAAACGCCACAATTAGCTAAAAGGAATAATCAAAAAAAGGGGAACCAATATTAAATCGAAGGAATTACGATTGCGATTCAATCGATGAAGGTCGACTAATAATTGAAAAATTGCTTCATACGAGGCTTTCAAATATCGTGTACAATAGAAACTCGGAACACCAAAAGTAGCTAAAAAAGGAATAATCAAAAAAAGGGGAACCAAGAGTATAAATCATAGGAATTACAATTGCGAATCGATCAACTAATCGTTAAAAAATCTGTCTCGATTACAAAGAAAAATCGCTTCAGACCAACCTTTCGAACGACGTGTGCGAAAAAATTCGCAACACTGCAATTAGCTAAAAGGAATAATCAAAAAAGGTGGAACTAATATTAAATCGAAGGAATTACGATTGCGAATCGATCGTGTAATTATTAAAAATTTTTGCGTCGGTCACAAAGAACAATCGCTTCAAACGTCGCGTGTGAAAGAAACTCGGAACATCACAACTAACTATAAAAATAATCAAGAAAAGGGGAACCAAGAGTATAAATCAAAGGAATTATACGATTTCGGATCAATCGACGCAGATTGGCTAGTAATTAAAAAATCTGTGTCGATGATAAAGAAAAATCACTTCACGCTAATCTTTCAAGTATCATATATGGAAGAAACTCAAAACACCACAACTAGCTACAAGAAATAATCAAAAAAGGGGGAACCAATATTAAATCGAAGGAATTACGATTTCGGATCGATCGACTAATTATTAAAGAAAAATCTGTGTTGGTCACAAAGAAAAATCACTTCACAAAAGCCTTTCGAGCGTTTGGTGTAAAAGAAACTCGAAACACCACAACTAACTAAAAAGAATAATCAAAAAAGGGGAACCAGGATTACATCAAAGGAATTACGATTGCGAATCAATCAACTAATAATTAAAAAATCCGTGTCGATCACAAAGAAAAATCGCTTCACACGTCGTGTGTGAAAGCAACTCGAAACACCACAACTAGCTAAAAAAATTACCAAAAAAGGGGAACTAGGAATATAAATCAAAGAAATTACGATTTCGGATCGATCGACTAATTATTAAAGAAAAATCTGAGTTGGTCACAAAGAAAAATCAATTCACAAAAGCCTTTCGAGCGTTTGGTGTGAAGGAAACTCGGAACACCACAATTAACTAAAAAAAATAATCAAAAAATGGGGAACCAGTATTAAATCGAAGGAATTACGATTGCGAATCGATAAACTAATCGTTAAAGAAAAATCTGTATTGGTCACAAAGAAAAATCGCTTCACACGAGCCTTATGAAAGAAACTCGCACCACAACTAGTTGAATGGAATAATAAAGAAAAAAGGGGAGCCAATATTAAATCGGAGGAATTACAATTTCGGATTAACCGACTAATAATTAAAAAACCTGTATCGCTCACAAAGAAAAATCGTTTCACACGAACCTTTCGAACCTTTATGTGTGAAAGAAACTCGAAACACGACAACTAGCTAAAAAAGTAAACAAAAAATGGAGAACCAGTATTAAATCAAAGGAATTACGATTGCGAATCGTTCGACTAATAATTAAACAACCTTTATCTATCACAAAGAAAAATCGCTTCACACCAATCCTTCGAGTATCACATATAAAACAAACTCGGAGAGGAATAATCAAAAAAAGAGAGAACCAAGAGTATAAACCAAAGAAATCATCCAATTTCTTATCGATCGACCAATAATTAAAAAAACCAGTATCACTCACAAAGAAAAATCGCTTCACACGAGTCTTTCGAACCTTTATGTGTGAAAGGAACTCGAAACACCACAACCAAGTATAAAAAATAATCAAAAAATGAGGAACCAATATTAAATCGAAGGAATTACGATCGCGAACCGATCGACTAATAGTTAAAAAAAGAAATCTGTATTCGTCACAAAGAAAAATTGCTTCACACGAGTTTTTCGAGCACCGTGTGTGAAAGAAACTCAGAAAGGAATTATCAAAAAAGGGGGGAACTAATATTAAATCAAAGGAACTACGATTTCGAATCGATCGACTAATAGTTAAAAAAAAACTGTATCACTCACAAAGAAAAATCGCATCACATGAGCCTTTCGAACGTCGTGTGTGAAAGAACCTCGAAATACCACAACCAACTATAAAAAATAATCAAAAAATGAGGAACCAATATTAAATCGAAGGAGTTACGATTGCGAATCGATCGACTAATAATTAAAGAACCTTTATCTATCACAAAGAAAAATCGCTTCACACCAATCCTTCAAGTATCACATATAAAACAAACTCGGATAGGAATAATCAAAAAAGAGAGAACCAAGAGTATAAACCAAACCAATCTTCCAATTTCGTACCGATCGACTAATAATTAAAAAAACCTGTATCACTCACAAAGAAAAATCGCTTCACACGAGTCTTTCGAACCTTTATGTGTGAAAGGAACTCGAAACACCACAACTAGCAACAAGAATAATAAAAAAAAAAGGGAACCAAAATTAAATCGAAGGAGTTACGTTTGCGAATCGATCGACTAATCGTTAAAAAAAAACCTGTATTCGTCACAAAGAAAAATTGCTTCACACGAGTCTTTCGAGCACCGTGTGTGAAAGAAACTCGGAAAGGAATTATCAAAATAGGGGGAGCCAATATTAAATCAAAGGAACTACGATTTCGAATCGATCGACTAATAGTTAAAAAAGAACCTGTATCACTCACAAAGAAAAACCTCTTCACACGAGCCTTATGAATCAAACTCGCACCAGAACTATCTCAAAGAAATAACCAAAAAAAGTGTAACCAAGAGTATAAACCAAACCAATCTTCCAATTTCGTATCAATCGACTAACAATTAAAAACCCTATATCCCTGACAAAGAAAAATCTGCAAACCCAAATCTCTTAAACCTCAAATCCACAAATTTCGAAACACGAGTGCCGATAACCGTAAATCAAACTTCACGAGCTTTCCACGAACCCAGAGAAATATCATCGAACGATCGGTATAACAATCCAAAACCCAGAAAAATAAGAACCCTCTATACATTTCTGCACGGAGATTGATCCAGGGCCCGGGCTTTTAGATCCCTGCATACCGAACGTTCCCTTTGACCACCTTTGGAATATTTATCAGCAGCGTTCCTCCTAAAAGCCGGAATTTCAGACCCCTCTTTACGAACCCCAGTGAAAAAGGAGGACGAAAAGACTGGTTATCGATTTCACCCGAGAAACACGATCCGTAATCTCCGTTTAATCTGTGCACAGAAAAGAGAAACTCGCATTCTAACGATTCCAATTCCCTCCGCTCCATCTACTCAATTTGAACGAAAAACCTTCGAAAAATCAAGTTAAAACAGCTTTAGGTACGACTTCTGGCCGAGAACCGCGAAAGGAAAGCGAAGAAACGTCTTAAGGTAGCTTAAGAAACCGTAAAAGCTTGGAGATCAAAATTCCATCGGGATTTCCAGATATTCCATTGGCTTGAAAACGAAAGGTGTAAAGAACGAATGGTTTGTTTCTTTTAAAGAGACGTTGGAAAAGGGTTGTTTTGGGTGGAAAGAAAGAGCGGTACTCACGATGGTTGTTCGTCGGTTGTTCCTGGAACGTTTGTTGCTGGCTGATCGGCGAGCACGGTTGCCGGAAACGGTTGCGAAAAACAAGAGCGAACTGTGTTGTCTCGTGAGGATCGAGAAGGGAAGAAAAAACACGGGGTGTCGCGTTTTACAAGCGCATCGTTATACGCCCTGCGACATCGACGACGGTGTAGACGGTGGAAAATCTATCGGTGGCACGGTCTCTCGACGATGGGACACGAGTGCGCCTGACCGCTGGCGGACACGAACATGGCCGACCCGAGCAAATCGATAAAACACGTTACGTTTTCCGCCGTTCCGACCGAGCCGACGCTGTGCGCCTTCCGCCCCCTCGCGACCGATGCGTGCGCCGAGTCGGAGTCGTCGGCGTCCACGACCACGACGTCGACGTCACGCTGGATCATTCTTCCACCGTTTCCGAGGGCTTCCGATCATCGGAAGAGGACACAGAGGTCGCGAGGCGTCGTTTTAGGAGTTTAGGGTGCGATTGAGAGGACGCTTCGAAGAAATTTCGAAATTTCTTAGGTTTTCTGGGAAAAAGGAGGCCTAAAAATAGGTAACGATAGCGTGGAATTGTTTTCTTGAGAAGTTGTTAACGTTGGAGCGGACTGAAATGGCAGAGAAAGTGACGAGTCGTCGTCATTGTCGTCATCGACGTCACGATATATCATTCTTCCACCGTTTCCGAGGGTTTCCGATCATCGGAAGAGGACACAGAGGTCGCGAGGCATCGTTTTAAGAGTTTAGGGTACGATTCAGGGGACGCTTCGACGAAATTCCGAGATTTCTTAGGTTTTCTGGGGAAAGGGAGACCTAAGAATGGGTAACGATTGCGTGGAATTGTTTTTTTGAAAAGTTGTTAACGTTGGAGCGAACGGAAATGGCAGAGAAAGTGACGAGTCGTCGTCATCGTCGTCATCGACGTCACGATATATCATTCTTCCACCGTTTCCGAGTGTTTCCGATCATCACAGACATCGCGAGGCGTCGTTTTAAGAGTTTGGGGTGCGATTCAGGGGACGCTTCGTGGTAATTTCGGTTTTTTTTTGGTTTTCTAGCCAAAAGGAGGTTGGAAAATGGGTAACCATTGTGTGGAGTTGTTTTTTCTGAGCGGTTGTTAACGTTGAAGTGAACAGAGATGACAAAGAAAATTCCAAATCGTTGTCGTCGTTGTCATCGTCATCGTCGTCGTTGACATCACACTGAATCATTCTTCCACTCTTTTCGCGTATTTCTGACGCTCCGAAGCGTGCACAGAGGTCGTGAGGCTTCCATTTACGAATTTATGGTGCTAGTAGAGAGAAAATTCCGGGTTTTCTTTCTTGGGGCGGTTTCTTAGAGCTTTTTTGGGAAATGTGGGTTGGAAAATCGGTAACCACTGTGTGGAATTGTTTTTTTCAGCGACTGTTACTATTGGAGCAAACGAAAATGGCAGAAAAAGTTCCGAGTCGTCGTCGTCGTTACGCTGGATCATTTTTCCACTTTTTCCTCGAATTTCCGACGTTCTGAAACGTACGCAGAGGTCGCAAGGCGTCCTTTTACGAATTTAGAGTGCAATTGAGAGAACGTTTCAAAGAAATTCCGAGATTTCTTAAGTTTCTACGGGAAAAAGGGGTTGGAAAAGGGTTAATTATTGCGTGGAATTGCCTTATCGCGTAGCTGTTAACGTTGGAGTTAACGGAAATGGCAGAGAAAATTCCGAATCGTCGTCGTCATCATCACTGTCATCATCAACGTCACGTTAGATCATTCTTCCACCTTTTCCTCGTTTTTCCAACGCTTCAAACCTTAGACAGACGTCATTTTAAGAGTTTAGGATGCGAGCAGAGAACAAATTCCGGGTTTTCTTTCTTATAGAGCTTTCTTTCCTTTTTCTTCAAGGTTTGCGTGGGTATTTTTCTTTTTTTTTAGCAAAAAGGAGATTAGAGAATGGGTAACTATTACATAAAATTGCCTTTTCGCTTAGCTATTAACTTTAAAGCGAATAAAAATACCTGAGAAAATTTCGAGTCGTCGTCAACGTCACCTTAAATCATTTTTCCACCTTTTCCTCGAATTTCCGACGCTCAAAATCGTATACAGAAGTCATGAAGCGTCCTTTTAAGAATTTAGAGTACGATAGAGAAAATTCTTCGAGAAAATTCCGATTTTTCTTACATTTCTATGCGAAAAAGCCGAAGAATGAGTAACAATTGCGTGGAATTGAAGGAACAAAATTGACAGAGAAAATTCCGAGTCGTCATCATCATCGTTTACGTCATCTTGAATCATTTTCCCACCTTTTCCTCGGATTTCCGACGCTTCAAAGCGTTCACAAAAGTCGCGAGGTGTCCTTTTACGAATTTAGGGTTCGAGCAGAGAGAAAATTCCGGGGTTTTCTTTTTTGGGGAGTTTTCTTCCTCTTTCTTGGGTATACTAGGGTTTTTTGCGAGAACAGGGTTGGAGAATGGGTAACGATTGCGTGGAATTGCCCTTTTGCGCGGCTGTTAACGTTGGAGCGAACGGAGATGGCAGAGAAAATGACGATAATCGAATCGAATCCCTCTGGGGTAGACGGTTCAGACATCACGGGATTAAAGGGGCATGCGAATGAAGTTAGGGGCCGGTAGCTTAGAGATCTTTAAAAGAGATGAAATAGGTGTTATTTAATAACCGTGCTCGGGCATTGACAGTGTCGGGATGAAGAGAAGCTGGAAACGAATCGTGAGATTCTTTTGTTTCTATCTGTGATCCTGAGTTTCTTTGTAAACGTCTAATTATCGTAAATTTTGTAAGTTATACGATACGTGGGATATATTTGTCTTTTCGGCGGTTGAATTATAGGTACGGAAGGTATCTTCCATTGACAGTTCGATTGACAGCGTTACGACAGAGAGAGACTAAAAACGAATTGTGAGATTCTTTTATTTCTGTAGATGGTAAAATGTTTTTTTATAAACGTTTAATTATTGTAAATTATAGAATACATTCGTCTTTTTGTTGGTTGAATGAAAATGACGGAAAGTGTCATCTATTGACAGTTCGATTGACAGCGTTACGACAGAGAGAGAATAAAAATGAATTGTGAGATTCTTTTGTTTCTATGAATGGTAAAACGTTTCTTTATAAATATCTAATTATTGTAAATTATAGAATACATTCGTCTTTTTGTTGGTTGAATGAAAAATGCGGAAGGTTTCTTCCGTTGACAGTTCGATTGACAGCGTTACGATAGAGAGAGAACAAAAACGAATTGTGAGATTCTTTTGTTTCTATAAATGATCCAGGGTTTCTTTATAAATATTTAATTACTGTAAATTATACGATACATTCGTCTTTTCGTTGGTTGAATAAAAAGTGCAGAAAGTATCTTCAATTGACAGTTCAATTAGCAGCGTTAAAACGGGAGAAGGAATGGTAACGAATCCTGAAATTCTTTTGATTTTATGGACGATCCACGGTCTCTTTATAAACGTCTAATTATTGTAAATTATACGATACATTTGTCATATCGTTGGTTGAATGAAAAGTGTGGAAGATATCTTCCATTGACAGTTCGATTGACAGCGTTACGATAGAGAGAGAATAAAAACGAATTGTGAGATTCTTTTGTTTCTATAAATGATCCAGGGTTTCTTTATAAATATTTAATTACTGTAAATTATACGATACATTCGTCTTTTCGTTGGTTGAATAAAAGGTGCAGAAAGTATCATCGATTGACAGTTCGATTGACAGCGTTACAACGGGAGAGACACTAGAAACGAATCGTGAGGTTCTTTTGTTCCTATGGATGGCAAAATATTTTCTTATAAACGTCTAATTATTGTAAATTATACGATACATTTGTCATATCGTTGGTTGAATGAAAAGTGCGGAAGGTATCTTCCATTGACAGTTCGATTGACAGCGTTACGACAGAGAGAGAATAAAAACGAATTGTGAGATTCTTTTGTTTCTATAAATGATCCAGGGTTTCTTTATAAATATTTAATTACTGTAAATTATACGATACATTCGTCTTTTTGTTGGTTGAATGAAAAGTGTGGAAAGTATGTTCCATTGACAGTTCGATTGACAGCGTTATAACGAGAGACAGAGAGTGGAAATGAATCGAGAGATTGTTTTGTTGTGTTGTAATTTTATTTGTCAAATATTACCGATTCTATGGATCGTCTAGAGCTTCTTTATAATTATTAGAGTCTAATTATTGTCAATTATACGATACATTCGCCTTTTCGTTGATTGAATGAAAACTGCAGAAAGTGTGTTCCATTGACAGTTCAATTAGCAGCGTTAAAACGGGAGAAGGAATGGTAACGAATCCTGAAATTCTTTTGATTTTATGGACGATCCACGGTCTCTTTATAAACGTCTAATTATTGTAAATTATAGCATGCGTGGTAGAGATGAAGGACAAAGTATTCAGAGATCACAGGAAACTTCCTTCATCTTTTGTTGATCTAGAAGACCAAAGAACCTAAACGAACGAACGATCCTAGGCTCTAGGAACAAAAGTTGAAATACCAAGGTTAAAGGGCATCAGTGAGACCACGTAGAGATGAAGAACGAATCATTCAGACATCACAGGGAACTTCCTTCACCTTTCAATGATCTAGAAAACCGAAGAACCTAAACCAGCGAACCATCAAAGGCTCGAGGAAGAAAAGTTGAAATTTCAGGGCTAAAGGACAAACCATTCAGAGATCAAAGGAAACTTCCTTCATCTTTTGATGATCTAGAAAACCGAAGAACCTAAACCAACGAACCATCAAAGGCTCTAAGAACAAAAATTGAAATATCAGAGTTAAAGGACAAACCATGCAGAGATCTCAAAGACCTACCTTCATCTTTCGATGATCTAGTAGTCGAAAGAACCTAAACGAACTATCCTAGGCTCTAAGAACAAAAATTGAAATATCAGAGTTAAAGGACATCAATGAAACCAACGTAAAAATGAAGGACAAACCATTCAGAGATCACAGGAAACTTCCTTCATCTTTTGTTGATCTAGACGACCAAAGAACCTAAAAGAACGAACAATCCTAGGCTCTAATAACAAAAGTCGAAGTACCTAGGCTAAAGGACACCAGTGAGACCACGTAGAGATGAAGAACGAATCATTCAGAGATCACACAGGGAACTTTCTTCATCTTTCAATGATCTACAAAACCAAAGAACCTAAACGAATGAACCATCCTAGGCTCTAAGAACAAAAGTTAAAATACCAAATCAGTGAGACCATGTAGAGATGAAGAAAGAACTATTCAGAGATCACAAAAAACTTCCTTCACCTCTCGATGATTTAGAAGACCAAAGAATTTAAATGAACTAATCATCAAAGGCTCGAGGAAGAAAAGTTAAAATTCCAGGGCTAAAAGACAAACCATTCAGAGATCATAAGGAACTTCATCTTTCGATGATCTAGAAGACCAAAGAACCTAAATCAACCATCCTAGACTCTAAGAACAAAAGTTAAAATACCAAGGTTAAAGGACACTAGCGAGACCACGTAGAGATGAAGAACGAACCATTCAGAAATCAGAGGGAATTTCCTTCATCTTGAAGACCAAAGAACATAAACGAACGAACAATTCTGGTCTCTAATAACAAAAGTCGAAGTACCTAGGCTAAAGGACACCAGTGAGACCACGTAGAGATGAAGAACGATCCATTCGGAGATCACACAGGAAACTTTCTTCATCTCTCAATGATCTAGAAGACCAAAGAACCTAAACGAATGAACCATCCTAGGCTCTAAGAACAAAAGTTGAAATACCAAATCAGTGAGACCATGTAGAGATGAAGAAAGAACCATTCAGAGATCACAAAAAACTTCCTTCACCTCTCGATGATCTAGAAAACCAAAACATTTAACACTAGATTTACAGGACCCGTGAATTTAACCGATGAATTGCTCCAATTATACAATATTAATCGATTTAATCAACTTATATTATATTTGTTAATATCGTAATTGCTTTTAAATTAAACTCGTGGTCTAATCTTTCAAGAAAATACGTAGTTTTCTTTACCCGTAAATCTGACAGGTCTCCATAAAGATAGTTCTTCAAAAACGTCCGTAAACCAAGTGTTAAACGAATGAACCAGGCTCTAAGAATAAAAGTTAAAATACCAAGGTTAAAGGACACCAGTGAAACCACGTAGAGATGCAGGACAAACCATTCAGAGATCACAAGGAAGCTATATAGGCTCTAAGCTGGATTCCTCGGGCACTGGGTGACCCAGCTGAGATCCGTTGACCTCTGAATTATATCACTCGAGTTCCTTCATCTTTCGATCATCTGCTCATCTTCCGCCTACGAGCTGATAAAACTTTCGTCCCGCATTTATGCGATATTTCTTGCGTTTCCTCAACTTCTACAATTGCCTAATATCGTGTGAAAGATTCCTGCATACTACATTCTTTCAAAGAAATTAATAAATCGAAATATTGGGTTGTTCGGAAAGTCATTTCGTTTCTTTTTGGTGAAAATGCAACACGATTTTTTTAGAGCGACGTTTCACGCGATCACGAACGGTCGAATTCGAGAAATTCAACCTCTCGGCAATCTCGCGAGTCGTTATTCGCCGGTTTGCATCTATCGATGCCTTTATTTCGTCTTCATCGGCTTCAACGAGCCTTCCAGAACGCGGCGCGTCTTCGACATCGAAATTGCCCGAACGAAATTTTGCAAACCAATTTTGGCATCGTCGTTCGGTCGATACATCTTCTCCGTACGCGTCGCATAATTTTCGCCTCGCTTCAACCGCATTTTTACCTTTTCGATGGTAAAAGAGTAAAACACGCCGACAAATGCCGCTTTCGATTTTCCATCTTCGATAGGGCACCGAACGAAAACTATCGCAAAGAATCGAACGAAATTTTTAACGAACGAGCCTTGCTATATCAGCTGTCGAAATATATAACGATTATGCGGCTTAAGCGCGAAGTTGGCTGAGAAAAAATATAATTAGGTTCTCTGTTGGGAAAAAACGAAATTACTTTTCGAACAACCCGATATAATTGGAACAGAATTAGCCAGTATGAAATATTCGAGCGATTTCATATGTCGATCGAGGTTTGGTTAAACCGAAGGATTAGTTCCGAGTAAGTGTAGCTAAATCGGTCAAATAATTGAATGTATATATCGAGCACAGTTTCAAGCTTGGCCAGCTACGAATTTGATTTGAAGTTACTGAGTGATTGTGATGGATGAACGAGTTCGGCAAATTTTCTTTTTTTTTTTCTCGACGTTGGATCGGACGTCGATAAATTACTTTCTCTGGCATGACCAATTTCTAACCAGGATTAATAGTATTTATGTAGTTATCTTTTTAATGCTGGAACTACTGACCTGTAATGAGGAACACGAGGAACTGGAATAATTATAATCAATTATCTCTCGATTCGAATAAAATCAAGGATTAATTTTTTTAGAAGCACCTTATATATTCTCTCAGAAATTGTAAAAATAAAAAATACGAAATAAGTTGTTTTAGTCCCTTTGGTAGTTCCAATATTAAAATACAAATTTCGTAATAAATATATATATATGTAAATACGTATTAATTATTATATT
>NIJG01000238.1:82680-95219 GCA_002201625.1 Euglossa dilemma
CTATACTTTTATTTTCTATATTTTTATCTCATTTTTCGTTTACACAGAAGATATTTACTATACAATCCCGAAAGCGTAAAATTTGAATTTCGATCGTGTATTTATAATGATCTCGAATCATAAAGACGTCCTGTTGCCATTATTTAATTTAAATCTTCATTTTCCGTCACACAAAGTCGCGAATACGGAAAATTTCGTCCCTTTCCCTTTTCGCTTTTATAAAAGCACCACGTTATTTTTATTCCGTTTCGTTCTACGATTCTTCTCGCGAAAATTTTCGCTCGTTTCGACCGTGATCCCGAGCATGCACCCCGATTAATCAAATGAAACCTGTACACGCGTATTTTTATTTATTTACCTCGAAAGTCAACCAACGATTTTCATAACGAAAAGGAGTTGCTCGACGGAAATGACGAAATGCAATTTCCGAGGCTATTTACTGTCTTACAAGCGAAGAGAGAAAAGAAAAAAGAAAAAAAGGTAAAAAATGCAATTAAAATAACGATATCACGAATATTTAGTGACCGCATGAATTTACTCGGTGCAATTTAATTAACTTGCTTAAATTTTACATAAAAGACATAAAAATCGATTTACCAGCTGAAGGAAATAAAAAAAGGAAGAATTTCTGGCAACTGAAATTTTTGTAATAGACAAAAATGCATTGCTGGTATAATTAAAAATATCGGATTACGAGATTGTCGTAATTAAACAGTCGAATGGAAAGGAGAAGAGAATAATTATTTTACAGGAAAAAATAAATTGCATTGGTAAAAATTTTAGGTAGAATAACCCTTTGCGAAGAGAAACGAAGATTACGATACGTCGAATATATACTAAATAATTGAAAAGAACAAATCAAGAACAATTTCTCGAATTAAAATATTTGCAGAACATCGATGACGATGATAAAATTATTTTTCGCTATATTCCAAGCAGCTTTCGTTCTAAAAAAATTAAGAAAAATTCTATATATTGTATATCATGACATTCATTTCCAACGGTTAAAAATTCCACGTGTTTGGCACTATATATTATTTAAAATCGCGAAACGCCAGAGGAAGATAATGATCCCTTCGCGAAAAGAAAAAAAAAAACAAATTGTATTGATAAAAAATTTTATTATGTAGATATTAACCCTTTGCGAAGAGAAACGAGGGTAACGAAACGTCGAATATATACTAAACGATTGAAAAATACAAATCAAGAACAATTTCTTGAATTAAAATATTCGCAGAATATCGATGCCGATGTTAGAATTATTTTTTGCTATATTCCTAGCAGTTCATATTCGAAAAAAAATAAAAAGATTTCCATATTCGTCTCCAAAGGGTTAAAAATTCCATGTGTTTGGCTATATATTGTTTGAAAACACGAAACGCTAGGGAAAGAGAATGATATTTTCGCAAAAAATGAAAAAAAAACGAATTGCATTTATAAAAAATTTTATTCAGTAGATATTAACCCTTTGCGAAGAGAAACGAAGATAATTATACATGGAGTATATATTAAACGATTAAAAATAACAAATCGAAGGAAATTTTCCGAATTAAAAAATATCCACGACATCGATGACAATGGTAAAATTATTTTTCGTTATATTCCAAGCAGTTTTCGCTCTAAAAAATAAAAAGATTTCCACATTTGTCTCCAAAGTGTTAAAAATTCCACGTGCTTGTCTATATTTTGTTTAAAAACGTGAAACGCCAGAGAAAGAGAATGATCGCTTCGCAAAAAAGAAAAAAGCAAATTGTATTGGTAAAAAATTTTATTTAGTAGATATTAACCTTTTGCGAAGAGAAACGAGGGTAACGATACGTCGAGTATATATTAAACGATTAAAAATAACAAATTGAGGGAAAATTTTTGAATCAAAAATATCTACGCCATCGATGACGATGTTAAAATTATTTTTTGCTATATTCCAAGCAGCTTTCACTCTAGAAAAATAAAAAGATTTCCACATTCGTTTCCAAAGGGTTAGAAATTCCACGTGCTTGTCTATATTTTGTTTAAAAACACGAAACGCTAGGGAAAGAGAATGATATTTTCGCGAAAAGAAAAAAGAAAAATACAAATTGCATTGGTAAAAAATTTTAAGTCCGTATTAACTCTTTGCGAAGTGAAACGAAGCTAATTATACGTCGAGTATATACTAAACGATTAAAAATAAATCGAGGGAAATATTCGGAATTAAAAAATATATAGAACACCTAAAATTATTTTTCGTTATATTCCAAACAACTTTCACTCTAGAAAAACAAAAAGATTTCCACATACATAATAACATTTGTCCCCAAAGGGTTAAAAATTCCACGTGTTCATCTATATATTATTTAAAAACACGAAATGCCGGGGAAAGAGAATGATACCTTTGTAAAAAAAAAAAAACAAATTGCATTGGTAAAGAATTTCACGTAGATATTAACCCTTGGCGAAGAGCAACGAAAATAACGATACGTTGAGTATATACTAAACGATTAAAAATAAATCGAGGGAAATATTCGGAATTAAATATATATAGAACACCTAAAATTAGTTTTCGTTATATTCCAAACAACTTTCACTCTGGAAAAACAAAAAGATTTCAACGCGTATAATAACATTCGTCCTCAAAGTGTTAAAAATTCCACATGTTCGGTAATATCATTTAAAACCTCAAAAGATTAGAACTGTCGCGTTCGTAGGTAGCAAACCCCGGTTCCATGGTGTCCGGTGTTCAACAGAGTGGAACTTATCGACCAAATATCGACTCATGGAACTTCAGTTTGTGAACACTTCGTCGGGCATAACGGTGAAGAGCATCCTCGAATCATTATCTAGGGGCTAGTGCTCGACTTCGAGTGGGTCTCGGGCTTTACTTCAGCGAAAGTAGTTCGGCCTGGTTGCGCCTTAAAACTTTACCATCTTCTATCGGTTGTCTCGTCGAAATGAAAAACACAGTTGTAATCGAAAACGTCTCACAATCGAACGATCTAAACGAATCGCATTCGAATAACACTAGAAACCAGGTATCGCCGACATTGATTTATGAACACGACTCAGAGTTGTCTATATTGGCCGGTTCTTATCGAGTTCCAGATATACCGAAGAAACATATCGAACCGATAACTCTTGATACGTCGCTATCTTACGTGAGTATGTGCCTATAGATAACTACGTAGTTCATGGATCACATTTTAAGGCGCGAACATTTAAATCCGACCGAAAGAAACGATAAGTCGTTCCATAAGTTCGTTCCAAAACGCTATTTACATTTATCGTCGCATTTTATAAACTATATCGATGGACGAAAGATTATTTAAAAGATGTTATTTTAACTGATCTTCGAAATCGATAAGTTTCTCCTGGGAACATGAAAAATTATTCCGAAATGGAATAAACCTTTACAGGGAAAGCAGATGGTTTAATTTAGTAAAGTTAAATTGAATTAAACGCTGTCATATCGAATAACGAGAAATTACTTGACATTAGAAGTGCCAATCTAATTCTAATTCTAAGCAGGTGGTTAGATTTAGTAAAGTTAAATTAAATTAAACGCTGTCGTATCGAATAACGAGAAATTACTTGACAATGGAATTACCAATCTAACATGAATACCTAAACACAGTATACGCGTATTTAATTAAAAATTAAAACCGTGCGAAAATAATAAAATAACGAAATGAAGCTAGTCGATCTGACTAATTTAATCTAGTATTAAAAACTTCCTGGCAGGAACCTAGGTCACTTGATAAATAATTCCCTATGCTTGTACTATTTACATTTTTGAATAACGAATAACGAATAACGTGTTTGCCAACGAAATAGAAAGAAGTCGGAGAACAAAAAGGCGACTAAATTTTGTCTTAATATTTAAAGGTTTATTCGATGTATATTTTTAAATATTAAAAGTAAAAACACGAATTTATGGGATGACCTAATGTAAAGTGAGATTCTTTTTACTTAAACTTACTTTCAGACTTTTAGTTTAACGCATTATAACTGTGTAATAAGTTTGTATACAAATTTCAGATCCCTGTTTATACGCACCTGAAGACGTATGATTTAAAAATTATAGAAAGACCCTCCACACCGCCTATTTTAGCTGAATTACGATTAAAATGTCAGTAAGTAAACGTATATTTCTTCAAAGAAGTGTAGCATTCTTTTAGATTAGTCAAATGACATTTCTCTGTGATGAAATGACGTTTGGAATATGAAATTAAATCTCGAAGAAAAAATTATATTACGAATTAAGTAATACGATAGTAATATGAACGAAAGTATGTTGTGAAATTTCAGAAATGATGTTGAATCTTGCAAATCTTCCAAAGCCTCACCGTCGACTGGAAGAACGAGTAAAAAAAGATCGTCTGTGACGTTGAAACCGCGGGAAAGTGAAAGACCTGTGAAAATGGAATATCAAATCGAATAGTAATTATTTTTATAATATAATGTAATATCACGTTGATATAAAATGAATTTTTCACTATTATCCCCGTACAAATAAACCACTAACAACGAAAATAAGAATTTATTTATATTTTGTATAAAAATGAAGAATATGGTATATACCTGTTGAAAAGCGGATTTTATTTTTCTCTAAAATGTATTTGCTAATCGAAAAGAATTTAAAGTATATTCACGCCATAGATGAAATGTATTTTATGCGATTCTCTTCTGTCTAGTTTTTATTCGATGCCAGTATGGTTGTGATCTGTGGTGTGACCGCGACAAAATGTATGGAGTAGGTGGTTCTTACGATTAGGTTATATTTCAAGTATTTATCTTTCAAACAAATGTCGATTCATTATAGTTAATTGCAACAGTGCTTAATACTGTGAACGACGTAGATACAAGATGCGACAATGAAGAAACTCAACGAATTATTCACAACCTGTTTCTTGTTGCACTATTTCTATAGTGTTTGTACGACGCATTTGCTCATAAACGTGAAAAATCAGGTATCAATTCTTTACCTATTTTACATCTGTTATGATAAACAAAAAAATTTAACGTTGAATAAAAATCATTTCAACGTCGTTCGGTGTTTAATAATTCATTCCGATAACCTCAATTGTGTACCATTCATGTGATTTTCATTTTCAGGGTGGTGATATTCTGTTAGAAACAATCTCTTCGAATGTTACCGAAGATGTTATTACTTTGGAATTTCAGTGTTCAGACGGCACTTTAGTGACGCAGCTTATTGACTTCAAAAATGTAATTTATTATCTTGAAATTGTATACTTTTCTAATGTATGTTATACAAAGAAAGATAAGACGTTTGTACTGATATTTTATTTGCTGTTTCAGGAAGTACAAATAATAAAGGCCTTGGTTCTTGGCGAAGAAGAACGTGGTCAGAATCAATATCAAGTTTTGTGCTTTGTTAACCATTTTTTCAAAGTGGATTTCATATCTTCTGATGCAATGTCTAAATTGCGGCAAAAGAATCCTGGCACCGTACGCGTGGCAGAGGAAGATAAGGGTCATGTGAATTATACCATGGACTTATTCTTAGATGTATCCGAATCCAAAGATATCTCTAAACACATTGCAACTCTTTGCGGAGAAGCAGCTGGATCTGCTTATACTAGAAATGAAGATATAAAACAGTGGATTCAGAGGCCTGGTAAGTCTCTCTAACAAATAAAATATATATATCAAATTTTCCAGAATATAGCTCCAAGTTTCGAAATTTCTTTATTTCTTGTTTTATTAGGCTCATCTGAACTTTCACTTATGACAGCTGTGTATAACTTCAGCACAAATTCTTTAACGCAACAAGGTACAAATGATTCGAGGTCTCTATTCGTGACAAGGTGTGCAGATACGTCGAATATGTGGGCACCTTGTACATGTTCTTTAGAATTATGTATCGGGTGGTATCCATGTGGTTTAAAGTTTTGTAAAGGTAAAGGTGATGGTAAAAAGGCAGCCACTCCGTATAAATGTGGTATTAAAACTTGTAAAAAGTGTTTTATATTCTCATACTATTCTAAAATGAAGCAAAATTGTTTATGGGATGAATGACATATAAGAACACTGTAGATATATAGGTTTTACTTTATGAAAGAGAGTAGGGTCATTGAAAATGTTAGGGGACATAACTATCTTTCACATTTCTGCTCTTTTCTTTCTTCTCTCTTCTTTTTTTTATTCTTTCGAGATTGCACTTGCCTTATATGAATCGATAAATTCTTAAGGAAGCAAACAATTGCCAGGAAATCTTTGTTATTTATGTATATCCATGAAGTCGTTATTGATCTCACCAAATTTTGAATCTTATTTCATGTATATAAACGAATTATTAATTGTGATAGCTGTTGTTCGGAGTAATTTCATCTGATAAAATTTTTAAACGTTATTTTTTTATCTTATATAGAAAGATATTTTAAATTTAGGGTTTATATATTCTCTTTCATAATATGTATATCCACGGAAACAAATTAGGATATGTTAGATAATTTTAAATCGATCATTACAGAATGTTTAAACCCAATTGGTTCATTTGTGGAGTCTCTGACGCTGTGTAGCTCTCCACTTGTACCTAGTAAAGCTAAAGACCTCACGTTAACAATGAAATAGGAGGAGCAATTAAAAACAGAGAAAAGTGTTAATATTATCTTTGTGGTAATTGTTATTGATCGTGTGCTTTCTAAGTGCCAGTGTTTTTCTACATAAACATGTACTCTGTGTCAGAGGTTCCATAGTAACGAAAGGAGAATGGATAAAGGTCCTTGGTACACGTAGTAAGGTATTAACAGACCTGTTTTAGATAGATTCTTACTTTTATAGACTGTACTGAATGGATGCATTTGTAACAATAACATTTGTATTTTACTAGGGTAACGAAATAAGTACTTTATAAGGAGAAACAAGAAAAAAAAAATGAACTATTAGCGAAAGAAACTAATTCTAAAAGACTTACTTAGATCATATCCTATTATATGAGAAGTATTTAAGTTTACACTTATAATACATCACATTCTCGAATTAATATTTATGTGCATTTATCAGAAAGGTAATCATTCCTAATGTACCTTATACTATATGCACAATGTGTCTTACAAAATACTATTTAACATATACGTACATTGTCACAGTTGAATGTGTGATTGTTTTAGTACCATAAATTCACGTACTTTGTCACAAAGCAACAATTATTATTGTATAATAGAAGGCGTACAGTTAACGGAGGAGTTCGGATACGACTGTTTTTATTACCTGTTCACAGTTGAATGAAGGTAACGGCTGGCAATAAACATTCGCGTGTACACATCAGGAACAGCGTAGGTTACAAATAATCCATTCAGGGTAACGTGATGACTTGCGCATCTAATTTACTCACATGTAGTGCCACGATGTATTAAACAGCGTGTTTGAGCATATACACGCAGTTCTTTCTTAAGTTATTAAAAATATAAAATGGTTGCTCAATTTATAATACAATATCGAAATACAATGTTTCATATTACTTATAGAGATATTAGACATAGATAATTTTCAAGTATTTAAAAGAAATACCTTTAACTGTATAATGATTTGTAGAATATTTTTTTGAGCAACGATTATTGTTAAATTTAATTATAACTTTTGTAACGTCGAGAAAGATAGAATTATAATTGTATTTAATTGAATATTCAAGCATGTTGAAATGTTATATTTTTTACAATCGTGTGTTATTCGTCAGGAAATCGAATGAACAACATTTTGATATTTTTAATAATTCTTAAGAAACAATTACGCGTATTATCTCAAACGGTAAATGCAAATGTGTCTGTACAGAATTTTATACGTGACCTGTAAAGCTGCCATTTACATAAGTTAGGTTCCAATTGTATATAGTGCAGGAGAAGTACGCAAATTATAAACAATGAGAAGCACGTGAAAATGAATTAGGTCTCTGTATATAAAGATCGTTTGTTAATAATCGAAACGTGTACAGTTCGTAGTATATATATATATAATAATAATCCAATGAGCGAAATATCGTTGATTTATATACAGGATAAAAAAAAAAGAATCATTATTTGTACAAAGAGTTCGCTTGGTATTTAAACGAGAGAAAGAAAAAAAATAATGGGAGTATACGTTTCATAGCAAACCACTATAAACAAGACTGCAATATCTGTCCAATTTAATAATAAACATATTATATATACACGTTGCAACTCTCCGCGCTTCCTCACTGACACAAAATCGTATTTAAACGAAACTTTCTAGCGTAAGTGACACAAACAAAACAAAAGGAAAAAAAAATAATAATATATATATACACATATTGCACATACTTACGCCTGTAATCGAAACATCTATGAAACTTTGTAAAACGTTAAACGGCACCTGACGTTATCGATTATGTTTGTTTCACCTAACAGTTGTAACTATACTTCGCTGAGAGGTGAACGAGAAAAATAGTAACACGCTCTTGTTCGCCGAGAATGAACATCGTTGAACGGATATGTATATGTGAGAGTCAGTGTGATATAACTCGATTAAGTAATTTGTACGCGGACTGTGTAGTCGGTTAAGTTTGCAAACAGCAATATAAATTTGTACATTGTGTATATACGTACCCGCTATCTACAGGGTGACTCACAAAAATTGAGCTGAAAATTCGATAATCGATATTCTTCTTGAGATGTAAAGTAAGATACGATTCGACGAATTTTGAAAAATTATTGCTACAAATTTTAAACTTTTTTTTAACAATATTTGTACCAATTTTAATCCTTTGGGGACGAATGTTAAATACACGCGGAAGTTTTTTAATTTTTTAGTATGAAAGTTGTATGAAATATGGTGAAAAATAATTTTAGAATTGTTATTAATGTCGTAGGTATTTTTTAATTCGAATTTCCCAGATTTGTTATTTTTAATCGTTTAGTATACACCGAATGTATCGTTCGCTTCGTTTCTCTCTTTTAAAGGGTTAATTAAAAAATTTCGTTATTGGTCTTTTATACGTAAAAATTTGAGCACAAAATTCAACAACTTTTCTTCTAATTTCGTTTATTTATTATAAAGACGCGATGAGATAAAATAAGATACGATTCGACGAATTTTGAAGAAATATTGCTACAAATTTTAAACCTGTTTTGAGTAATGTTTGTACCAATTTTAATCTTTTGGGGACGAATGTTAAATACACGCGGAAGTTTTTTAATTTTTTAGTATGAAAGCTGTATGAAATATGGTGAAAAATAATTTTAGAATTGTTATCAATGTCGTAGATATTTTTTAATTCGCAGAATTTCTCTTGATTTATTATTTTTAATCGTTTACACCGAATGTATCATTAACTTCATTTCTCTCTCTCAAAGGGTTAATTTCCAAATTTCGTTATTGATCTTTTATACGTAGAAATTTGAGCACAAAATTTAATACTCTTCTTTCTTCTTTCGTTTATTTATCGTGAAAACGCGAAGAAATAATTCGCTTTTCCTTTTTCTCCTAGCTTATTTTTCACAGCGAAAAATTCTTTACCTAATTAGAATAGGTACATGCAAAAGACCGGTACATTTAGCGTTAAAAAGCTCGAATAATTCAATTTCTTGTGAATTATCCTGTACAGTTATAGACAAATGCATAATGTTCGAGATGTTATCGTTAGTATTCCGATAAATTGTATGTGTCATTTAATATGCATGGATAACACGGCAGTAAAAGAAACAAAAAAAGAAAAAAAAAGAAGAAAAAGAAAACGGAGAGACGTAAAAAGAAATCCATATGAATAATAATGAGGGTATAGACGTTAATTAATAATATGGTCCAAAGTAAGGAAATATTTCAAACAATTGTTCCTGTTTGGAGAAACTTCACACTGCGTTAATCCTTTCTCTCTTCTCTCTTTCTCTTTCACTCTCTTTATCTTTCAAAGGTTTTAAAGGAAGCACTGATTTAGCATGGTTGCGAAGATCGTTACGATGAAAATTATCATTTCAGCAAACGGGAGAATTTTAATTATAAAATGCGGGAAGAAAAAATGGGAAAATACTAATAGCATTTAAACATTTTCTATCGACATTCCTCGTCGGAATTTCATGTTACTCACCGTGTATATGATTTCAGCTTTACACATGACATTGTAACTTATACACATATTTTTTATATATATTTAATAAAATGAACGAATAAGTAATCGTTGCGTTTGATTCTGTTCGTCTTAGCAGACGTTCGTTTCAATGGTTGTATATCAAACTTAGTGCAATATCTTCACATTTTTTTGTACGACAAAGCGTTAGAATTGTGTCATTCATCATTGTTATTTTCGTTGAAGAAAAAAACAAGAAAAAATGTATGCGAAGAACAAGTCTTCGCACTTCATCAGGACATGTGTATAATGGTTAGTAATTTTAATCCCTGTAATTACATCAATTTTTCCAATCTTTAAAGCTATCTATATTTCTTTACAGCGACGAATTCGAGTATTTCCAAAAAAAATAATTCAACTAGCAGAAATAGAAATATCGAAGTCGACAGGATAAACAATCCTATTAGATCGGTGCATATGAAATGTTGGATTTTTTTACATACGAACGTTTGTCTTCCTGTTTTCGTTATACTTTTGATTTTGGCATAGCCTCGTTTATAGTCGCACTGTCCATTGCCAGAGTCACGTTTCAACAAAGGAGATTTTCTCGAAAGTCTTCCCTTTTGTTATTTCATTTGAATTTTCTACCGATACGAATCTAAACGATATTCGTATAATTTTTTTGTACGAGTATAAACTTGGTAATAATGCTGCAAAAGCTGCACGCAACGTAAACCAAGCGTTTGGGGAGAATACGGTTAATGATCGAAAAGTGCAGCGTTGGTTTGAAAAATTTAGGTCCGCTGATTTTTCGCTACAAAATGATCCGCGTGGGAGACCCAAAACGTCTGTGAAAAATGACGATCCGAAGGCATTGGTGGAAGCGGATCCAACTGTATCCACGAGGGAACAGGCTACCAGGATGAAAATTGACCATACAACAATATTGCGACATCTTTCTGAAATTGGCAAGGTGAAGAAAATGGATAAGTGGGTACCGCACGAACTAACTGAGCGAAATAAGCTGGATCGGTTGAACGTATGCTCATCGTTACTATCCCGATTTCATCGAGAGCCATTGAAATATGAAGTTTTGCAGCACCCAGCCTATTCACCGGATCTCTCGCCAACCGACTTTCATTTTTTTAAACATTTAGAACTGTTTTTACGAGCTAAACGGTATGAAAATGAAGACAGTTTGAAAAATTCGATATCAGAGTTTATCGATTCTAAAGATCAGAATTTTTTTAAGACAGGCATCTATGCTTTAAAGTCTCGTCGGGAAAAGTGTATCGAAGCGAATGCAGCATATTTTGATCGAATAAACAGCTTTTGAAAAAAGATACGCAGTTTTATACATTCACTTAAAAATCCGACATTTCATATGCACCAATCTAATATTTCTAATTCATTTCTAACTTTCTAACTTTACGATCTTCGGTTCTTCGAGTCTTCTTCGCCGATGAATAATTCATTTTCTAATGAATGGTCGAAGGACAAAGCCCGTGAATGTTGTTGATAATTGTCTCTATTAAGTACGATACAATAATCATAATAATTTAGTACTCCTTCCCAGCGTTCTTTACACTCGTTCGCCTGAATTCCGCAAATGGTCGCTCACGCAAGTGTATCCAAAATGGAGGATCGAACGATAAGATATCCACGTTTATTGCCACGCTACATATAGTATCATCGTATGCTACATAGAGTATTTAAAAACTATGAAAGTAGAAGCTTAACACGTGAGTAGAAAAACAAAAGAAGAAAAATAGAAACATAAAAGAAGAAAAAGAAACATTCGTTCCGCTAAGTTTATGCTACATTTACAGCGAGAATTTCGTTCAGTCATCTGAAACAGAGGAAAATAAGGAGATCGTGCTTATACACATGTAAACTCGCCAACGAACAGGCTGGAGAAAAATATCGTACGCTGATTGGAAACAAAGTACAGGTAGCTCTCCTATAACACGTTTTCGCTGTAACTCGATTCATAAATTTCGAGAACTCTCCTACAACACGGTATCCTATAACACGGTTTCGACACACGATAAGAAAATTGGAGAAACATTTATACAACACTGTACTTTTTCAGTCGCGACCAAGTTTGTTATTTAACCCATTTGCATCTTCGCTCTAAATAGAATCTTTCAAGCCTTCGATTGAAATTAAGTCTCGTTTGTATTTAATCCAAAAATTATACGTACTGTAAAGTCAAATCATTTTATACGACGTTAGAACGCAAACGTTTATTTTTCTCGATAGTTGCACGGTAAATAAATTTCAAATAGTTAGGTAACGGTACACTAGATTTACCAGACCAGTGAAAACGACTGGTTTTGCAATTTCAATTGAAAATTCCTACCGCACGTAACATTTTCTTTCCGAAATGGTATTATGACTTTTGCAGCCGTAACTAAAGAATCAGTTTTATGAATTTTATATTATTTTATATGTATTCGTAACAAATATACTTTTTGTTATCGACACTTATACCAGTACCAGTCAAAATGACTGGCGC
>NIJG01000238.1:116831-130047 GCA_002201625.1 Euglossa dilemma
ATCGACAAGAACGGACAGTATCTAATCGAATAAAGTTATATTTTTAAACAAAAATTTTGAATTTTCCTTCTTATTTGAAATCCGCAATCACTTAGTTGATTATGACGTAATTTATGCTTAATTTAGCGTTAACTTTTTCTTTATAACTAGTAACTTCTTTATAAAATAATGGATTTCTTTTTCCTCAACTTAATACGATATTGTGCGACTCGGTGAGAAAGATTTTGAGATGCTAAGATTGGTGCAGACAAGTGGCTCACTTTTGCGAAATTGAGAAGAGACTTCGGGGTGTCTGGGTAATCGACTTATTGATTTATGAAAGCTCCGGTTGGTTGTTGGTCGGTTTTAACTCGGACCGCGTTGGCAATGCGTCCAGGGATTATTTCTATTTTATGCGTATATTTACGTTTCGTGGTTTATTGTCGGAGAAGTTGACTCGGTTATCCGTGTTTTGCAAGAGAGAGAGAGGATTTGGGTCTCGACTCCTTGACATTAATTCCATGATCGTCGTGGATATCGAAACTGACTATTTCCAGGAGTTTAACAAAGATGTTATCTTCACTATCGTTGTATTTTCCTATTTTAATTTCCAAGCGTATAATATTTCTTGAAACAATCGTACTGGGATTGTGGATTTATAAATTATGAAATAATAATTCCAATCTATATTTTAGTTATATAGAAATTAACTATTTCCAGAAGTTTAAGAAAGATGTTATCTTCACTATCGTTGTATTTTCCAATCTCAATTTTCAAATGTATAATATTTTTTTAAACAATCGTATTGGAATTGTAGATTTATGAATTATGAAATAATAATTCCAATCTATATTTTAGTTATATAGAAATTAACTATTTCCAGAAGTTTAAGAAAGATGTTATCTTCACTATCGTTGTATTTTCCAATCTCAATTTTCAAATGTATAATATTTTTTTAAACAATCGTATTGGAATTGTAGATTTATGAATTATGAAATAATAATTCCAATCTATATTTTAGTTATATAGAAATTAACTATTTCCAGAAGTTTAAGAAAGATGTTATCTTCACTATCGTTGTATTTTCCAATCTCAATTTTCAAATGTATAATATTTTTTTAAACAATCGTATTGGAATTGTAGATTTATGAATTATGAAATAATAATTCCAATCTATATTTTAGTTATATAGAAATTAACTATTTCCAGAAGTTTAAGAAAGATGTTATCTTCACTATCGTTGTATTTTCCAATCTCAATTTTCAAATGTATAATATTTTTTTAAACAATCGTATTGGAATTGTAGATTTATGAATTATGAAATAATAATTCCAATCTATATTTTAGTTATATAGAAATTAACTATTTCCAGAAGTTTAAGAAAGATGTTATCTTCACTATCGTTGTATTTTCCAATCTCAATTTTCAAATGTAAGATATTTTTTTAAACAATCGTATTGGAATTGTAGATTTTTAAATTATGAAATAATAATCGCAATCTATATTTTAGTTATATGAAAACTAACTATTTCCAGAAGTTTAGGAAAGATATTATTCTCACTATTGTTGTATTTTCGTATCTTATTTTTGAGTGTATAGTATTTGTTGCAACAATTATATTGGGATATAAATTATGAGAAAATTACGATCTACATTTTAGTTGTATACTCTGTAAGTATTTCAAGTATAAAAGGGTCTCTAAAAAATAAAATATAGTTGTAATTATTTGGGATTGACGAAAGATGAACAGTAGAGTTTTTCGCGTTACTTTATAATTTATGAAATTATTTGCATGCGTAGAAGAGTTGATGGACACATTGACGCGATGGAAAATTTATTACTGCATGTACACGACGTAGCCAACATATCCGTCGTCTGACAATTCGCTTATTTTAGCCACAGATCTTTGCAAGATCAGATCCGAGCCACAAATATCTCAGTAGAAGACGTGTCACGTGCATATTCTCTTACTTCCTCTTCGCGACGAAAGAACGTAACAATCTTGGATAAAAAAGGAATAAAAGGGAAACGAAAACGAAGTCAGTAGGTCAAGGAATACGCATAGATGATAAGTATCCAATTCACCAATCTATTAGGTTGCTGCATATGAAATGTCGGATTTTTTTACACGCGAACGTTTGTCTTCCTGTTTTCGTTACACTTTTGGTTTTGGCGTAACCTCGTTTATAGTCGTACTGTCCATTGCCAGAGTCGCATTTCAACAAAGTAGATTTTCTCGAAAGTCTTCCCTTTTGTTATTTCATTTGAATTTTCTACCGATACGAATCTAAACGATATTCGTATAATTTTTTTGTACGAGTATAAACTTGGTAATAATGCTGCAAAAGCTGCACGCAACATAAACCAAGCGTTTGGGGAGAATACAGTTAATGATCGAAAAGTGCAGCGTTGGTTTGAAAAATTTAGGTCCGGTGATTTTTCGCTACAAAATGATCCGCGTGGGAGACCCAAAACGTCTGTGAAAAATGATGATCCGAAGGCATTGGTGGAAGCGGATCCAACTGTATCCACGAGGGAACAGGCTACCAGGATGAAAATTGACCATACAACAATATTGCGACATCTTTCTGAAATTGGCAAGGTGAAGAAAATGGATAAGTGGGTACCGCACGAACTAACTGAGCGAAATAAGCTGGATCGGTTGAACGTATGCTCATCGTTACTATCCCGATTTCATCGAGAGCCATTGAAATATGAAGTTTTGCAGCACCCAGCCTATTCACCGGATCTCTCGCCAACCGACTTTCATTTTTTAAAACATTTAGAACTGTTTTTACGAGCTAAACAGTATGAAAATGAAGACAGTTTGAAAAATTCGATATCAGAGTTTATTGATTCTAAAGATCAGAATTTTTTTAAGACAGGCATCTATGCTTTAAAGTCTTGTTGGGAAAAGTGTATCAAAGCGAATGCAGCATATTTTGATCGAATAAATAGTTTTTGAATAAAGATATGCAGTTTTATATATTTCAGACCTCAAAGAGCAAAATTAAATTTTAAACGATCGCTAAAAAGCGATATTAATTATTCCTAGATCCGATACGCGAAAGACCAAGATGTAAGACTGAGATAAACAGCGAGTTTAAACGTTTAGGGGAAGAAGGAAAGAGGAATATAGTGTAATTGCGCCGGTTTCACTGGACCAGGTCCAAGTGTAACAAAGCCGGGCACGTAAAAATGAATAAAGTATTACCGGAACAACCTTCAGCGGCTCCGCGAATCCCCATGGACTGTTGTCGATTGGCACACTGAACAGGATTATAGTTGCCCTCGACGGTGGACTGCATGGAATAGTTGGCAGTCTTGGAGGACTGGGTGCTGGTGTAGTGCTGCAACGATTGATCGTGCGGGGATGCGACCGGTGGATAAAAAGTCCCCGTCACAGAGCCAACATTCTCAAATCCGGAGCGCAATTTATTGCACGACACCATCATCCCGTTTGCTATACCCACCGCGGCTATGCTCGACGGCTGTCTCTCGAAATTTAAGTAACTCACCTGGAAAAAAACAACAACCACCATTGCCACTTTCACTCGTGCTTCGTGTTAACCGTAATTGAGACGTTCGCTTGTCCAAACGGTCGGATAAATAGGTGGATAGATAGATTTAGATGTCGCACGTGTTTCATCGTGATGTGAGAGGAGCGAAGTGGATTTTAGGATCGTTGATAGGGTAATTGAATTATTAAATTAATCAATTCGGATAGATAAATAGATAAATTTAGATGTTGCATGTGTTTCATCGTAATGCGGAAGATCGGGATGGATTTTAGGCTCGTTCATATGGTAATAGAATTATTAAATTAATCAATTCGGAGAGAAAGATAGATTTAGATGTTGCACGTGTTTCATCGTGATGTGAGAGGAGCGAAGTGGATTTTAGGATCGTTGATAGGGTAATTGAATTGTTGAATTTATCAATTTGGATGGATAGAAGAATTATTTAGGTGTGCAAGTGTTTCTTCGGGGTGGGTTTTAGGTTTGATGATAAGGTAATTGAATTATTAAATTAATCAATTCGGGTAAATAGATAGGTGGATTTAGATGTTGCATGTGTTTCATCGCGATGCGGAAGATCGGGATGGATTTTAAGCTCGTTCATACGGTAATAGAATTATTAAATTAATCAATTCGGAGAGAAAGATAGATTTAGATGTTGCACGCGTTTCATCGTGATGTGAGAGGAGCGAAGTGGATTTTAGGATCGTTGATAGGGTAATTGAATTATTAAATTAATCAATTCGGATAGATAAATAGATAAATTTAGATGTTGCATGTGTTTCATCGTAATGCGGAAGATCGGGATGGATTTTAGGCTCGTTCATATGGTAATAGAATTATTAAATTAATCAATTCGGAGAGAAAGATAGATTTAGATGTTGCACGTGTTTCATCGTGATGTGAGAGGAGCGAAGTGGATTTTAGGATCGTTGATAGGGTAATTGAATTGTTGAATTTATCAATTTGGATGGATAGAAGAATTATTTAGGTGTGCAAGTGTTTCTTCGGGGTGGGTTTTAGGTTTGATGATAAGGTAATAGAATTATTAAATTAATTAATTCTGATAGATAGACAGATTTAGATGTTGCACATATTTTATCGCGAGGATCGAGGTGAATTTTATATAAAATTATCAAATTAATCAAACCGATCTTACTCCAGAATTTTTACTTTTCTAATTACATATATAATTATTTATTTTACTTTCTTACTGCTACTTTAATCAATTTTGTTATTTGGGTATTATTATCGGCGAGCATCGGGGTGGATTTTAGATAAAATTATCAAATTAATCAAACTGATCTTACTCTAGAATTTTTAATTTTCTAATTACATATATAATTATTTATTTTGTTTTCGTAGTGTTATTTTAATTAATTTTGGTATTTAGGTATTATAATCGGTTACGTGTCGTGGTTTGACAGTTATAGAATTAATTAAACGTTGACGATTGAATCGAGATTGCTGTACATACACGTGGTTATGTAAATCGCAAAATATTTGATACGTAATACGAGATTGCGAAATTTTTAACACTAAACGTACCGACAGATCTAACTCTCGGATTTTTACTTTTCTAATTACGTATATAATTATTTATTTCACTTTCGTAGTGTCGCTTTAATCAATTTTGGTATTTCGGTATTATAGTCGGTTACGTGTCGTGGGTTGATAGTTATGGGATTAATTAAACGTTGACGATTGAATCGAGATTGCCTTACATGCACGCGGTTATGTAAATCGCAAAATATTTGATACGTAATACGAGATTGCGGAATTTTTTACACTAAAAGTACCGGTCTTTTGCTTTTTATTCTATTTAACTTTACTCTATTTATTTACTAGACCTATTTATTCTACGCGAGATTGGTAAATAAATTTCCGCTATAAAAAGTAAGTAGATTATATAAGAATTTAGAGAAAGTCAACTCAGCGAAAGAAATAACAATGAATGTACGATTTTTAAATTATTTTTCAAAGGTATAGACAAATTTGACTCCTTTTGGTACGTTTAGTGTTAAAATCACGCATTGAACATCACGAGTGGTCGAAAATTGAAAAGAAAATATTTGAAAAATGGAGATGAAACGTGCAACGTTGGAAATAAGAAATTTTTTAAAGCAGATTATTTTAAATGAAATGATATCACCGATGAGAATAATTAAATTATTATCTCGATTACGCATTAAACACGACGAGTGGTCAAAAATTAAAAAGAAAATTCTTAAAAATACGGGATGAAACGTGCAACATTGAAAATAACAAATTCCTCAATCAGGATTATTTAAATAAAACGATATCAACGGCACCGATGAGAATAATCAAATTATTATCTCGATAAAAAATAAAATATAATTGTATCACGTGTTAAACACGACGAGTGGACGAAAATTGAAAAGAAAATTCTTTAAAAAACCGGATGAAACGTGCAACATTGAAAATAACAAATTCCTTAAGGGAAATTATTAATATGAAACGATATCACCGATGAGAATAATCAAATTATTACCTCAATCACGCGTTAAACACGACGAGTGGTCAAAAATTGAAAAGAAAATTCTTTAAAAAACCAGATGAAAAGTGCAACGTTGAAAATAACAAATTCTTTAAGATAGATTATTGAAATGAAATAATATCAACGGCACCAATGAAAATAATCAAATTATTATCTCGATTACACGTTAAACACGACGAGTGGTCAAAAATTGAAAAGAAAATTCTTAAAAAATGAGGATGCAACGTGCAACATTTGAAATAATAAATTCTTTAAAGTATATTATTTAAATGAAATGATACCACAGATGAGAATAATCGAACTATTATCTCAATCATTCGTTAAACACGACGAATGCTCAAAAATTGAAAAGAAAATATTTAAGAAAAGTCGATGAAACATGCAACATTTGAAATAATAAATTCTTTAAAGTATATTATTTAAATAAAACGATATCACCTATGAGAATAATCAAACTATTACCTCAATCATTCGTTAAATACGACGAATGGTCAAAAATTGAAAAGAAAATATTTAAGAAAAGCGGATGAAACATGCAACATTTGAAATAATAAATTCTTTAAAGTAGATTATTTAAATGAAACGTTATCACCGATGAAAATAACCAAACTATTATCTCAATCATTCGTTAAATACGACGAGTGGTCAAAAATTGAAAAGAAAATATTTAAGAAAAGTCGATGAAACGTGCAACATTTGAAATAATAAATTCTTTAAAGTAGATTATTTAAATGAAACGATATCAACGGCACTGATGAAAATAATCAAATTATTATCTCGATTACACGTTAAACACGACGAGTGGTCAAAAATTGAAAAGAAAATATTTAAGAAAAGTCGGTGAAACATGCAACATTTGAAATAATAAATTCTCTAAAGTATATTATTTAAATAAAACAATATCACCTATGAGAATAACCAAATTATTTTATCTCGATCTCGAGAATTCGACGCATGTAATTCCAAACTTGCACAGTGCCGGTAATTTCGGAAAAATGGAGGATAGATTTTTCAAAGGTGGCTTATACGTAATCGCAAAGCGGCCCACTAACAGGTCTACATTTGTCCTCGTAGTAGGGAACAAGATCATTCGTATGCACGCCATTACTCACTGATTTTTTGTAAGTCAGAGTATCTGTGTAAGCACCAGAATTCTGACACGACGATATGCTAGTACCACCAGCATGACCCGTGTGCAGCTGATTATCGGTACTCATGAAAGTGTACCGTTTCGTTTGCTCGCCCATTTCGCCGTGCTGCTTCGACGAGCCCTCCAACAGATCTCGTTCGGGATCTGGATTTTGATTCGATGGCAAATGCGTTCCGTCACCTGGACAACATTAATTCCACGGTAGTCAAAAGCCATACAGAATCTAGCTATACAGAATCGACTGGGAAAAATATTTCTTACGTGAATTTCACGAGAATGTTATTTTAAATAGAGACGGAAATTAGAAGATGGAAATTAAAAATACATAGAAATTAAGAAATAAATGGAATTTATAATACGGAATTTATTTGTATAATGGTATATTTTATGAAATATTCTGATCAAGAATTCGTACAAATTTCTTCCACGAATTTAACGAGGACGTTATTTTAAAAAGAGGTGGATAAAATAAATAGAATTTGTAATATGGAATTTAGCTGTATAAAGGTATATTTTATGAAAAATTCTGATCAAGAATTCGTATAAATTTCTTCCACGAATTTAACAAGGATATTATTTTAAAAAGCGATAGATAAAATAGGTAGAATTTATAATATGAAATTTATCTGTATAAGGATCTTAATTAAGTATTTTGATCAAGAATTCATCGATTGTCTCATGTTCTAATATAATAAATAAAGTAGAAGATTTGTCAAATATTTTGGTCAAGAAATTTTAGTGAGACGTTACAAAAGATTTATCGATTATCTCGTGTTCTAATATAATAAATAAAATACGATATTTAACGTAAAAAAATTCGTAGAAGCATCACAAAATATTTCGATCAAAAAATTCTAATAAGACGTTATTAATAATTCTTACGTAATATTTTCAAATATTATATCAATGAAAAAACAATATTCTCATCAAGAAATTGCAACGAAATTTTATACAAAAGATTCTTACGTAATATTTCCAAATATTCTAGCAATGGAAAATACAAAAGATTCTTACGTAACATTTCCAAATATTCTATCAGTAAAAAAACAACTGATCACGTTGCTGCTTTCGCGTTATTAAAAATATGATAAGGAAGGATTTTCTCCGTAATTGATAATTTAGTTATATCCGATATAACTAAATTGTAATTGTATCTAATATTCTGATCAAGAAATTCCAACGAAATTTTATACAAACGGTTCTCACATAATATTTCCAAATATTCTATCAGTAAAAAAACAATTGATCACGTTGCTACTTTAGCATTATTAAAAATATGATAAGGAAGGATTTTCACCGTAATTGATAATTTAGTTACATACAGATACCCGATTATTCTAACCAAAAATTCATCGAATATTTAACATACAAAAATTCGTAGAAGCCTCACAAAATATTCTAATTAAGAAATTCCAACGAAATTTTATACAAAAGATTCTTACNGTAGAAGCATCACAAAATATTTCGATCAAAAAATTCTAATAAGACGTTATTAATAATTCTTACGTAATATTTTCAAATATTATATCAATGAAAAAACAATATTCTCATCAAGAAATTGCAACGAAATTTTATACAAAAGATTCTTACGTAATATTTCCAAATATTCTAGCAATGGAAAATACAAAAGATTCTTACGTAACATTTCCAAATATTCTATCAGTAAAAAAACAACTGATCACGTTGCTGCTTTCGCGTTATTAAAAATATGATAAGGAAGGATTTTCTCCGTAATTGATAATTTAGTTATATCCGATATAACTAAATTGTAATTGTATCTAATATTCTGATCAAGAAATTCCAACGAAATTTTATACAAACGGTTCTCACATAATATTTCCAAATATTCTATCAGTAAAAAAACAATTGATCACGTTGCTACTTTAGCATTATTAAAAATATGATAAGGAAGGATTTTCACCGTAATTGATAATTTAGTTACATACAGATACCCGATTATTCTAACCAAAAATTCATCGAATATTTAACATACAAAAATTCGTAGAAGCCTCACAAAATATTCTAATTAAGAAATTCCAACGAAATTTTATACAAAAGATTCTTACTTATTATTTCCAAATATTCTATCAGTAAAAGAACAAGTGATTACGCCGCTACTTTATCATTATTAAAAATATGATAAGGAAGGATTTTCACCGTAATTGATAATTTAGATACATACAGATATCCGATTATTCTAACCAAAAAGTCATCGAATATTTAATATACAAAAATTCGTAGAAGTCTCACAAAATACTTTGGTTAAAAAATTCTAATAAGACATTATTAATGATTCTTACGTAATATTTTCAAATATTATATCAATGAAAAAACAATATTCTGATCAAGAAATTCCAACGAAATTTTATACAAAAGATTCTTACGTAATATTTCCAAATATTCTATCAATGAAAAAAACAATTTATCACCCTGCTGCTGCTTTAGTAGTATTAAAAATATGATAAGGAAGGATTTTCACCGTAATTGATAATTTAGTTACATACAGATATAATTCGCCGAGTTGCACGGTTGTCTGAACGGTAATTAATGCGAGTACAAGGTCTCACCATCTGGCTCGGGACTGGCAACTGGAGATATGTCCGGTGTGTGAATGATAGGCGTATAAGGACTACCGTACAAGGAATTGCTCTCCGATTTGTACTCCTGGATACCTTGCTGCTGCTGCTGGTGATACAGGGATGAGATCGGGGAATGGCCGCCCCACGGGATCTGAGGAATGCCTTGATAACTGTCCATCTTGGACCTTAAATAAATATCCAACGTCACTTCGTAATTCTTCCACGGAACATCTTTAACGCGTCCGTGGATAAAACGGAATAAGAAACACCGGCTGCGAATAATTTATTCTATAGCAAACGCAAAAGATAATCCACTCGAACTAAATTTCTTTGCACCAATGAAACGTATTTATTATTTAGAAATGTAAATGTAGAATGAGTTTAAATTGTTTAGATATGCTTGGCGATATTTTTTGATTTTGTGATTCGTTGCGTGGAAAAATTAATTAAATTTATGATTAATTGTTAGAATGTCGTTAAAGGAAGGATAAAATTTGTATTTATGGATTTGTAAAGAAATACTGAAAATTATAAGGTGTTATGAAGCATAAAGTAATTTTTTTAAAACAGAAAATGTGTAATATTTTTATCGATTGTTAAAATATCGGATTTTGGAATAGCAATGAATGAAAAGTGAAATTAAACTTCGAATTTTAAAAGATATCTGGAAAATTGAGAAGGAAATTGTCAAATCGATGCCTAGAACGTTTCGAAATTTACCGAAAGAAACGTATTTACTATTTAGAAATATAAACGTGAATTGAAGATGTGTTTGGCGATATTTTTGTGATCCTCGAAGTTCATCGCGTGGAACAATTAAATTGTGATTAATTATCAGAATGTCGTTAAAGAAAGGATAAAATTTGCATACTTAGATTTGCAAAGAAATACTGAAAATCATAAGGTGTGCTTTGAAACATAAAGTAATTCTTCTAAAGCAGAAAATGCGTTATATTTTTACCGATTGTCAAAATATCGGATCTTTTAGTTCCAACACCTGTAAATTTCGACTTTTCTGTAGCCAAAAAATTGTCGAGTGGAAAATTCGAAATTTTCAAAATTTCACGGCGACTAAAAAAAAAATAACGAAAGTTTTGTCAGTTTTATAGCAGAAAATCTGAAAATTTTCTATAACCATAAAGTTGTCGAGTGGAAAATTTAAAATTTTCAAAATTTTATGGTCACCTCTCGATTGTAAAAGGTTAATTCGAGGATATTGAAAAATATCGCAGAAGCAAAGAGAGGATAGACGATTCTTTATTTACCACTCAAAAAGCAACGTCAGTTTTATATCAAGAAAATCTATAAATTTCTACTTCTCTGCACCCATAAAATATCGTCTAGTGCAAAATTCAAAAGTTTCAAAATTCCACGATAACTGATAGCCGTCTCTATAGTGCAAAGGAATTGATTCGAGGATATTAAAAAATATTGTCGAAGTAAAGAGAGGATAGACGATTCTTTATTTACCACTCAAAAAAAGAATAACGTTAATTTTCAAGCAAAAAATGTATAAATTTCTACTTTTCTGTACCCAAAAAAATCGCCGACTGCAAAATTAGAAGTTCTCAAAATTTCACGTCGACTGATAGTCACTTCTGAAGTGCAAAGGTGTTAATTCGAGTATATTAAAAAATATCGGTGAAGCAAAAGAGAATAGACAATTCTTAATTTACCACCAAAAAAAGAAAAAAGAAAAGAATAACTTTAATTCTCCAACAGAAAATCTATAAATTTCTATTTCTCTGTACCCATAAAAAATCGCCTACTGCAAAATTCAAAACTTCCAAAATTTCACGATAACTGATAGTCACTTCTGAAGTGCAAAGGTGTTAATTCGAGAATATTGAAAAATATCGTCCAAACAAAGAGAGGACAGACCATTCTGTATTTACCATTCAAAAAAAAGAAAAATTAACATCAGTTTTATATCACAAAGTCTTTAAATCTTTAGTTCTCTATACCCATAAAAAATCGTCTAGTGCAAAATTCAAAACTTCCAAAATTTCACGATAACTGATAGTCACTTCTGAAGTGCAAAGGTGTTAATTCGAGAATATTGAAAAATATCGTCCAAACAAAGAGAGGACAGACCATTCTTTATTTACCATTAAAAGAAAAAAAAAACGTCAGTTTTATATCACAAAGTCCTTAAATCTTTAGTTCTCTATACCCATAAAAAATCGTCGACTGCAAAATTCAAAACTTCCAAAATTTTACGTCGACTGATAGTCACTTCTGAAGTGCAAAGGTGTTAATTCGAGCATATTAAAAAATATCGGTGAAGCAAAAGAGAATAGACAATTCTTAATTTACCACCATCAAAAAAAAAAAAAGAATAACTTTAATTCTCTAACAGAAAATCTATAAATTTCTATTTCTCTGTACCCATAAAAAATCGTCTACTGCAAAATTCAAAACTTCCAAAATTTCACGATAACTGATAGTCACTTCTGAAGTGCAACGGGGTTAATTCGAGGATATTGAAAAATATCGCCTGAGCAAAGCTCGAGGAGATATCGACTTACATGGAATGATGAATGGTGGTACCAGAGGGGTTGGACCTATTGGCGGTGGTGTTGGTTGCGGACGGGGGCGAGGAGGGGGCCCCTGGGGCCCGTTTCGCGTGTTTCCTGCGTCGTGGCCTGTACTTGTAGTTCGGATGTTCCTGCATGTGTATGACCCTCAGCCTCTCGGCTTCCTCGACGTACGGCCTTCTGTCCTGCGGGGTCAACCCTCGCCATTTCTTTCCTGAAATACACGGGGCCCGTCCGTTAGCCGGTGCCGCAAACGGTGCCACGATTTTCGATACGACGTCGCGGCGCTAGGTACTTCTCGAGATGCTTACCACCGGTGTTCCTGAATTCAGGGGGCGGCGTGAAAGGTAATAAAAATCGTATGAGTAATGTTACACGTGAACGTATGCGGTATAAGGGAAGGGGAAAGGGTGTGGAAACGGTTATTGCTCGTTTTTTTCTTTCTTTTCCGCGCGGAGACCGAAGTTTCGACCTCGTGGGTGTTGGTTTTTTCATCCGGGCCCCGCAGGAGTTATGTAATATTCGCGGCTTATTTTATCGGGGGCCGGGTTTTAGATAAGGCCCAATCGGCTGTCTCGGGATTGTACTTACTGCAATTTATCGATGTACTTCTTTGGTTTCTGATATTGATAATTGTTTTAACGCTAGACATATTACATTAACCCTTTGCACTCGAAGAATTTTTTTATACGAAGAAGAAGCTTTTCTTACGTTTCTATAAGCTCGGTGATACCACATATGTGAAAATATGCGAAGGAAATTATACGTTTGCCTTTGGAACGAACGGAAGTATTTTATTTCGATATTTCGCGTGTTGTTATTTTTAATACAGCGTGGAAAACCAAAGGTGGGTTTTCTTTCGCATTGGTTTATAGAAAGAATCGAAGACACAACGAGAACGGTTAAAGGAACTAATAGAACTCGCGAAATTTCAC
>NIJG01000238.1:176971-188863 GCA_002201625.1 Euglossa dilemma
ATCCAAATTTTATACTAATTGTAAAAGTTTATAATTTTTCAAAATGAAAGTTGCATGGAACATAGCAAAAAATAATTCTTCCAATGTCGTAGATATTTTTTAATTCGATTTGTTATTTTTAATCGTTTAGTACACACCGAATGTATCATTAGCTCTGTTTCTCGTCCGCAAACGGTTAAACCTCTTACCTTACGGTTTAAGTGCCGATGGCACGTGCCACGGTGAACAGCAACGTCGAGAAAGGTCGAGACACTTGGTCTGAGCGATGCGAAGAATAGCACGCGACTGAGACAGGAAAACATATGCGAAAATTAACTACGAGCCTGACCCGCGGATGTTTACGTTCGGTCCTGTCTACGGACCACGCCTCTCGCCTGTCATATTCGCGTTTGCTCTGATTTCCGGTTTCGCTCAAGAAGTCAAATCCAATAACAAAATTCGAGAAACGAACGAAAGCAGACGTAGTAAAGAAAAAAGAGAGGAAATCGTTCCGAGTAGCCGTGAAATATCGAAAAACGATCGGAAACTCGTCCATTATCATTTATTAATCCTTTGCGAAGGAGAAACGAAGCTGACGATACATTTGGTGTATATTAAACGATTAAAAATAATAAATCGAGGGGAATTATGCGAATTAAAAAATATCTACGATAGTGGTGATAAAGCTAAAATTATTTTTCGTTGGTTTCATTCTGAAAAATTGAAATACTTTCATTTATAGTATGAAAACGGTCCTTAAAGGGTTAACTCTTTGCACACTGAATTATATTTCAGTTTCTTCACAAGCAGTTTCCAATACTTTTTAGTATTTTATTTGAAATTTACTTCGACTAGAGAGTAAAGGAATTTAAATAATCGAAGGATGAAGCAAGTTCAATTATTTCTTTTCGAATGGTCATTTTGAATGGCAGTGTAACTCTGTTTGAACCAAAATCAACGTAATTTTTATCAGAATCAATTTCATATATTTTCAACAGCCGTCGAAATAAAAGTATTCAAAATATATCATTTTGAATGGTAGTGTAGCCTCGTTTGTACAAAAATCAACGTAATTTTCACCAGAAATAGTTGTATATACTTTCAGCAATTGTAAAAATAACACATTCTAGTGTTAAATATGTCATTTTGAGTCCTATGGTAGTTGGAGTGTTAAATTTGTCCGTCTATCCGAATATACTTCTTTATCGATTATCTCTCATCTAGTGCTAATGATTATTACAAATCTTGTGACCATATTTAAACAAAAATCAACTTAATTTCCACGAGAATCAGTTACATAAATTTTCAACAATCGTCTAAACAAAATATCCAAAATACGTCATTTCGAATAGCAGTTAAAATTGTCCATCTATCCGAATATACCTCTTTATCTATCATCTCTCATTTCTCGATAATGATTATCACAAATCTTGTGACTCTATTTAAACAAAAATCAACATAATTTCCACCAGAATTAATTGCATATATTTTCCACAATCGTCGAAATAAAATATCCAAAACACGTCATTTCAAATAGTAGTGTAACACTGTTTGATCCAAAAGCAACGTAATTTCCCATTTCAATTGCATATATTATCAACAATCGTCTAAACAAAATATCCAGAACACGTCATTTTGAATAGTAGTGTAACCCTATTTGACCCAAAATCATTGTAATTTCTTCCAGAATCAATTGCATATATTTTTAACAATCTTCAAAATAAAATATCCAAAACACGTCATTTCGAATGGTAGTGTAACCCTATTTGACCCAAAATCAACGTAATTTCCCATTTCAATTGCATATATTATCAACAATCGTCTAAACAAAATATGCAAAACACATTTCGAATGGTAGTGTAACCCTATTTGATCCAAAATCAACGTAATTTCCATTTCAACTGCAAATGTATTATCAACAATCGTCTAAAAAAAATATGCAAAACACGTTATTTCAAATAGCAGTTAAATCTCTGCTTCATCGATCATCTGCCATCGCGGTAATGATTATCACCGAATCTCCATATACACGTAACACCAGACACACACATTCGCACCTCGAATATCATCGTTGAAACGACCGCGAACGATCCGAGAGGATCTCGGTGAAAATTAAGCCCGACAATGGCGGAGTTTCGATGGAAACTCCGAGACGATAAGTACAAGTTCCGAGGCGTCGGTGATTGCGTCGGCTGGTGGGCGCAGCGTCGGATCTCTTCCTGGAAAATCATTCATCGTCGCGGCCCGCGTTACCTTGGGTGTCTCGAAGCGAGAAATATCGCGCTACGAAACGGCAATTGTCGTGCTGCGTTATGCATGTATCCCAGCGAGTCCGCTCGTCCCGAGCGAGCGTTAACAGCCGAGTCTTCCCGGTCGAAAACGTTTCTCTCCTCGAGGACACCGCCGATAGAGTGCTCGCGAACGAACACGAGAACCGAACATTTCCATCGCGATGGATCGCATGGGCAGGATGACACACGCGTTTGTCAGTTTCTCTTAACACGTCTTGTAGCTCGCCGACCATCGTAGAGGTGCTTGCGATTTTCGTTGAATCACGCGGACGAATCAATGTGATTGAAATGGGTTGGGAGAAGAGTTTGGGTTTGGGATGATTAGTTGGAGGGTGATAACTATTTAGAATTATTTTCGAGTAAATATAAATATAGATAGGAGGTGTTAGAGGATCGGATTATATCAGAAAAATCGGATAGAAGTATTTGTGATTTTTGTTGAATCACGCGAAGAAATCAAAGCGATGAGATTTGGGTTAGGGATGATTGCTTGGAAGGTGATAATTATTTAGAGTTATTTTGAAACAAGAATAAATATAGATAGGAGGTATAGAGGATCGGATTATTTCGGAGAAATCGGATAGAAGTACTTGCGATTTTCGTTGAATCACACGGAGGTATCGATGTGATGAAAACGGATTGGAAGAAGGGTTGGGAATAGAGATGATTACTTGGAGGGTGATAATTGTTTAGAATTATTTTCGAACAAGTATAAATACAAATAGACGGTATTTAATGATTGGATTATATCGGAAAAGTCGGATAGAAGTATTTGTAATTTTTGGTGAATCACGCGAAGGATGATTTCTTGAGGGTGATAATTATATAGAATTATTTTCGATTAAATATAAATATAGATAGGAGCTATTAGAAGATCGGATTATTTCGGAAAAAATCGGATAAAAGTACTTGCGATTTTCGTTGAATCACGCGGAGGAATCAATGTGATTGAAATGGGTTGGGAGAAGAGTTTGGGTTTGGGATGATTACTTGGAGGGTGATAATTGTTTAGAATTATTTTGGAACAAGTATAAATACAAATAGATGATACTATAGAATCGAATTATTTCGGAAAAATCGGATAGAAATACTTGTGATTTTTGTTGATCCATGCGAAGGAACCAAAGCGATGAAAACGGATTGGTAGAAAGGTTTGGGTAAAGGATGACTCTTTGGAGAGTAAGAACTATTTAGAATTTTTTTCGGACAAGTATAAATACACAGTCTCTATGATACAAATGCTTATGATTTTAGTTAAACCACGCGATGGAATCAAAGCGACGAAAACGAATTGGTAGAACGGTTTACGTAAGGGATGATTCTTTGGAGGGTGACAACTATTTAGAATTCTTTTTGAACAAGGTACTGGAAGATCAACAAAGGATCAACAAAGGGAGGTACTGGAGGGTCGGATTATTTCCGGAAAATCGGAATTTGTTTAATCTTTTGTAGACGAGAAATGTAGATAACCACACATCGAGTATATACTAAACAATTAAATAGAACAATTAAAATTATGAATGAAAAAGGATGTAGAACATCGATGACAGTAGTAAAATTATTTTTGGCTATAATCCAAACACCTTCGAACCTAAAAAATACACAAATTTCCACCAATATTATGGCATTCGTCCTCAAAGGGTTAATCATCGATTTAGCTAGATAGTATTAGGTGGGCCAAAGAATTCTGAAACGATCTATCAGAATCTGGGAAGAATATTCGTGTTCCGAGCCTCGGGACAGCTTTCCATGTACCACAGTTCATGCAGAGAACCTAGTAAATACCAAGTGACAGATAAATAGAAGCAATTAGCTAGTAATATCCTGTAAAGCAGTAGACTACGAAGAAGTTGATGTTTTAAAGAAAGAGTAGCTTCGTGTAAACTCGGATAAGGGAATTTCACGTAAAATCGTAACTGTGTATCGTCGCTAGGTCGTTCTTAGTCGTCGACGGTTAGCGACGTGTGATTCACCGAGGAAATACCAGGTGAATCCGAAGTGGACTGTATTCTTTATTTTGTAATATGTCGAACAACGTCTTTATTTAACCCCTTCCCGTGGGATTTAGCTCGACGAAACTCGGGCCCAAAGCGATAGGCGTGAACGCGTGCTAAATAAACCAGACCAGACTGATGCTCGAGAACAGTCGTAATGAAATGTAAATACCCGTGATACCTGTGACACAGCCAGTTTTACGCGATACTACCGTCGAGCAAGTAAACTCTGATCCTTCTACTTTTATAGATATCATAAATATCTTAAAGATCGTAACTGGCAAAAAATCATTCCGCGAGCTTGGCTTGTTATGTTTATGTTCGACCCGACTATCTGTTCGCGAGCCTGCCTCGTGATATTCACGTTTGGTCCGACTATCTGTTCGCGAGCCTGGCTCGTGATAATCGTGTTTGGGCCAAAATCTTCGTCACGAGTCAGACTCGTTAAAGTACGGGAAGGGGTTAAGGAAGCGTGTGGCGTATACGAGACTAGGTTCGCTTCTATGCGTGTATTACGAGAGTTGTCCTGATTCTCTTTCGTTCTTACAAGTTCTAGTCCTTTCATAGAGAGTCAGAATTGGTTTGCACGATAACTCTATTGCTCCCTGCTCGTACTCCAGGTATAACGCGGTGGTGGAGAAAGTCGTCGTGCATCGTGTCTTTAATTCGTCAATTATAGAAGAAAAATGCCGTTTCAGGGCTTAACGGTAACCACGGTGGTCGAGAGATTAAGAAGTTACAAACGATAATAAATAGGAGAAATTTATTTCGCGGATAGTCTCGATTGTAAAAAAACTCGTCGGGTTATAGCAATGGTAGATACAACGCGGTCAGAAGGCGGGAAATAATTGAAGAAACAGTTACGGCTAATACGGCGATGCAATTTATTCGTCAACTGTCCGAATTCGACGCGTGTAACCGCCACTTCTTTATTCATGCGAAATATGCTTCGCGATTGTTACCAAATGACATTCGTAAGCCGCTGTACGTGCTTTACATAAATTCCTGCGAAAGTCTCTTTCGGAATTTCGAGCTTCTTAATTAACCCTTTGGGGACGAATGTCGTAATATACGTGGAAGTTTTTAATTTCTCAGAATGAAAGCTGCATGGAATATAGCGAAAAATAATTTTAACGTTGTCATCGATGTCGTAGATATTTTTTAATTCAGAAAATTTCCTGAGATTTGTTATTTTTAATCGTTTAGAATACACCAAATTCGGTTCTCGTCTGCGAAGAGTTAATAAATGATAGTGTACGAGCTTCCGATCGTGAATCGACGATATCGCGTCTTTCGATATTTCACGGATATTCCCTAAGTATCCCTAAAGTCCCTAGGTTACTTTAAATTTGACGGAAATATTATCGTTACTTTATCGGAATAAATTTTCCTTGTACCACTACGGTTATCTTCATACGTAAAATATTTAGATATTATAGTTAGATACTCATTATAGATGGTTAATCCTAGTGTTCAAGATCTAAGAAAAAATCCCTAAGTTATTCTAAATTTGACAGAAATATTATCGTTACTTTATCGCAATAAATTTTCCTTGTGCAACTATAATTATCTTCATTTGTAAATAATATATTTCAATAGACATTAAAGGTCGATAGTTTTAGTGTTAAAGAATTGATAAAAAAATCCCAAGGTTACTCTAAATTTGACAGAAATATTATCGTTATTTTATTGCAATAAATTTTCCTCGCACCACTGTAATTATCTTCATTCGTGAAAAATATATTTATCTACTAATTATAGGTCGTCAATTCTAGTGTTAAAAACCTAAGGCAAAAATTCAAAAATTACTCCAAATTTGACAGAAATATTATCGTTATTTTATCATCGTAAATTTTCCTCGTACCACAACAATTATCTTTATTCGCGTAAAATATATTTAAATAGTCATTATTGGTGAGTAATTCTAATATCAATGATCGAAGAAAAAATCCCTAAGTTACTCTAAATTCGACAGAAATATTATCGTTACTTTATCGTAATAAATTTTCCTCGTACCACAACAATTATCTTCATTTGTGGAAAATATATTTAGCTACTCATTCTAGGTCTCCAATTCTAGTGTTAAAAATCTAAAACGAAAATTCCAAAATTATTCCAAATTCGACAGAAATATTATCGTTACTTTATCGTAATAAATATTCCTCGTACCACAACAATTATCTTCATTCGTGTAAAATATATTTAGCTACTCATTCTAGGTCTCCAATTCTAGTGTTAAAAATCTAAAACGAAAATTCCAAAATTATTCCAAATTCGACGGAAATATCATCGTTACTTTGTCCTATCAAATATTCCAAATCCGAGCTTCTCCGTTCAAATTTGTAATCCCGAATTCTTATCCCAAATTAATTTCCGTAATGCTCGATTTTCCTGCAAACACACACACGCGAAGAAGTAGACACAGGTTCGGTGGGTGCTGGCTCGTTTCATACAGCCTACTCGGCAAGAAACACGCAGGGGAAACCTATTCGAAACTACCCAATAAAATTCTGTCACGTAATACAATGCCGTTCACTACGGGTGGTTCGGTTGAAAAAAGCGATATTACTGGTTCGTGGTAACGAACGTCCGGAAACGTTTTACCCGGTCGCCGGGAAGAATGTTAACGAAAGCGGACAATGGTTTTTACGAAACGATGCGGCAATGAACAACGATCGTTTGCACGATTTATGGTTTAGGCCTCGCGTTCGCGATCCGAGACGTTTCTTCGAGCGATATGATGTTTTATTAGGCCTGATTCTGGTTTGAATTTTGCCTGGTAATTTCCTATCGTTGAACGTTAATGCGATGTTAATGGAGGAAAAAGGCCTGCAATGAAAACGTTTCGAGCTGCAGGATCATTACAGCCGATGATGATTACGGTCGATCTCATCGCGCGAGAAAAACTCGCGATCTGAAACCGAACCTGTATTTAATAATACATGCAAAGAATCATCTGTGAAAAAGTTATTTTCCACTCGGTGCTGTCCTGTTGGAATATACAGCGATAATATTACGAAAACACAGGGATTACCGGTATAAATTAGGTTGTTACACGGGATTATCGCAGCACGAGAAAAAGCAAATGGCGCGTCAGGACGCGAAAGCCACCGTAATTAAACCTTCGAAATAGTTGGCACGATCCATCACGTGTTGGAGAAAAACATACCAATGCGAAACTCGTATTAATTATACCGATATTAACAAGGTAACACGAGATATGGAAGTAGAGGATTAGTATAATAAATCATATTGTAACAAGGTTATGGGTAATTTAGAAAACGGTAGGATCGAGAGAGTTAGCAATTAAATTCGCGAAATTTTTGGAAATTTTGTGGGATAAAATTACGAATACGATGTTGATGTTAAATTTGTATTAAATGGACACGATATTGACGAGATAATAACAAGCTTCGAAGTGTGAAATTACTATAATATTAAGTTGCTGCATATGAAATGTATTTCTTTACAGGCTTCCTGTTTTCGTTATACTTTTGAATTTGGCATAACCTCGTTTATAGTCGTACTGTCCATTGCCAGAGTCGCATTTCAACAAAGGAGATTTTCTCGAAAGTCTTCCCTTTTGTTATTTCATTTGAATTTTCTACCGATACGAATCTAAACGATATTCGTATAATTTTTTTGTACGAGTATAAACTTGGTAATAATGCTGCAAAAGCTGCACGCAACGTAAACCAAGCGTTTGGGGAGAATACGGTTAATGATCGAAAAGTGCAGCGTTGGTTTGAAAAATTTAGGTCCGCTGATTTTTCGCTACAAAATGATCCGCGTGGGAGACCCAAAACGTCTGTGAAAAATGATGATCTGAAGGCATTGGTGGAAGCGGATCCAACTGTATCCACGAGGGAACAGGCTACCAGGATGAAAATTGACCATACAACAATATTGCGACATCTTTCTGAAATTGGCAAGGTGAAGAAAATGGATAAGTGGGTACCGCACGAACTAACTGAGCGAAATAAGCTGGATCGGTTGAACGTATGCTCATCGTTACTATCCCGATTTCATCGAGAGCCATTGAAATATGAAGTTTTGCAGCACCCAGCCTATTCACCGGATCTCTCGCCAACCGACTTTCATTTTTTTAAACATTTAGAACTGTTTTTACGAGCTAAACAGTATGAAAATGAAGACAGTTTGAAAAATTCGATATCAGAGTTTATCGATTCTAAAGATCAGAATTTTTTTAAGACAGGCATCTATGCTTTAAAGTCTCGTTGGGAAAAGTGTATCGAAGCGAATGGAGCATATTTTGATCGAATAAACAGCTTCTGAAAAAAGATATGCAGTTTTATATGTTCACTTAAAAATCCGACATTTCATATGCACCAAACTAATAAATCAAATTGAAGGAATTGAAATTAATTTGCGGAATTTTTAGCACGATGAAACCACGAATTCGATGTTGATATTAAATTTGCACTAAATAGACACGATATTGACTAGATAATAGCAAGTTTCGAAGTGAGGAATTGCTATAATAAATCAAATAGTAACAAGGTTATGGGTAATTTAGAGAACGGTAGGATCGAGAGAATTAGCAATTAAATTAGCGAAATTTTAGGAAATTTTGTAGGATAAAATTACGAATTTGATGTTGATATCAAACTCGTGTTATTAAGAAAATAATAGCAAGCCTCGAAGTGTGGAATTACTATAATAAATCAAATTGGAGGAATTGAAATTAATTCGCGAAATTTTTGGCACGATGAAACCACGAATTCGATGTTGATATAAAGTTCGCATTATTAACGAGATAATAGCAAGCCTCGAAGTGAGGAATTAGTATAATAAATCAAATAGTAAGAAGGTTATGGTTTATTGTGGAGAATGAGAAAAAAGGAACGATAGTTCAGAGGCTATTAATTAGAAGGAATTCTTAGAAACGCGAAATATGCGAATTGTGTGGATACTAATGAGAAATATCGATAGAGAAAATATAGAATTACCGTAGATAAATCATATCTGAAATAGGTTATTGCGAAACTCTTCAGATTCGGGTAATAAACAACTTTGATTATTTTGAAACACCCTGTAAAAATGGAAATAATCCAACGAATTCACTATTTTGACTATTTCGATACTGTGGAACCGTGGAAAACTCGTGGACGAGAAAAATGGAAAGTTCAAGGGCAATTAATTAGATAAAATTCCTAGGATCGAATCTACGAAATTTTTCAAACGCGAAACTCGCGAATTATCGCAAAAAACTGCCATTAGAATGGATACTAACAAGACAATACTGATAGAGAAAATATCGAATTATCGTGATAAATCATATCTCAACTAGGTAATGGCAATATTCTTCAGATTTGGATAATAAACAACCCTAATAATTCTGAAATTCCCTACAGAAATGGAAATAACGCATCGAATTCGTTATTTTGGTTATCTCTACCACGGTAAATCATATTTAAACCAAGTTATGGCGAAATTCTTCAGATTCGGATAATAAACAAACTTAATTAATCATTCTGAAGCACCCTGTAGAAATGCAAATAATCCATCGCATTTGGTACTTTGACTATCTCGACACGGTGTAACTGGCAAACTCGGGTGAAACTAAAGAAACTGAAGCATCTGCATCTTCGTTTTCAAAACGAGTCTCACTGATATCTAAAATTAAACCCCGAAGATCAGATTCGGATAATAAACAACCCTAATAATTCGTGAAACACCCTGTAGAAATGGAAATAACGCATCGATATATACGAATAATGCTTCTACAACTATTTCGACATGATAGAACCTGCAAACTCAGTTGAAACCACAGAAACAGAAGCAACGTACATTTTCGTTTCCAAAACGATTCTCACTGTTGGAGTTAAGATTAAAAGTAAAACCCGAAGAAATGGAGGTATCCACAGCCGGAAACTTAGCTCCGAGCTCGATCGCACCCGTCACTTCTGATCGGAGCTGTACAGGCGTGGTGCAATGCAGCCCGGCGATCAGGAGGGACAAAAGTCTCTCTCTGTCTCTCTCTGTTCGGAGAAAGAGTCGTCGGTGGAACGTAGTCGGCGCTCGAGGGGTCCCACCTCCGTAAACACAACGCGATTCCACCTTGGTCGCTCGACGTGTATTTTCATAAATATAATAATTTATTTCTCTCCGCGGATAAATCCACACGAGTGGCGGATGTTGTAATCTTCTTCGTCCTCGTCCTCCTCGTCGTCGTTGTCGTCATCCTCCTGGTCCTCGTAGCTAGTTGGCTGGTTCGGGGATAGGTGGGTCGGAAGGTAAGGTAAGGTAAGGGTGCGGCCAGACTCCGCTCTCGACTCCACCTCATTACCCGGCATTCTATGCAGAGACTGCGCTTATGGCTTATTATTGCTTTAGCTTAGCCAACCCGTCGGTTCCTCGACGTTCCTCGCTCGTCGTCTGCACGTGCACAGGGCTAAGCCTCGTTTAGGTTGTTCCCCGAGATTCGCGGACCTCCGAGATTTTTCTTCGTCCACGAACGGGCCCCGTGATTGGCCCAATCTACACGGAGACATGGGATACGATTGTCGACCCGCATGTTTAGATGCTGTGGGATTTTGGGTGGGTAGAGGCTGTTCGAAAGGAGGTCTCGAGGTCTACGAGGATCAGTTGAGGTGGAAGGAAGTTTTTTAATGTGGGTATGTGGCGTTAGAAACGAGATGGGTGCAGGGAATTTTGGATGATGTGGATTAAGGATTGGTGTTGTTTGGCAGACGTTTTGGATGAATGGAGATTTGGGATTGGTGTTGTTTAGGATAGATTTAGAATAGATGTTATCTTGGATAGATTTGGGATGGATGTAGATTTAGGATAGATTTAGGATGGAAGTAGATTTGGGACAAATGTTATTTTGGATAGAATTGGGGTAGATTTAGGACAGAATTAGATTTCGGATAGAAATTATTTAGGATAGATTTAAGATAGAAATTAGATTTGGGATAGATTTGGGATAGATGTTAATTAGGATAGATTTAGGATAGAAATTGTTTAGGATGGAATTAAATTCAGGATAGAAATTATTTAGGATAGGTTTAGAATAGAATTAAATTTTGGATAGAAATTATTTAGGATAGATTTAGAGTAGAATTAAATTTTGGATAGAAATTATTTAGGATAGACTTAGAATAGAAATTATTAAGGATAGATTTAGGATAGAAATTATTTAGGATAGATTTAGAATAGAATTAAATTTTGGATAGAAATTATTTAGGATAGATTTAGAATAGAATTAAATTTTGGATAGAAATTATTTAGGATAGATTTAGAATAGAATTAAATTTTGGATAGAAATTATTTAGGATAGATTTAGAATAGAATTAAATTTTGGATAGAAATTATTTAGGATAGATTTAGAATAGAATTAAATTTTGGATGGAAATTAGATTTAGAATAGAAATTATTTAAGATAGATTTAGGATAAAATTAGATTTCGGATAGAAATTATTTAGGACAGATTTGGGATAGATGTTATTTAGAATAGAAATTATTTAGGATAGAAATTATTTAGGATAGATTTAGGATAGAAATTATTTAGAATAGATTTAGGATAGATTTAGGATAAAACTAAATTTAGGATAGATTTAGGATAAAATTAAATTTAGGATAGATTTAGGATAGAAATTATTTAG
>NIJG01000238.1:189783-203586 GCA_002201625.1 Euglossa dilemma
AATACCAGAGAAATCTGTCAATCTCAACTCTTCTCTAACCAAAAAATCATCGAATGCAGAGAATTAAATCTAGAAACTGCTTTTGAAACGTCTTCGTATATTTTTCTATTTATTTACCACTCAAAATAATAATGTCTATCTTAAACCAGAAAATCTGTCAATCTGTACTCTTCTCTACCAAAAGATCACCATATTCAACCAATTTAAAACCCATCTGACAGCACCTGAACCGTCACGGCGTATTTTTCCACGTCTACAAAGTCTCTGCGCTATGCAATCTACAAGAACACGTGTCAGGATTAATTCGAAAGCGCCCCTAAGAGAAGGTTAGACCGTTGTAGCAACGACAGAAATAGTCAGTCGGATCAAGTTATACCATTGCTATGGCATGTGCACGTTTAGGTGTTGTCGTTTAACCGCGAGGTCGTCGAGGTACACACTCTCGTTCACTCGTCCATCCGTCGGCCTCCGATTCCCGGCTTCGATTCTCATTTTGTATGTACGCGCGCAATTATTGGGCCCGATTCTTGTCTGGAGGTTCGTTACGCCGGTTCGCCTAGCAGGGGCACCGGCTGGGGCCCGAGAGTCCTCTCCACGGCTGTGCGTAATGCCCCCGATAGGACTTTGTCGGTATTATCTGCTGGCCGGGCCCCCGGTGGCTCCGTGAAAACAAGACCGCCGGAGATTTAACCCTCGATACCGCGACCACCGGAATATCGTGAAGGCCTCTCCCCTCACGGACGCCGCTCCCATCGGACTTCTCCGCACGATTAACGGCTCATTTCCAATCGCAACTTACAATTAGCGTCGTTCCGTGTCCTTCTGCGACCCGGCTTGACGGTTGCGGGTGGCGCCGACGTATTTTATTGGGAAATGTTCCAATCGAGGTGAAACCGAGATTATTTACTTTCGTTTGAAGATTTTTAGGGTTTAGTAACGTTTGAAAGTTTCGTTGGGAAATGTTTGTTTCGAGATGAAACCGAGATTATTGAGTTTCGTTTGTCAATTTTTAGGGTTTAGTGACGTTCGAAACTTTCCTCTGGAAATTTTTGTTTCGAGGTGAAACCGAGATTATTTATTTTCGTTTGAGGATTTTTATAGATTGGTGACATACTTAAGACGGATTTTGGGCTAAGTTTGGTATATGATTCGAGATTCAGAGAGATTTGTATGTCCATGAGATTGATCTGATTATCAATTTTTAGAGTTTGGTGACGTACGAGACTTTCTTCGGGAAACTCTCGTTTCGAGGTGAAACAGAGATTATTGACTTTTATTTACCGAGTTTTAGGGTTTGGATTAGGTTTGGGTTAGGTTTGGTGTACGATTCGAGGTTGAGAAAGATTTCAATGTTGATGAAACTGACGTAAGGGCCATGGAAGTTTGGAAGATAATTAATTAACGGCTCATTTCCAATCGCAACTTACAATTAGCGTCGTTCCGTGTCCTTCTGCGACCCGGCTTGACGGTTGCGGGTGGCGCCGACGTATTTTATTGGGAAATGTTCCAATCGAGGTGAAACCGAGATTATTTACTTTCGTTTGAAGATTTTTAGGGTTTAGTAACGTTTGAAAGTTTCGTTGGGAAATGTTTGTTTCGAGATGAAACCGAGATTATTGAGTTTCGTTTGTCAATTTTTAGGGTTTAGTGACGTTCGAAACTTTCCTCTGGAAATTTTTGTTTCGAGGTGAAACCGAGATTATTTATTTTCGTTTGAGGATTTTTATAGATTGGTGACATACTTAAGACGGATTTTGGGCTAAGTTTGGTATATGATTCGAGATTCAGAGAGATTTGTATGTCCATGAGATTGATCTGATTATCAATTTTTAGAGTTTGGTGACGTACGAGACTTTCTTCGGGAAACTCTCGTTTCGAGGTGAAACAGAGATTATTGACTTTTATTTACCGAGTTTTAGGGTTTGGATTAGGTTTGGGTTAGGTTTGGTGTACGATTCGAGGTTGAGAAAGATTTCAATGTTGATGAAACTGACGTAAGGGCCATGGAAGTTTGGAAGATAATTAATTAACGGCTCATTTCCAATCGCAACTTACAATTAGCGTCGTTCCGTGTCCTTCTGCGACCCGGCTTGACGGTTGCGGGTGGCGCCGACGTATTTTATTGGGAAACGTTCCATTCCAGGTGAAACCGAGATTATTGAGTTTTGTTTACCGATTTTTAGGGTTTAGAAACATTCGTTTCTAGATGAAACCGAGATTAGTAACTTTCGTTTGACGATTTTTAGGGTTTGGTGACGTACTCGAGGCGGATTTTGGGTTACGTTTGGTCTACGATTCCAGGTTCGTAGATATTTCAATACGTTTGGTATACAATTCGAGGTTCGTAGAGATTTCAATACGTTTGGTAAACGATTCGAGGTTCGTAGAGATTTCAATACGTTTGGTATACGATTCGAGGTTCGTAGAGATTTCAATACGTTTGGTATACGATTCGAGGTTCGTAGAGCTGGTGACGATTTTTATGGGTTGGTGACGTATTCCAGGCGAATTTTGTGTTACGTTTGGTGTACGAATCGCTGTTTGTAGAGATTTCAATACATTTGATGTACAATTCGAGGTTGAGAAAGATTTCAATGTTGATGAAACTGACGTAAGGGCCATGGAAGTTTGGAAGATAATTAATTAACGGCTCATTTCCAATCGCAACTTACAATTAGCGTTGTTCCGTGTCCTTCTGCGACCCGGCTTGACGGTTGCGGGTGGCGCCGACGTATTTTATTGGGAAACGTTCCATTCGAGGTGAAACCGAGATTATTTATTTTCGTTTGAAGATTTTTATGGGTTGGTGACGTACGAGACTTTCCTCTGGAAATGTTCGTTTCGAGGTGAAACCGAGATTATTGACGTTCGCTTGACGATATTTATGGTTTGGGTTAGATTTCATATACGATTCGAGGTTCAGAGAAAATTTGATGTTGATGAGATTGACCTAGGGGCCATAGAAACTAGTGTTTGTTTTCTGAATGCTTTGTATATATTGTACTCTGCTTTGTAAGTAGTTTGGAAGATAACTAAAACGTTCGTTTCGAGGTGAAACAGCGATTATTGACTTTTGTCTACATATTTTTAGGGTTTGATGACGTACTCGATGGATTTTGGGTTACGTTTGGTGTACGATTCGAGGTTCGTAGATATTTCAATACGTTTGGTGTACAATTCGAGGTTCGTAGAGATTTCAATACGTTTTGTGCACGATTCGAGGTTCGTAGAGATTTCAATGTCGATGATACTGATCTAAGGGCTATATAAGTTTGGCAGATAACTTATTAACGGCTCATTTCCAATCGCAACTTACAATTAGCGTCGTTCCGTGTCCTTCTGCGCCCCGGCTTGACGGTTGCGGGTGGCGCCGACGTATTTTATTGGGAAATGTTCCTTTCGAGGTGAAACCGAGATTATTGACGTTCGCTTGACGATATTTATGGTTTGGGTTAGATTTCATATACGATTCGAGGTTCAGAGAAAATTTGATGTTGATGAGATTGACCTAGGGGCCATAGAAACTAGTGTTTGTTTTCTGAATGCTTTGTATATATTGTACTCTGCTTTGTAAGTAGTTTGGAAGATAACTAAAACGTTCGTTTCGAGGTGAAACAGCGATTATTGACTTTTGTCTACATATTTTTAGGGTTTGATGACGTACTCGATGGATTTTGGGTTACGTTTGGTGTACGATTCGAGGTTCGTAGATATTTCAATACGTTTGGTGTACAATTCGAGGTTCGTAGAGATTTCAATACGTTTTGTGCACGATTCGAGGTTCGTAGAGATTTCAATGTCGATGATACTGATCTAAGGGCTATATAAGTTTGGCAGATAACTTATTAACGGCTCATTTCCAATCGCAACTTACAATTAGCGTCGTTCCGTGTCCTTCTGCGCCCCGGCTTGACGGTTGCGGGTGGCGCCGACGTATTTTATTGGGAAATGTTCCTTTCGAGGTGAAACCGAGATTATTGAGTTCTGTTTGTCAATTTTTAGCGTTTGGTGACGTACGAAACTTTCGTTGGGAAATGTTCGTTTCGATATGAAACCGAGATTATTGAGCTTTGTTTTCCGATTTTTAAAATTTAGGGACGTACGAAACTTTCGTTGGGAAATGTTCGTTTCGAGATGAAACCGAGATTATTGAGTTCTGTTTGTCAATTTTTAGCGTTTGGTGACGTACGAAACTTTCGTTGGGAAATGTTCGTTTCGATATGAAACCGAGATTATTGAGCTTTGTTTTCCGATTTTTAAAATTTAGGGACGTACGAAACTTTCGTTGGGAAATGTTCGTTTCGAGATGAAACCGAGATTATTGAATTTTGTTTGTCAATTTTTAGCGTTTGGTGACGTACGAAACTTTCGTTGGGAAATGTTCGTTTCGATATGAAACCGAGATAATTGAGTTTTGTTTGCCGATTTTTAGGGTTTGGGTTAGACTTGGTGTATGATTCGAGATTGAGAAAGATTTCAATGTTGTTTGGAAGATAACTAATTAACGGCTCATTTTCAATTGTAACTTACAATTAGCGTCGTTCCGTGTCCTTCTGCGACCCGGCTTGACGGTTGCGGGTGGCGCCGACGTATTTTATTGGGAAATGTTCCTTTCGAGGTGAAACCGAGATTATTGACTATAGTTTGAAGATTTTTAGGGTTTAGTAACGTTTGAAAGTTTTGTTGGGAAATGTTCGTTTCGATATGAAACCGAGATTATTGAGTTTTGTTTGTCAATTTTTAGGGTTTAATGACGTTCGAAACTTTCCTCAGGAAATGTTCCTTTCAAGATGAAACCGTGATTATTTATTTTCGTTTGAAGATTTTTATGGGTTGGTGACGTATGAAACTTTCGTTGGGAAATGTTCGTTTCGATATGAAACCGAGATTATTGAGTTTTGTTTGTCAATTTTTAGGATTTGGTGACGTACGAGACTTTTCTTGGGAAATGTTCGTTTCGAGATGAAAACGAAATTATTTACTTCTGTTTGGCAATTTTTAGGGTCTGGTGACATTCAAGACTTTCCTCTGGAAATTTTTGTTTCGAGATGAAACTAAGATTATTGACTTTCGTTTGTTAATTTTTATGATTTGGTGACAAACTTAAGACGGATTTTGGGCTAAGTTTGGTATACGATTCAAGGTTGAGGAAGATTTGGATGTCGATGAGACTGATCTGGTGATCATAGAAGCTAGAGTCTGTTTCCCGAATGCTTTGTATATATTGTACTCTGCTTTATAATCAATTTGGCAGATTAACGGCTCATTTCCAATCGCAACTTACAATTAGCGTCGTTCCGTGTCCTTCTGCGACCCGGCTTGACGGTTGCGGGTGGCGCCGACGTATTTTATTGGGAAATGTTCCTTTTGAGGTGAAATCAAGATTATTTACTTTCGTTTGAAGATTTTTAGGATTTAGTGACGTATGAAACTTTCGTTGGGAAATGTTTGTTTCGAGATGAAACCGAGATTATTGACTTTTGTTTGTCAATTTTTAGAATTTAGTCGTACTTAAGACGGATTTTGGGCTAGGTTTGGTATACGATTCGAGGTTAAGGGAGATTTGAATGTCGATGAGATTGATCTGATTATCAATTTTTATGATTTAGTGACGTTCGAGACTTTCCTCTGGAAACGTTCGTTTCAAGGTGAAACCGAGATTATTTATGTTCGCTCGCCGATTTTTATGGTTTGGGTTAAGTTTAGGTTAGATTTCATAAATGATTCGAGGCTCGTAGAGATTTCAATGTCGATGAGATTGATGTCGATGATCTGGTGGTCATAGAAGCTAGGGTTTGTTTTTATGATTTGGTAACGTATACATCGGATTTTGGGCTAGGTTTTGAGTACGATTCGAGGTTCAGGGAGATCTCGATATCGATGGGATTCATCTGGTGACCATAGAAGCTAGGATTTGTTTCCTGAATGCTTCGTATATATTGTGCTCTGCTCTGTATGCAGTTTGGCAGGTAACTATTGTAATTAACGATTCATTTGGAATCGCAACTTACAATTAGCGTCTTTCCGTGTTCTTCTGCGACCGAGTTTGATTGTTGCGGGTGGCGCCGCCATCTTTCGTTGGAAATGTTCATTTCGGAGTGATACCAAGATTATTGACTATCGTTTGTCAATTTTTATGATCTGGTTTCGTACTCAAGGCGGACTTTTGGTTAGATTTGGTGTACGATTCGAGGTTTAGAGAGATTTTAATGTTGGTGAGACTGATCTGGTGGTCATAGAAACTAAGATTTGTTTTCTAAGTGTTTTGTATATATTGTGCTCTGTTCTGTAAGCAGTTTGACAGACAGCTAATTAACCATTAGGAAACGAATTGTTTTACTACCTTCAAAGCGTATTAATAATTAGTTGGAAATTCTTAACGGTTTCGAAATATATCAGAAACTGATAGCGAATGCGTTTACGATATTATAACGCCGATGACTGACAAGCATTGACGGCTCTGAGTGACATTTATGTGGGAATATATGGAGACATTTGCATCGATTAGATTGAGATGTTTCTCGCGCAGCAAATATCGGCTAATTTTAGCATCGAGGCAACGTACATTGCTACTTTGCGAAATTAAATAATTTGAATAACAACGCGACTGATTCCAAACATTGACCTTTTCTTTCGCTATTTCAAAAAACGAAAAAATAGAAATCGTTCCAATATAACCATCGATCGAAACGAGATTGCTCTCTATCTGAACAAATAGACCAGGTATCTGCGTCAAAGAAATTGGGAAGAATGGGAAAATTGGATAATTAGAGAAGCAACAATGGACATTGTTTCTCGGTGAAATGAAATAATTGAAATAACTGATTCGGAACTTTGTCCTTTTGCTATTTCTGAAAACGAAAATAAAAAAAAGAAAATAGTTGCAAGGTAACCAATCCAAACGAGATAGTTCTCTATCCGAGCAACTAGATTAATCGTCTGCGCGTAGGAAATTGGGAAAAAATGGGAAGATCGAATAATTTTAGCAGCGAAACAAAGTAATCGATATAACATGATTGATTTCGAATTTTATCCTTTCCTTTCGCGATTTCCGAAAACGAAATAGGAAAGAAACAAAAAAATAGTTGCAAGGTGATCATCGATCGAAACGACATTACGGACATTTATACGAAGAAAATTAGGAAAAATGGAAACATTGTTACTCGGAGAGACGAAATAATCGAAATAACAACAAAATGATTCCGAACTTTCTCCTGTCCTTTCGCTATTATCCAAAAACGAGAGAAAAAAATCGTTACAAAGTGACCAATCAAAACGAGTCTACTCTCTATCTCTACAACTATTCAAAGTAAATCTGTAAGAACGGTAAGATTTCCGCGGAAACGGCGTTGCAAGTGGCCGGATATCGATAAATTCATCTCGAAACCTTACTTCTCTTCGAAGCCTCCTCGCGAGTCTGAAATCGACGGGCCCGAGAATCAGATTACTCCTGGCCGACCAAAGTTCAAGATTCCGCGGCGCTCGGGCCAGGCGCAGAGGCGCGTGAAATTCGTGTCTGCGTCGGGCACGATCGCGCGTCCCTGTCAATAACAGTTTCCACGAACGCATAATCGCAATATTCCCCGAAAGATCCTAAGCCGAGATAGAGGAAACAAGGTTCAGCAGGTAGAGGGATCTAAACGGACGTAAGTAATGCACGCCTGGGCCCTGGGAGTGGGAAAAAGAGAGAAGGAGAGTGTGCAGACGATATAAAGGAACAAATGAGTTTCGTGATCGTACCAGAGCCCGATCTTGTCTTGGGTTAATCGAGCAACGCCGTAGAAAAGGAGCATCGCGAGGCTGCGAGGCAGGGTGAACCTGGCCGACGATGAGAGAGGAGAGAGAATGACGAGGGTGAATAATGCTTCTCGTCCGATTCGTATACAGTCAGAGACAAACTTTCGCATTATGCTGCGAGCTCTTCCGATTCTTTTCTTCCTTCCTTTACTTCGTCGCTTTTCACTCTGTTCTTCATCTTGCTTCGTTTCGTCTCGTTCATCCTGAACCTAAACCTATAGGTCACTACAGCCTTTTAGAGACAAATTTTCGCATTATGTCTAATTTTCACTCTGTTCTTCATCTCTTCTTCTCTCCTTTCGTTTCGTGTCGTCTTGTTCGCCAAACTTTCGCATTGTGTTGAGGGTTCCTTTCGATTCTTTTCTTCCTTCCTTCCTTTTTTCGTTTTTCACTCTGTTCTTCATCTTTTCTCCTTTCGTTTCATCTGGTCTATTAAACTTTCGCATTATGCTGCGAGCTCTTCCGATTCTTTTCTTCCTTCCTTTACTTCGTCGCTTTTCACTCTGTTCTTCGTCTCTTCTTCTTTCCTTTTGTTTTGTGTCGTCTTGTTCGCCAAACTTTCGCATTGTGTCGAGAATTCTTCCGCTTCTTTTCTTCTTCCTTCCCTTCGTCGCTTTTCACTCTGTTCTTCATCTCTTCTTCTCTCCTTTCGTTTCGTATTGTCTTGTTCACCAAACTTTCGCATTGTGTCGAGGGTTCTTCCTCTTTCTTCCTTCGTCAGTTTCCGCTTCTTCTTCCTTTCCTTCGTCGCTTTACACTTCGTTCCTTCTTTCACCTCGTCTCGTTCATCCTGAACCTAGACCTATAGGTCNGATTCTTTTCTTCCTTCCTTCCTTTTTTCGTTTTTCACTCTGTTCTTCATCTTTTCTCCTTTCGTTTCATCTGGTCTATTAAACTTTCGCATTATGCTGCGAGCTCTTCCGATTCTTTTCTTCCTTCCTTTACTTCGTCGCTTTTCACTCTGTTCTTCGTCTCTTCTTCTTTCCTTTTGTTTTGTGTCGTCTTGTTCGCCAAACTTTCGCATTGTGTCGAGAATTCTTCCGCTTCTTTTCTTCTTCCTTCCCTTCGTCGCTTTTCACTCTGTTCTTCATCTCTTCTTCTCTCCTTTCGTTTCGTATTGTCTTGTTCACCAAACTTTCGCATTGTGTCGAGGGTTCTTCCTCTTTCTTCCTTCGTCAGTTTCCGCTTCTTCTTCCTTTCCTTCGTCGCTTTACACTTCGTTCCTTCTTTCACCTCGTCTCGTTCATCCTGAACCTAGACCTATAGGTCACTACAGCCTTTTAGAGACAAATTTTCGCATTATGCCAACGGGTCTTCCGATTCTTTTCTTCCTTCCTTTCCTTTGTCGCTTTTCACTCTGTTCTTCATCTCTTCTTTTTTCCTTTTGTTTCGTCTCGTCTGGTATACCAAACTTTCGGATTATATCGAGGGTTCTTCCTCTTTCTTCTCTTCGTCAGCTTCAGCTTCTTCTTCTTCCTTCCTTTCGTCGTTTTCCGATCTATTCTTCCTCTATTCTCCTGTCGTTTCGTGTCGTCTCATCTAATACGCCAAACTTTCGCATTATGTCAATGCGTCTTCCACTTCTTTTCTTCCTTCCTTTCCTTCATCGCTTTTCACTGTGTTGTTTATCTCTTCTTCATTTCGTTTCGTTTCGTGTCAAGGGTTCTTTCACTTCTTTTCTTCCTTCCTTTCCTTCATCGCTTTTCACTGTGTTGTTTATCTCTTCTTCATTTCGTTTCGTTTCGTGTCAAGGGTTCTTTCACTTCTTTTCTTCCTTCCTTTCCTTCATCGCTTTTCACTGTGTTGTTTATCTCTTCTTCATTTCGTTTCGTTTCGTGTCAAGGGTTCTTTCACTTCTTTTCTTCCTTCCTTTCCTTCATCGCTTTTCACTGTGTTGTTTATCTCTTCTTCATTTCGTTTCGTTTCGTGTCAAGGGTTCTTTCACTTCTTTTCTTCCTTCCTTTCCTTCATCGCTTTTCACTGTGTTGTTTATCTCTTCTTCATTTCGTTTCGTTTCGTGTCAAGGGTTCTTTCACTTCTTTTCTTCCTTCCTTTCCTTCATCGCTTTTCACTGTGTTGTTTATCTCTTCTTCATTTCGTTTCGTTTCGTGTCAAGGGTTCTTTCACTTCTTTTCTTCCTTCCTTTCCTTCATCGCTTTTCACTGTGTTGTTTATCTCTTCTTCATTTCGTTTCGTTTCGTGTCAAGGGTTCTTTCACTTCTTTTCTTCCTTCCTTTCCTTCATCGCTTTTCACTGTGTTGTTTATCTCTTCTTCATTTCGTTTCGTTTCGTGTCAAGGGTTCTTTCACTTCTTTTCTTCCTTCCTTTCCTTCATCGCTTTTCACTGTGTTGTTTATCTCTTCTTCATTTCGTTTCGTTTCGTGTCAAGGGTTCTTTCACTTCTTTTCTTCCTTCCTTTCCTTCATCGCTTTTCACTGTGTTGTTTATCTCTTCTTCATTTCGTTTCGTTTCGTGTCAAGGGTTCTTTCACTTCTTTTCTTCCTTCCTTTCCTTCATCGCTTTTCACTGTGTTGTTTATCTCTTCTTCATTTCGTTTCGTTTCGTGTCAAGGGTTCTTTCACTTCTTTTCTTCCTTCCTTTCCTTCATCGCTTTTCACTGTGTTGTTTATCTCTTCTTCATTTCGTTTCGTTTCGTGTCAAGGGTTCTTTCACTTCTTTTCTTCCTTCCTTTCCTTCATCGCTTTTCACTGTGTTGTTTATCTCTTCTTCATTTCGTTTCGTTTCGTGTCAAGGGTTCTTTCACTTCTTTTCTTCCTTCCTTTCCTTCATCGCTTTTCACTGTGTTGTTTATCTCTTCTTCATTTCGTTTCGTTTCGTGTCAAGGGTTCTTTCACTTCTTTTCTTCCTTCCTTTCCTTCATCGCTTTTCACTGTGTTGTTTATCTCTTCTTCATTTCGTTTCGTTTCGTGTCAAGGGTTCTTTCACTTCTTTTCTTCCTTCCTTTCCTTCATCGCTTTTCACTGTGTTGTTTATCTCTTCTTCATTTCGTTTCGTTTCGTGTCAAGGGTTCTTTCACTTCTTTTCTTCCTTCCTTTCCTTCATCGCTTTTCACTGTGTTGTTTATCTCTTCTTCATTTCGTTTCGTTTCGTGTCAAGGGTTCTTTCACTTCTTTTCTTCCTTCCTTTCCTTCATCGCTTTTCACTGTGTTGTTTATCTCTTCTTCATTTCGTTTCGTTTCGTGTCAAGGGTTCTTTCACTTCTTTTCTTCCTTCCTTTCCTTCATCGCTTTTCACTGTGTTGTTTATCTCTTCTTCATTTCGTTTCGTTTCGTGTCAAGGGTTCTTTCACTTCTTTTCTTCCTTCCTTTCCTTCATCGCTTTTCACTGTGTTGTTTATCTCTTCTTCATTTCGTTTCGTTTCGTGTCAAGGGTTCTTTCACTTCTTTTCTTCCTTCCTTTCCTTCATCGCTTTTCACTGTGTTGTTTATCTCTTCTTCATTTCGTTTCGTTTCGTGTCAAGGGTTCTTTCACTTCTTTTCTTCCTTCCTTTCCTTCGTCGCTTTCCACTCCGTTCTTTCTCTCATCTCGTTTCGTCTCGTCTCGTCCACCAAACTTTCGTATTATTTCCAAAGAGTCTTCCTTTTTCTCCGTCGTCTTCCGCTTCTTCCATTCCTTCCGCTTCGTATCGTTTCGTTTCACCAACTTACACAACCACCATCTTATTTCATCGTCATTTTGCGCTTCTTCTCCCTCACCTTCGTCACTTTTCACTCTATTCTTCCTCTCGTCTCGTCTCGTATCATTTAGTCCGTATAAACTTTCGCATTGTGTCGAGAATTCTTTCACTTTCTTCTCTTCGTCATCTTCTGCTTCTTCTTCCTTTCCTTCGTCGCTTTCTACTCCGTTCCTCCTTTCACCTCCTTCCGTTCATCCTGAACCTAAACCTAATTGGTCACTAAAGTCTTTTAGAGACCAACTTTCGCATTGTACCGAAAGTTTTTCTTCTTTCTCCGTTGTCTTCCACTTCTTCCGCTTTCTGTCGTCTCGTATCGTGAGTCTGCACACCACCATCTTCTTTCACCGTCATCTTCCGCTTCTTCCATTCCTTTCGCGTCGTATCGTCTCGTCTCGTCAACCTACACAACCACCATCTTATTTCATCCTCATTTTGCGCTTCTTCTTCCTTTCCTTCGTCGCTTTCCACTCCGTTCCTCGTCTATTTTCGTCTCGTCCACCAAACTTTCGCATTATGCCAAGGATTCTTTTCCTTTCTCCGTCGTCTTCCGCTTCTTCTTCCTTTCCTTCGTCACTTCTCACTCCTTTCCTCCTCATATCTCCTCTCATCCATCAAATTTTTACATTATGTCGAGTATTCTTCCTCTTTCTCCATCGTCTTCCGCTTCTTCATCCTCCCCTCTGTCGCTTTCCACTCCTCATCTTCTCTCATCTACCCTGAACCCGAACGAACACACCACCATATCCTTTTCCATCGCGATGGGATTAAGTTGTAGCCATGGCGGCCGGTTGTACCAGCCCGGCATTGTTTACGAGGAGGCAAGAGGCCGCGGATCGTGCCTCGTGCCAGCCTCGCGAGGATATATCTGTCGGTAGGCGAAAACGTCGGCCTCGGAACGGTCAAGAGGAGAGGCAGGCGCTGTTTAGGCTGCGGCAGGCGTCTAGACGCCGGCCCCCGGACACGCTGGTAGCGCGAACCGATTCCACGCCGATAATAATTCACATTCGCCGATACCGAACTAGGCCACGGCACCGATACACAGGTGCACACACCGCAGGGAAGAAAGCAAACATCTCGCTTTGCTAATTCCTTCCCAGTAATAATTAAAACCTCGCGAATTATAATTAACCCTCGCGATTCCTCGTCGATCGAACGAAGCAGATTCACGTTGCAAAGAAGAAAGCAACGATCTTGCTTTGCTAAATTCTTCTACGAACCCTAAATAATAATTAACTCTTTGCACTCGACGAATTTTTAGCCACAGAAGAGTAAAAATTCGTAAATTTTCTGCCACAAAACTGATATTACATTTCTCAGTGGTAAATAAAGAATCGTGTGATAATTAACACGTAAAATTATTTAATTTCGATTTCTCTCATATGGTTTATTATCCTAAATTTGATATATTAATTATTACGTGTCTTCAAAATTTTATGGTGACTTTCACTCCGCTGTTTTCTCTCAGAGGATATTAAAAATTATTAGTGATTAAGAATAGTAATAAACAAATCGAATAATAACTTATTGCACCATAACTGTTTGAGATATGTATGTTTTTCTGAGGTTTTCTCTGGAATTGCAGAAGAAATCAAGTTAAGATATAGTAAAATTACTAAGATATAGGAAAAAGAACACAACTATCTACATCTTCGACGAATATTGTTCGGGGTGCAAAGGGTTAACCCTTTAATCAGATTCTAAGGATCGATTTTAATTAAAATGAAAAATTAACCTACGATGCGCGGAATGTCGAAGTAAAATAATTTTACCCCTTAATTTGTATACGATTTCCTATTTAACATTTTTGAAACATCGACGGCTATATGGCGGATGATCTTTGAATTACTATTTTTCAGTAATGAAAATATCGTCGAGTGCAAAGGGTTGAAACCCCGATATATTCGTGAATGATAATTAATCCTCGCGAATTCCGCGCGTTCCTTCGTCGATCGAATGAGACAGATTCGCTTATTACACACATTGCAAAGAATAAAGCAACGATCTCGCTTTGATAAATCCTTCTCTGAATAATAATAAACCCTTCTATAAACTCTGAACTCCTCAATAATAATTAACGCTTTGACTACTTTGGACGTCTAAAGGCGCTGAACGCAGTTTGTCTTTCTTATCATACATTATTAGATTACTAGATACTTTATTCTTTGTTATTTATATTCTGATTATTAGATATTAACCAGTTAACTGCGGTCGACGTTTATACACGTCGTCTAAAATATAAAATTACCATTGACTATAAAAACTCGAAAATTTTATAAAATGTGATAAGGATATTATTTGGTGGTGTATGT
>NIJG01000238.1:237891-258490 GCA_002201625.1 Euglossa dilemma
TTTTAATGAGAAGTCAGAGTACAGGCGTTTTTAATATTAATTAATTAAAATTAAAATAGGAAATTAAAGGATTATCGAGATCAAACACCCGTGTTACTAGAAAATTAATTCAAAATTTAACAAAATAAAGAAACGAGAATTTTCAATGGAAAGTTAGAATTCGGGCGTTTAGAGTATTAAAATAGAAAATTAAAGAATTATGAAGAGATTTCCGTGAGGAAGAAAATTCTCTCGTTTTCTCCTCTCGTTCTCGACTCCATTCACGTGGCGAGTAATTAAATTAATAACAACACGGGCCTAAAAAGAGAGTTTTCCGACTTTCTTATTCCCATAGCTGTCTCGCGACCCGTTTCCAAGTGAAAAAGCTTTTTCCACCTCTGTTTACAACTCGCTTCTTCGTTTCGATTAATATTCACTAACCCACTTCATTAAATCGACGCTCGAGCGTCGTCGAGTCAAAAGTATTCACAACTGTGCACACAATGGAAATATATGGTTTGTTTATTTGTTTATTTATTTATAAGCGTGCAATTCACGTTCGTTATAATCTCAGCTTCGATCCTTTATCTCCGGGGTAATTAATTATGCCTTTATTACGGTATGCAGGAAGGATTGGAACGTTCTCCATAAAGCCTTTCTAAATTCTTTCCCCGTATGTCGTGGAATGCTCTCAAACAAATTAATATCGACCTCGTGTCTCAAATGTGTCTCGAAAGTTTCTGACTAACACTGTGACAGCGATAAACTCGCGAGATAGAAAGTGATATAATTCTCTAACGAATCTTTAAAACCTTCGAAAATGTTTTATCGATTATATTAGGTTAGGTCCCATAAGTTCGTTCTATAGTGATTTTTATTCTACATTCTTCGTGGTATTTTATAAAGTATATCGATGATTAACCTGTTTGTCAACGAAATTGGAAGGAGACGTAGAACAAAAGTTGTAGAACTAAATTTTTTCGTAATATTTCAAGGTTTATTTGATGTGTAATTTTAAATGGTAACAGTTAAAACTGGTACTAATTTTTGGACGACCTAATACTTGTTGAAATTTTGGAGAAATGGATGCGTCGAATTGTTTAAAATTTGAAAGAACTCACGAATTATTTGAAAAAATCGAGGTGTTCTTTTAGATCGCAGGTATATTAGAGGTATTCAAGGTTGAAGTATGTTTTATGAGTATAAACGCGAAATATCGACGAATGGAGTGATATTATAGGAGAGAAAACTCTCGTTGATAATAAGATTAAAATTTAAAAGCATTCGAAAAGCAAAAAATGGCGTCAGCTCTCCGATAAAAATTAGAAAAAGAATCTATCTTCGGAAACTTGTTTTTTGCATATATTCTTCTGCGCAATGTTATTCGTTTTTAAAAAGGATGATTCTCGGCTTAAATCCTCTAACGAATCTTTAAACCATCGAAGACTTTTTTTCATCGAGTGTACTTGTCGAAATTTTGGAAAAAATGACGCGTCGAATTGTTTAAAATTTGAAATAATGCGCGAATTATTCGAAGAAAATCGAAGTGTTGTTTTAGATCACAGGTTTATTAGAGGTATTTAAGGTTGAAGTATTGTTTATTAGTAAAAACGCGAAATATCGATGAATGGAATGATATTGTAAGAGAGAAAACTCTCGTTGATAATAGGATTAAAATTTGAAAAGATTCAAAAAGCGGGAAGTGATAAAAATTCTGATAAAAATCAGAAAAAGGATCTATCTTCGGAAACTCCCTTTTTCCAATCACCTCCTTGATTGTATATTTTTCTAACGTTATTCGTTTTTAAATCGAAACATTTCCTGTTTAGAACCATTGCTTTGATGATCTGCACTCGAAAGTTTATTTTCAATCACCATTTTCTTTAATAATCTAAATCAAATAACGAATTAGAGACGATAACTATATCGAGAGCTACTAATGCTCTAAGAAATATCAAAATAAAGTATTATAATTCTATTCGTTCCTTCCTCACTCAAACATGCGTTTCTATTTGTTATTTCACCGTAAAAAGTATCAACAAACCTCTGTAAATATAATATTTGCAATCTGTATATTTTTCTCTGTCTTTATCTCTAAGAAATATCAGAATAAAGCAATTTTATTCGTTCGTTCCTCGCTTCTACTTTTCTATCTCACGGTAAAAAATTTAAATTTAATTTAATGTAATTTAAAATTACTTTAAAATTACTTTAATTAAAATAAAGTAATTCTATTCGTTCCTTCCTTATTCAAACACGCGTTTCTACTTTTTTATCTATTTTTTTATCTATTTTATCTATTTTTAATTTATGTTTATAACTATCGACAAACTCATTAAAATATAAGAAATCCCTATGTNAGTTTGGGTTAGGTTAGCTGTAAAACACATGAAGCCAATAGAAACTCGTTTCTTCCTCACTCAAACACGCGCTTCTATTTTTTAATCTATTCTATCAATTATCTATTCTATCATTTCTAATTTATGTTTATAAGTATCAACAAACTTAAGAAGATATAAAGAATTTCTATGCTTTTTTCCCAGAAAATAATCTTCGAGTGCAAAGTACGATTCGTAAATAAAATCGAAGGAAGAATTTTAACAGTTTGAGATAGGTTAGCTGTAAAACAGAAGAAGCCAATAGAAACTTTGCGAAGATGAACTTACCGAGCATCTTGCTGAGATCGGCGTTGTGGAGATCGGGATTCTCGTCGGCCAATTTCTTTCGCTCGACCTTTGCCCAGACCATGAACGCGTTCATGGGGCGACGTATCCGTTGTTCCTTCAGGCTCCTCTGCGCCGTGCTGCCAGGATGGCACATCTTCACTCCTGCGGGAATCGGCGAGATGCCTTGTTGATATTCCAGCGACGGACCGGAAGCCAGCCAAGACATGTCCTCCAGTCGCTGCTGCGCCGGCCCGCTCAACATTCCCGGTATCTGAAAAGCAATTTCCCATTTCACGCAACGAATTATCATTTTTCCATCCTTCACTATCCATTCCCTATCCTTGATCTTTGATCTATGCGACGAGAAATCGATTTCAGATTGCTTGGATTTGAGATTCGGTTGTCAGAATCGATTTCAAATTGCTTGGATTTAAGATTCGTTTATCAGAATCGATTTCAGATCTCTTCTAGGGTTAGGATATCATCGAGGATCGAGAATTGATTTATGTATATGGTAGGTTTGATCGTGTTTGAGAATCGATTCTTCAGTGATCTTCCGAGAGAATCGAAAGATCGGTAATCGTAATTCGAAAAGTGAGGCGAGATTCGAGACTCGAGGATCCGAAATCGAGGAAAGTTCAAATCCACGGAAGGTTGAAAATAAAAGTGAAAATTGAGCGAAGAATCGAGAATCGAAAGATCGGTAATCGAGACTTGAAAAGTGAAGAGAGATTTGAGATTTGAGGATTGAGGAGATCGAATCGGAAATCGAGGAAAATTCAAATCCACGGAAGGTTTAAAATAAAAGTAAAAATTGAGGGAAGAATCGGGAATCGTAATTCGAGGATCGAGAATCGAAAGATCGGTAATTGGGACTTGAAAAGTGAAGAGAGATTTGTGAATTGAGGATTGAGAAGATCGAATCGGAAATCGAGGAATGTTCAAATCCACGGAAGGTTCAAAATAAAAGTGAAAATTGAGCGAAGAATCGAGAATCGAAAGATCGGTAATCGATACTCGAAAAGTGAAGAGAGATTCGAGAATCGAGGATCGAGAAGATCGAATCGGAAATCGAGGAAAGTTCAAATACAAGAACTGTCCAGAATAAAATTAAAAATCGTGGAAAGACTCGAGAATTGAAAGATCGAGAATCGAAACTCGAAAAGTGAGGAGAGATTCGAGAATCGAGGATCGAGAAGATCGAATCGGAAATCGAGGAAAGTTCAAATACAAGAACTGTCCAGAATAAAATTAAAAATCGTTCAAAGACTCGAGAATTGAAAGATCGGTAATCGAAACTCGAATAGTGAAGAGAGATTCGAGGATCGAGGAAAGTTCAAATCCATGGAAAATGCAGAATAAAAGTGAAAATTGAGGGAAGAATCGAGAATTGTAATTCGAGGATCGAGAATCGAAAGATCGGTAATCGAAACTCGAAAAGTGAAGAGAGATTCGAAATTTGAGGATTCAGGAGATCGAATCGGAAATCGAGGAAAATTCAAATCCACGGAAGGTTGAAAATAAAAGTGGAAATTGAGGGGAGAATCGAGAATCGAAATTCAAGGATCGAGAAGATCGAATTGTTAATCGAGGAAACTTAAAATCCACGGAAGATTCAGAAGAATATTAAAGATCGCGGAGAAACGCGATTTTTTCATGTTTTCGTTAATAAACGCGTAATTATTGAGAAGATCGATCCATCGTTTCCATTGGTTCGTCGACGACCGGTCGAAATTGGAAAATTACGAATATCGAGAACGAAATCCGGAACGTTGGTGAAAAAATCGGTAATCAGTAATCAAAACTAGAAAAGTAAAGATCGTAGAAAGACTAGAGACTCGAAGATTGACCCATCGTTTCTGTTGATTCCGATATGGAATCGAATACCGAGAATAAAACGGAGAAAAACTCGGAATATCGGCAGAAAAATCGGTAATCGAAACTCGAAAAGTAAGTCGATCGATTTCCTGATTCGATTTCCTGATTCGATCTTCTCGATCCACGAGTCTCGAGTCTTTCTACGATCTTTACTTTCCGAATTTCGATTACCGATTACCGATTTTTCCGCCGACGTTCCGAGTTTCGCTCTTGATATTCGTAATTTAGCAACTTTGATCGATCGTCGACGAATCATCGTTAACGATGGATCGATCCTCGAATCTACAATCTTTCTACTATATTTACTTTTCGAGTTTCGATTACCGATTACCGATTTTGCCGCCAACGTTCCAGAATCTTCCCCATTTCCTTCTCAATATTCGTAATGTTTCAATTTCGACGAATCTATGAAAACGGCGGATTAATTTTCCCGATCCTCGAGTTCCGAAGCTTCCTACAATCTTTACTTTTCGATTTTCGATTACCGATTACCGATTTTTCCGCCGACATTCCGATTTCGTTCTAGATATTCGTAATTTTGCAATTGTCGACGAATTAACGGAAACGATGGATTGATCCTCGAATCTTCAATCTTTCTACTATATTTACTCTTCGAGTTTCGATTACCGATTACCGATTTTTTCGTCAACGTTCCAAAATCTTCTCCGTTTCGTTCTCAATATTCGTAATTTATCACTTTCGACGAATCAACGGAAACGACGGATCAATCTTCGAGTCTCGAGTCTCGAGTCTCTCTACGATCTTTACTTTTCGAGATTCGATTACCGATTTTTTCGCCGACGTTCCAGAATCTTCCCCATTTCCTCCTCGATATTCGTAATTTCGTATTTTCGACCGGTCGGCGACGAATCAACGTAAACGATGGATCGACCTTCGAGTCTCGATTCTTTCTATGATCTTTACTCTTCGAGTTTTGGTTATCGAATACCGATTTTTTCTCCGTTTCTTCCTGGACATTCGTAACGGATCGATCTTCTCGATCCTCGAGTCTTGAATCTTTCTACGATTTTTATTTTTCGATTTTCGATTACCGATTTTTCCGCCAACGTTCCAAAACCTTCCCCATTTCCTTCTCGATATTCATAATTCCTCAATTTCAACGAATCAACGGTAACAACGGATCGATCTTCCCGATAATTACGCGCTTGTTAACGAAAACAGGTGAAAGTCGCGCTCGATATTTTCCGATTCCATTAATACCTAATTACCGGGAGATATTAATCGGGCGGCTAATGAACGCGGTATATACCCGGCATTGTTGCCAGGTAAAAGCTGCTGTTCTAAGCCTTCTCGTTAGAATCGGCATTGTAATATAATGAAAATGAATAATGCGCGCGAGCGAGCTCCGAACAAACGTGGAAATAATTTATCGCGCGATAATGACGGCTGATAACTTAATGAACGAAGGATACGATGATAAATATTGAACCCCCGTGGGATCGCGAATGGCTTTGTTACAATTGCTGGATCACCGTTCGATGCCAGGTCATGCTTTCGCGAGAAGATAAGAGAAAATGTGGCGCAAATATGAAATCCATGCGAATTTAAGAAACATAACGAATAACAAACTGCGAATTTCCATCGAAATTCTCGATTCTCAACGCTCCAATTACCAATTCGATTCTTTTACTTTCCTATTTGTTTAATACTAAAACTATCGAGCTATAATGAAGATTTATACACATTTTTCAGGCATGAAGATAATTTTAAAAGTACGAGGAAAATTTATTTCCATAAAATAACGATATTTTTGTCAAATTTAGAATAACTTAGCGATATTTTCTTAAATATTTAACAATTGAACTACCGATCTATAATGAACATTTAAATATATTTTTCATGCATGAAGATAATCGTAGTGGTACGAGGAAAATTTATTTCGATAAAATAACGATATTTTTGTCAAATTTGGAATAACTTAGTGATATTTTCTTAAATATTTAACTGTTGAACTACCGATCTATAATAAATATTTAAATATATTTTTCATGCATGAAGATAATCGTAGTGGTACGAGGAAAATTTATTTCCATAAAATAACGATATTTTTGTCAAATTTGGAATAACTTAGCGATATTTTCTTAGATCTTTAACAGTAGAACTACCGATCTATAATGAGTATCTAAATATTTTTCCACGAATGAAGATAATTGTACAATAATTGATACGAGCAAAGTAAATAACTAAAAACAATTGTGTTTTGATCTGAATCAAAGTAAGGAAAAATTTTGCCAAAAGTAGGTTGTATATTTTCGGAATTTGTAAAAGTAAAATATAGGAAAGGCTCATTTTCACCAATTTGGTAGTTTCAGTGTTAAATTTATACAAATCTTTTACAAATTTTTTAAGATCCTTGTTTCAGAGAATCCTCTGTGATTATCTCTTGGATTTTTAATACTAGAATTACGGATTTATTATGAATATCTAAATTTATTTTTTTATTTTCCACGAATAAAGATAAATATATTGTTACGATTATTAAAATAATTAAAAACAATTGGGTTTCGATTTGAATCAAAGTAGGCAGAAATTTTGTCAAAAGCAGGTTGTATGTTTTCAGAAAGTTTTCAGAAAAGAGTTATTTTCATCCCTTTGGAAGTTCTAGTGTTAAATTTATACAAATCTTTTACAAATTTTTTAAGATCTTTGTTTCAGAGAATCCTCTGTGATTATTTCTTGACTTTTTAACAGTAAAACTACCGATATATAATGAGTAGTTAAATATATTTTTCACGAATGAAGTTAATTGTGATAATTGACAATAATTATTGTGTTTCGATCTGAATGAAAGTAGGCAGAAATTTTGTCAAAAGTAGGTTGTATATTTTTAGAAATTGTAAAAATAAAATATCTGAAAGAGTCATTTTCACCTCTTTTGTAGTTCTAATGTTAAATTTATACAAATCTTTTACAAATTTTTTAAGATCCTTGTTTCAGAGAATCCTCTGTGATTTTCTCTTGACTTTTTATATATATTTTTCACGAATGAAGTTAATTGTGTTAATTGATGATAACTGTTGTGTTTCAATGTGAACAAAAAATTTTGTCAAAAGGATATCAGTTTGAATATACTCAGAGATTGTAAAAATAAAATATCTGAAAAGAGTCATTTTCACTGCTTAGGTAGTTCTAGCGTTAAATTTATACAAATCTTTTACAAATTTTTTAAGATCCTTGTTTCAGAGAATCCTCTGTGATTTTCTCTTGACTTTTTATATATATTTTTCACGAATGAAGTTAATTGTGTTAATTGATGATAACTGTTGTGTTTCAATGTGAACAAAAAATTTTGTCAAAAGGATATCAGTTTGAATATACTCAGAGATTGTAAAAATAAAATATCTGAAAAGAGTCATTTTCACTGCTTAGGTAGTTCTAGCGTTAAATTTATACAAATCTTTTACAAATTTTTTAAGATCCTTGTTTCAGAGAATCCTCTGTGATTTTCTCTTGACTTTTTATATATATTTTTCACGAATGAAGTTAATTGTGTTAATTGATGATAACTGTTGTGTTTCAATGTGAACAAAAAATTTTGTCAAAAGGATATCAGTTTGAATATACTCAGAGATTGTAAAAATAAAATATCTGAAAAGAGTCATTTTCACTGCTTAGGTAGTTCTAGCGTTAAATTTATACAAATCTTTTACAAATTTTTTAAGATCCTTGTTTCAGAGAATCCTCTGTGATTATCTCTTGGCTTTTTAACATTAAAATTATCGATCTATAGTGTATCTAAATATATTTTTCACTAATGATAGTAATTGATAGTAATTGTGTTTTGATATGAAAGAAAAATTTTGTTAAAAGCATATCAGTTTGTATATACTCAGAGATAGTAAAAGTAAAATATCCGAAAAGAATCATTTTCACTCCTTTGGTAGTTATATTGTTAAAGATAATTTAAATTAATTTATCTTTGTATTTACCGATATTCGACACTTTGATATATTTTATCGTACTCGAATATATACTACGCTTTTGTATTTTCACAGTCGGTAGTTCCAGCGTTGAAGAAGCAATTAAAATCGAGATATGAAACGCTACAAAGTTGTGAGACACTTTGTACTTCAATTACTCAACACATATGCACACATATGATTGACTTTGCACGACATATCACGCTTTTAAAATCAGGCGACGAAATTTTTCCACGATTGTGCGATATATTTATATCTACTTATGCAATTTTCTTTTTCTTTTTTCTTTTTAAAGTTTCTGCGGAAGAAAAACGATTTTTGGCCGGGAAATTAGCTTTCGATTTTCCCAAAATCACGAAATAGATTTTGTACTTCAATTACTCAACACATATGCACACGATTGACTTTTCACGACGTATCACGCTTTTGAAATCAGACGACGGAATTTTTCTACGATTGTGCGATACATTTTTATCTAATTTTGCAATTTTTTTTTTTTGGAAATGTCTGTATGAAAAAGAAAAACGATATTCGACCGGGTAATTTGTTTTCGATTTCCTCAAAATCACGAAAGAAATTTTGTACTTTAATTACTCAGCACATATGCACACGATTGACTTTTCACGACGTATCACGCTTTTGAAATCAGGCGACGTAATTTTTCCACGATTGTACGATATATTTTTATCTAATTTCGCAATTTTCTTTTTTTGGAAATATATGTACGAACAAAAAAAGAAAGAATCGATCTTGGATCGGAAAATTCGCTTTCAATCTTCTCAAAATCTTTGCATTTCTGTATCTACTTTAAAAAATTTTGTATTTTAACTTCTCAACACATATGCACACGATTGACTTTATACGACGTATCATTCATCATTTTACAACACGTTTCACGTTTCGAAATTAGATGACGTAATTTTTTCACGACTGTGCGATATATTTTTATCTAATTANGATATCAGTTTGAATATACTCAGAGATTGTAAAAATAAAATATCTGAAAAGAGTCATTTTCACTGCTTAGGTAGTTCTAGCGTTAAATTTATACAAATCTTTTACAAATTTTTTAAGATCCTTGTTTCAGAGAATCCTCTGTGATTTTCTCTTGACTTTTTATATATATTTTTCACGAATGAAGTTAATTGTGTTAATTGATGATAACTGTTGTGTTTCAATGTGAACAAAAAATTTTGTCAAAAGGATATCAGTTTGAATATACTCAGAGATTGTAAAAATAAAATATCTGAAAAGAGTCATTTTCACTGCTTAGGTAGTTCTAGCGTTAAATTTATACAAATCTTTTACAAATTTTTTAAGATCCTTGTTTCAGAGAATCCTCTGTGATTTTCTCTTGACTTTTTATATATATTTTTCACGAATGAAGTTAATTGTGTTAATTGATGATAACTGTTGTGTTTCAATGTGAACAAAAAATTTTGTCAAAAGGATATCAGTTTGAATATACTCAGAGATTGTAAAAATAAAATATCTGAAAAGAGTCATTTTCACTGCTTAGGTAGTTCTAGCGTTAAATTTATACAAATCTTTTACAAATTTTTTAAGATCCTTGTTTCAGAGAATCCTCTGTGATTATCTCTTGGCTTTTTAACATTAAAATTATCGATCTATAGTGTATCTAAATATATTTTTCACTAATGATAGTAATTGATAGTAATTGTGTTTTGATATGAAAGAAAAATTTTGTTAAAAGCATATCAGTTTGTATATACTCAGAGATAGTAAAAGTAAAATATCCGAAAAGAATCATTTTCACTCCTTTGGTAGTTATATTGTTAAAGATAATTTAAATTAATTTATCTTTGTATTTACCGATATTCGACACTTTGATATATTTTATCGTACTCGAATATATACTACGCTTTTGTATTTTCACAGTCGGTAGTTCCAGCGTTGAAGAAGCAATTAAAATCGAGATATGAAACGCTACAAAGTTGTGAGACACTTTGTACTTCAATTACTCAACACATATGCACACATATGATTGACTTTGCACGACATATCACGCTTTTAAAATCAGGCGACGAAATTTTTCCACGATTGTGCGATATATTTATATCTACTTATGCAATTTTCTTTTTCTTTTTTCTTTTTAAAGTTTCTGCGGAAGAAAAACGATTTTTGGCCGGGAAATTAGCTTTCGATTTTCCCAAAATCACGAAATAGATTTTGTACTTCAATTACTCAACACATATGCACACGATTGACTTTTCACGACGTATCACGCTTTTGAAATCAGACGACGGAATTTTTCTACGATTGTGCGATACATTTTTATCTAATTTTGCAATTTTTTTTTTTTGGAAATGTCTGTATGAAAAAGAAAAACGATATTCGACCGGGTAATTTGTTTTCGATTTCCTCAAAATCACGAAAGAAATTTTGTACTTCAATTATTCAGCACATATGCACACGATTGACTTTTCACGACGTATCACGCTTTTGAAATCAGGCGACGTAATTTTTCCACGATTGTACGATATATTTTTATCTAATTTCGCAATTTTCTTTTTTTGGAAATATATGTACGAACAAAAAAAGAAAGAATCGATCTTGGATCGGAAAATTCGCTTTCAATCTTCTCAAAATCTTTGCATTTCTGTATCTACTTTAAAAAATTTTGTATTTTAACTTCTCAACACATATGCACACGATTGACTTTATACGACGTATCATTCATCATTTTACAACACGTTTCACGTTTCGAAATTAGATGACGTAATTTTTTCACGACTGTGCGATATATTTTTATCTAATTACGCAATTTTATTTTTTGGAAATGTTTCTACGGAAGAAAAACGATTTTTGACCGGAAAATTCGTTTTCAATCTTCTCAAAATCTTTGTATTTTTGTATCTCCTCAAAAAATTTTGTACTTCAATTACTCAACATATATGCACATGATTGACTTTAAACGACTTATTATTCTTAATTTTACAACACGTATCGTGTTTCCAAAATTAGACGACGTAATTTTTTCACGATTGTGGGATATATTTTTATCTAATTACGCAATTTTATTTTTTGTAATTGTTTCTACGGAAGAAAAACGATGTTCGACTGGAAAATTCGTTTTCGATCTTCTCAAAATCACGAAAGAAATTTTGTACTTTAATTACTCAGCACATATGCACACGATTGACTTTATACGACGTATCATTCATCATTTTACAACACGTTTCACGTTTCGAAATTAGATGACGTAATTTTTTCACGACTGTGCGATATATTTTTATCTAATTACGCAATTTTATTTTTTGGAAATGTTTCTACGGAAGAAAAACGATTTTTGACCGGAAAATTCGTTTTCAATCTTCTCAAAATCTTTGTATTTTTGTATCTCCTCAAAAAATTTTGTACTTCAATTACTCAACATATATGCACATGATTGACTTTAAACGACTTATTATTCTTAATTTTACAACACGTATCGTGTTTCCAAAATTAGACGACGTAATTTTTTCACGATTGTGGGATATATTTTTATCTAATTACGCAATTTTATTTTTTGTAATTGTTTCTACGGAAGAAAAACGATGTTCGACTGGAAAATTCGTTTTCGATCTTCTCAAAATCACGAAAGAAATTTTGTACTTTAATTACTCAGCACATATGCACACGATTGACTTTATACGACGTATCATTCATCATTTTACAACACGTTTCACGTTTCGAAATTAGATGACGTAATTTTTTCACGACTGTGCGATATATTTTTATCTAATTATGCAATTTTATTTTTTGGAAACGTTTCTACGGAAGAAAAATGACGTTCGACTAGAGAATTCGTTTTGGGTATCCTCAAAACCACGAACACACGTGTATATACATGCACGTTTTATATATTATTGCTATCAAGGCCTGGTTGTCACGCACGTGTAAATCATGCCACGAGTTTAATCCATTCCGCATCTCGATCTCGTTACGTAACGATTCCTAAATCGGTATAAATTTCCGCTTCTGCGTCCGTTTCCCGATTTTATATCCCTCGCGATCATTTTACCACCGACAGCCACCGATTTTTTTCAAGCGATCCTTTACAGCTTTGAAAAGAGGTAAAACGCTTTCTCGAATGGCTCTGTTCAACATCGTTTCCCTTCCGTGCTATTCTCTTCGAGTTGTGTTTGAGTAAAGCCGGCTCCACATGTGAAACACAGTCGAATATTCGGAATATTCGATTTCAATTACGTTCTTGTTATCCTTCACGATTAAACACGATTCATGAAGCGAAAATTTGATAGATTCGCGAACGAGAACGGAAAATATCGTCAGAAAATTTTCTCGAGTCGCGTTTGAGTTAAGCTGGCTCCACATGTGAAACACGATGAACACACGTCGGCCGAATAATTGAAATATTCCACTTCAATTACATTCTCGTCATCTTTCACGATTAAAAACGATTCATGATAGCGAAAATTCGTGTTAGAATTCGCGATAGATTTACAAACATGAAGGGAAAATTTCGTCAGAAAATCTTTTCGAATCGCGTCTGAATAATGTCGGCACCACATGTGAGATACGACCGACACATGTCAGCCGAATATTCAAAATATTCGATTTCAATTACTTTCTTGTCATGTTTCACGATTAAACACGATTCGAGATAGCGAAAATTGGATAAATTCGCGAACAAGAACGGAAAATATCGTCAGAAAATTTTCTCGAGTCGCGTTTGAGTAAAGCCGGCTTCACATGTGAAACACAGTCGAATATTCGAAATATTCGATTTCAATTACTTTCTTGTTATCTTTCACGGTTAAACACGATTCATGAAACGAAAATTTGCGGTAGATTCGCGAACGAGGACGGAAAATATCGCCAGAAAATTTTCTCAAGTCGCGTTTGTGTTAAGCTGGCTCCACATATGAGATACGACCGACATATGTGAGCCGAATATTCGAAATATTCGATTTCAATTATTTTCTCGTCATGTTTCACGATTAAATGAGATCCACGATGGCGAAAATTCGCGATAGATTCGCGAACGTGAACGGAAAATATCGTTAGAAAATTTTCTCCAGTCGCATTTGAATAATGTTGACATCACATGTGAGACACGACTGTCACACATCGGCCGAATATTCGAAATATTCGATTTCAATTACTTTCTCGTCATCTTGCACAATTAAATACGATCCACGGTAGCGAAAATTCGCGATAGTTTCGCGAACGCGAACGGAAAATCTGGCCACAGAATCTTTTGAGAATTTCAGTTCATTGCGAATGACGAATATATGATTATTAGGCAAACCGTGTCAAATATTCGTCTCACAATTTAAATTACTTTCTCGTCATCCTTCGCGATTTAACACGATTCTTGGATAGCAAAATATCCACGATAGATTCGCAAACACGGACCAGAAAATCTTTCGGTAGTTTCAGTCTCTCGAATGACGAATGTACAATTACTAGGTGAATCGGGTCGAATATTCGTCTGAACCGTGTCGATTATTCGTCTCTCCATTTCAATTATTTTCTCGTCATCCATCACGATGAAACACGATCCACGATAGTGTAATATCCATGATAGATTCGCGAACGCAAACAGAAAAATCTCGTCAGAAAATCTTCCGAGAGTTTCTGTTTCTCGCGAATGACGAATGTACGATTACTACTAGACGAGTCGTGTGTGGAGACATTTTAAGTAAACTCGGCCCCACATGTGAGACACGACCTTCACACATCAGCCGAATATTCAAAATATTCAATTCCAATTACTTTCTCGTTATCCTTTACAATTAAACACAATTAAACGCGATAGATCCCCGAACACAGAGAGAAAAATTTCGTCAGAACATCTCTTCGAACCCCGTTTGTGTAAAGCCGGCTCCACATATGAAGCAGGACCGTCACACATCACCCGAATATTCGTCTCTCGATTTCAATTACTCATCATTCTTGATTTAACAGATTCACGATAGCAGAAATTCGCGTACAAGAACCGAAAAATCTCGTCAAAAAATCTTCTAATACTTTTAATTTCTCTCGAATGACGAATGCACGATTACGAGAAAAATTGCGTCGAATATTCGTTCCTCGACTTCAATTACTCATCTTCCATGATTCAACAGATTCACGATAGCAAAAATTCGCGCACGAGAACCGAAAAATCATCCAATATTTCCAATCTCTCCCAAAAGTCGAATGCACAATTACTATAAAAATTTTGTCGAATATTCGTTTCTCGATTTCAATTACTCATCTTCTTTAATTTAACAGATTCATGATAGCAAAAATTCGCATACAAGACCCGAAAAATCTCCTAAAACAGATCTTACGCAATTTCCAATCTCACTCGAAAGACGAATGCACGATTACTATAAAAATTTTGTCGAATATTCGTTTCTCGATTTCAATTACTCATCTTCTTTAATTCTACAGATTCACGATAGCAAAAATTCGCGTACAAGACCCGAAGAATCTCCGAATAGTTTTAATTTCTCTCGAATGACGAATGCACGATTACAATAAAAATTGTGTCGAATATGCCGAAAGATCTTCGGCAATTTGCAATTTCTCTCGAAAGACGAAGTGCCCGATTACTCTACGAGCTATTACTCAGCACACGTGTAGCCGTGTGTGGAGCCAGCTTAACGTCGGGAACGCTGTAAAATAGTCGGAACGTAGGTGTGACGTTTCGAGGTGAAACAGCGTTCCGCGATCTGGAAAATATGCGAGCCTATTTCCAAAGGAACGGTCTCTCGATGGTGGATCGAGCGGACCTCTCACGTACCGAAATGATTTGGGTATCGATGGGCATGGAACTGTCGTTGCCGTCGATGTTCGACTCGATGTCGTAGGCCCTCGACGTGGGTGTCGCATAAAGCGAGGAATGAAGTGCCAAGAGTCCAGGGGAACCGCCATAACTGCTCACCGGCGGTGGTGTCACCTCACCCCTGTCATAATTATCCAGCATCCTATAAATTCAAACGCGATTTATTAATCATTAGTCCGGTTCTGTAAGGCGCGTTCGCGTTTTCGTCGTAACGGTAAAATCGCTACGCATCCGGTGCTAGACGCACCGATAAAATAACGCGGCCGTGTATCGTTTCGCTTCAACGAATGGCTTGTTTGTCATGCGAGCGTACACATCGCGATACATGCCGCTTTTCCCTCGATAAATCCACGTGGTGACAGCGATTCGGGGTTTCAGAATTCGTTGCAGAGGAGGAAAGAATTGTTCGATCGGGATTCGGTGCATCCGATCGATCGGTGAAAATTTTTGTCTATCGAAGAATTTAAGTTTGGTTTAGGTTCGGATTAGGTGTTCGATCGTTGTATATAGAACTAGAGATTTTTTAAGAAGGTTTTGGTGTCGCATGAAAGGTATTTATGATTGCAAATAATTAATTTCAGAGGAGAAAAGAATTGTTCGATCGGGATTCGATGCATCCGATCGATCGGTGAAAATTTTTGTCTATCGATGAATTTAAGTTTGGATTAGGTTCGGATTAGGTGTTCGATCGTTGTATATAGCACTAGAGATTTTTTTAGGAGGTTTTGGTGTCGCATGGATGGTATTTCTGATTGCAAATAATTAATTTCAGACGCGAAAATAATTATTCGATGAGGCTTCGATGGATCCGATCGATCGGAAAAAATTGTTGTTTGTCGATAGAGTTAGGTTCGGATTAGGTTTGGATTAGGTTCGGATTAAGGTGTTCGATCGTTGTATACAGCACTAGAGATTTTTTTAGGTGGTTTTGGTGTCGCGAGGACGGTATTTCTGATTGCGAATAATTAATTTCAAAGGAGAAAAGAATTGTTCGATCGGGATTCGATGCATCCGATCGATCGGTGAAAATTGTTGTCTGTCGATAGAGTTAGGTTTGGATTAGGTTCGGATTAGGTGTTCGATCGTTGTATATAGGACTAGTGATTTTTTGAGAGGGTTTTGGTGTCGCGTGGACGGTATTTCTGATTGCACATAATTAATTTTAGACGCGAAAATAATTATTCGATAGGGCTTCGATGGATCCGATCGATGTAAATTTGGATTAGTTTCGGATTAAGTGTTCGATCGTTGTATATAGGACTCGAAATTTTTTTAAGGCGTTTTGGTGTTACGTAGACGATATTTCTGATTGCGAATAATTAATTTCAGAGGAGAAAAGAATTGTCCGATCGGGATTCGGTGCATCCAATCGATCGGTGAAAATTGTTGTCTGTCGATAGAGTTAGGTTCGGATTAGGTGTTCGATCGTTGTATATAACACTCAAAATTTTTTGAGGGAATTTTGATGTCACGTGGATGGTATTTCTGATTGCAAGTAATTTTAGAGGAGGATTCGTTTCTTTTAGAAAGAAATTTGGATCGAAATAATATAGTAATTGTTGTATATAGCACTCATGATTTTTTAAAGGGTGTTAGTGTGGACGAAGTTTCTAATTGCAAGTAATTTTGTTATCTTCAATGAGAAATTTGGACCAAAATAATATAGTAATCGTTGTATATAGCACTCGTGATTTTTGGGGGAGTGTTGGTGAGGACAATGTTCCTGTTTGCGAGTAATTTTGTTATTTTCACAGAGAAATTTGGACCAAAATAATATAGTAATCGTTATACATAGCATTCGTGATTTTTTAAACGGTGTTAGTGTCGACAATGTTCCTGTTTGCGAGTAATTAATTCCAGCCGCGAAAATAATTATTCGTTGAGGCTCCAATGAATCCAACCAATCGTCAAAAATCGTTATCCATCTTTAGGTGTTCGATCATTTTACATAACATTTCTAATTTTTTATGGAGTGTTTACGTAGACAGCGTTTCCGATTCCAAATGATTTCCACAGAAGAAATAACTTCACAAGAGTATTCGTTATTTCCAAAGAGAAATTTGGATCAAGATAACAATATACTTCTCTCGTCTTTATATATATAGATTAAAAATCTATATCCTGGAAGAATCGTTCTATAATTAAGCCTTAGAAATAATGAAAATAGTTTCTGCGAGAGAGATGTATATTAATACGGGATTCTGTCTAAATAACAGAAGTTATAAACAGGAGATTAATGTATTTTCCGAAGTCTGTTGATTTTCAAATCGGCATAACGTATATGATATTAACGATTAACAATGTAACACGAGAATTTTCGTTGCATTATGTATGGGATATTTTATAAAAGGATCGGTAATAGACGCGGCGCATGAATAGTCAATCGGGTACGATATATTAGGAATAAGTTAACAGCGGAAAGGAGGAAAGACGGACTTATAAATGCGAGGCGTACGGGCGCCCCGACGCCGCCGTTTGAAGATTCGAGGCTCTCGCTAATTCCGATGAATTAATGGATACTTCTCACGTCATTAAATTCTAATTAAAGTGTTGACCCAGGAAGAAAAGGAGTACAAGTGCAGAGGAAGCGATAATTAAACTTCATTCCAGAAAACGCCAGTCCATCTCGAGTCAGCATCGAATCCGCGCGCGGAATATTCACTCGGCTTTCTTTATCGGCGAACAATGCGACCGATCTTTTCCACGAGCATCTCTCCTCGTTAAACATCCTGTGCCCGTTACCTTCTTCGATCTCAGCCTCGAAAATCTCCCGTCTCTCCGAATTCTGCCAGTCAAAATGCCGCAAATTCTAAGGGAACGCGCAAACGGAAGAAAAATCGTAACGGAGAAGGAGAAATTCGAACGGTGGAATGAAAATCGAGAGACGGACCGTGAAAGGCGAAGCGATCTAACGATATAAAAGGAAAAAAGAGTGAACTCTGGGAGATTTCTCGAAGAAATCGAAGAGGAAGATAAAAGTAAAAATATGGTAGTCGAGGAGAAAGTACAAAGCAGCGACCCTAACCTATTAAATATAATCGCATGCTAATTGGAATTGTACAGCAGCCCGCGAGATGGCAAAAACTTACTATCGGGTCTAGTAATAATTAACGTCGTTTTCCAATACTGTTTTTAAAACTCATTTATTTCAACGAAAGGAAAGAGTTTAATCGACGATGTAGCTTGTCGTTGTTTTCGACTACTCGTGCACAACGCTCAGGCAGCGTCTTAATCCCTCTATTGTAAAATTCTCGCGATTTCGATTCGAATAATTCGGTCGAGGCATTTTTCAGGCACTCTTCGTTATCGAAACGTTTTCCAGGAAGAAAATTTTGCGAGGAACGAAAGAAACGATAATCGGAAGGGCTATGTCAGGAGAATACGCAGCTCCAGGAGAACTTCCCATCCGAACTCGCCTAGTTTTTCCACCGTGATTCTTGCAGCTCGCGCTCCTGCGTTATCCCGACGAAGAATCACGCCCTTCCGATTAATCAGCGCCGGTTCTTTTTCTCTCAAAGCTCCAGCTAACCTTTCCAATTGTCCACTGTACACTTCGCAACGGCATCTCGACCCAGAGCACTACGGATATCTTTCGCAGCCTCGTTTGCTTTTCTTCCGACTGGAACTCGCAAAGCGCGCAATGCCGAATACGCTTTTCATCCGCCATCTTTTTAACCCCAGATTCGCGAAATAAAACAGTTCGAACGCAAACTTTTCGCGGCGAAGCTTGTTAATTACGCTTCGCACTTTCCGTGTGTATCGCGTGTTTGTAGATTGCGTCGATGAACTATCGATCTATAATGAGTATCTAAATATATTTTTCACCAATGAAGATAATTGTACGAGGAAAATTTATTCCGATAAAATAGCAATAATATTTTTATTTAATTTAGAGTAACTTAGGGATATTTTCTTAGATGTTTAACACTAGAATTACCGATCTTTAATGAGGATCTAAGTACTTCACGAATGAAGATTATTGTAGTAGTATCAGGGATATGAATAATTATAATCAATTGTGTTTCGATCCGAATGAAAGTAGGAATAAATTTCTTCAAAAACATCTTATATATTCTCAGAAATTTTAGAAATAAAATATCTGAAAAATGTCACTTTCACCTCTTTCTTATTCGTTTCTTAGTCGTTCGAGAAACACGTGTATTCTATCAGTAGTTAATTCTACATAATATAGATTTTCAAGATAAATTCGGGTTAAATTAAATTTTAAACGAATCCTAAAAGATGATGTTAATTATTACTAGACCTGATATAACGAATATCTAAATATATTTTTCACGAATGAAGTTAATTGTACGAGGAAAATTTATTGTTATAAAATAACAATAATATTTCCGTTTGATTTAGAGTAACTTAGGGATTTTTTTCTTAGATCTTTAACACTAGAATTACCGACATTTAATGAGTATCTAAATATTTCACGAATGAAGATAATTGTAGTGGTACGAGGAAAATGAGTAATTATAAACAATTATGTTTCGATCCGAATGAAAGTAGATTTAAAAAATTTTGTCAAAAGCAGTTTGTACGATCTCAGAAATTGTAGAAATAATTTTCACCCTTATCTTATTCCTTTCTTAGTTGTTCGAGCAACACTTGTATACTTTCTGCAGTAAATTCTGCATAATATATATTTTCAAGATAAATTCGGATTAAATTAAATTTTAAACGAATACAAAAAGACGACACTAATTACTACTAAACCTGATAGAGCAAAACGTCCAATAAATTTCTCAATGAAACTCTCTGTTACCCAAAAAACAACTTAATTTCCAACTAAAACAATCCTCGTCCTTTCTTTTCGAATAAGAAAATGCAAACCTCGAACGTAAACCGTTCTCTTCAAAGAAGCAAAGAAACCATCTAGCCACCATTCGTTCCTAAAAATCCTATACAGCTTTCTATCCAATCTGAAAGGTAAAAGGCCCGAAGCAAAGACATTGAAGACAGTAAAACCTGTGGAACGATGTCAAAAGACCTACTCGATTCGTCATTCTGCTTCGCATTGAAAAAAAAAGAGAACCGACAAATTTGCCAAGGCCCGTTGCTCATAACCGAATAAGAAATCATGTATCGCGGATTTTTCGTTGGCTCCTTGTAACTTTCAGGTCACATTTTAATTTATATACATTTTACAAAATAATTACAGCTTTTCTCATGAGATAACGCATAAATCTTAACTCTATGACGTCGCCAACACAACCGATACTAGTATTCATGACCATTGCTAGGCTCATCAACCTGAAATAACAAAATAAATGCCGTGCAAACTGTCGGCGGTAAAACTACGCGAAACCATTTGATCCAATTGATATTATTTG